>CM062809.1:532661905-533256905 GCA_031772625.1 Pinus tabuliformis | reverse complement strand
AGGACACACACATATTTTGCACGCACCACCTCGACCGAAGAAAGAAGGCCTTTTCATATCTAGCAAAGGGCTACGCTCGGGCAATATAGTAAATAAAAAGGTTTGCTCTGGGTAAAGTCAGCCGCGCCTCCCATTTCCCCCCACTTTTTGGTGGGCTGTGCGAACAAGCAGTCTTGCCCGTAATGACTCGCACACTAACTACTCTCTCTGCCACCCGGTAAGCGTGGTCAGTATTATAGACTTACTGAAGAAGGTCAATGAAATGAATTCCTCTCCCTCTCCTCTCCCTCTCCTCTCCTTATCAGTCGAGCCCCCTAAAGGGTCCTCTCCCTATGGTCGAGCGCCTCCGGTTCTTAACAGTCGAGCACCTAAAGGTGATGGCGGCCTTAATAGTCGAGCCTGCTTACGCATCCTCTCCCTATGGTCGAGCACCTAAAGGTCCTTATGGTCGAGTACCTAAAGGTCCTATTCTTGTCATTTTAGGAGGCGGAGGTTTGAGTGATCCTGATGGCAGCCTTATATTATATTGGGCCCCCCCTCTCCTCTCCTCTCCTCTCCTTATCAGTCGAGCCCCGTTGCCGGTCCTTATCAGTCGAGCCCCCTAAAGGGTGCGTTAGCACACTCGACTGTCAAGGCTGCCATCGACGGAGTCACTCACTATTCATATGGTGAGGGTCCTCTCCTCTCCTCTCCCTAATGGTCGAGCCCCCTAAAGGGTCCTTATCAGTCGAGCCCCCTAAAGGGTCCTCTCCCTATGGTCGAGCGCCTCCGGTCCTTAACAGTCGAGCCTGCTTATGCATCCTCTCCTTATCAGTCGAGCCCCCTAAAGGGTCCTTAACAGTCGAGCACCTAAAGGTCCTTAACATTCAGATGCTACTACCGTACTATCGAGAGGATTAGCTGCGAAGGGGTTCAATAACTCGAATTTTGCTTTATTCAAATATCTGATTTCATGCAGTGAAGGTGCGAAGCCGCTTGTCCCTCCGGGGGGCAAGGTGATTCCATCCATCCAATCAGGCAGGTGGCAGCATAGCTTCTAGCTTTTGGGCTGGTAGGTACGGCTCTTGCAGGAATAGCTGGAATGGGGTGGTCGGATTCGATGGCTGGTGCGGTTGGGTTGTTAGGCAGGGTAGATTGCATATCAGGGAAAGGGGAAATTCATTTTACTTATTGGGTGGCCCCTCTCAAATAAGTCAAAAAAAGGGCCCCTACCGGTCCTCTCCTTAACAGTCGAGCCGATGGCGGCCTTATTAGTCGAGCGTGCTTACGCACCCTGCCGGTCCTCCTATTTTCGTGAGGGAGGGAGGTCACCTAGCTTAGAGGGTTGTTAGCAAGTGAGGCGACAAGACAAGGTGCTTATAGGGTCCCGTCAAAATATTTTAGATTGCCACTTTTTCCCCCTTTAAACGCACCTTTTTGACCTGATATGATATTAGGGCAATTTTGATTTGAATAAGAATGGCTTTTGACAATGTTTCACATTTGTTGCTGGGACGCGCGCTTGCTAGCTGGGATTTAGGGAACACATGGGAGATGGTTTGAATCAACCTTCAGGATTTTCCTTGCCCCCCGGAGGGCGGCTTCGCACCTTTCAACGTTTTCCGAACACGTGAAGCAAGCTTTCATTTTGAGAATGAATACCCAGAAGAAGTTTGCCTGAATAGACCTGCCCTCCAACTGGCACCCAGACAGAGTAAGATTGTTCGATCCACCCCAACTTGACGGTTTATGGCATGGGTAGCAAGGGGCTATGGTCTGCGAATGGATTCTGCAATAGTTAATGAAGAGCTCGGGGCTAATGAAGGACAACTTCAATCAATGAGCTTGGAAAGTGATCGGAGCTATAGAGGGAAAGTACTATACGGAATAAGGGGTCAAAGTGTGAGGATGCTCCCCCTACAATGAATGAGGATGCCCCCCCGTAGATGAAGGTCCTGATGGGTTGTTATCGAGTAGGAGGCTAGAGAAACCTAGATAAGGCTTTTAGCACCATAGATAAGGCCTTTATGAACAAGTAGTTTTTGGTCGATGAGGAAGGGAATCAGGGGGACGGTCATTTAGGAAGGAAGTCTAACTATGTCTGTTTGATTGGGTTGGTTGAGTTAGCTAGGGAGAATAGCTCTTGTGAGTAGGTCTAGTAATAAGGATAGCTAGCTTGTATGTCTGGTATGTGTGGATTGATGGGTGTGAGTATGGGGGTAAGTAGCTTGCAGTATGGCTTGTAAGTTTAGCTAGGTTGGATGGTTCGTTCATTAGAATCAGTAGAATAAGTTCATGTAGGGAGGTAGGGTGACTTGCTTGGAAGGATAGGTTGTATGTGGAGATAGCTTGTATGGTTTGTTGAGTAGAATCAGTGAAGGTAGGAAGGTAAGGTTGCTTGACTAGCTCTTGTTTCTCGCACTATCTATTGGTGTGACGATACGATACAATAGAAGCATGATTGGCTGGTGAGAAGGCTTGCTTGGATGGTTGGTTCAATCAATCATTCTCATTCTGTGGGTAAGGTTGCTTGAGTTAGGTCATGACTAGCTGGACTTTCCTATATAGAGTCTGCCTTATCGAGTCTGCCTTTATGCCTTATTAGAGTCTGCCTTATTAGAGTCTGCCTTATAGAGTCTGCGTTATAGAGAGTATGCCTTTATGAGAGCCTATGTTTTCCTTTCCTTAGATAGAAGGGAAGAGAGGGGGTACAATCGTTCATTTCATGGAATATGGGTAGGGGGATAACCTCATGCTTGCCTGACCTATAGAGTCTGCGAGTTCTTGCATCTTCCTGACCTTCCAGAGAGTATGCCTTTTGGGAGGTTCTTAGTGGTGGTTCACCAACCTCATGTTCCTTCCTCCCACTCCGTTGTCATGGGAGCAATCCTTGCACTCGGAAGCGCAAGACCCTCCGGACCTTCCTTTTCTTTGGGAGAATCTCATGTTGCCTGGCCTCCGGAGGACAACCTCATGGTCCTTACACGCCTTTACCGGACAAAAACTCCTTCCTGACCTTCTAGAGAGTCTCCTTCCAAAGAGTCCAGAGAGTATGCGTGACTTTCCATAGAGTACAGGTACCTTCCTGACCTTGCAGAGAGTACAGGTATCGGTGGTTCAGGAATATGAGGGATAGCGGGGTTTCGGGGATCTCCTCTCAAATTAGAATGCTTGCCTTACCTCATGCTTGCCTGACCTATAGAGTCTGCGAGTTCTTTCACCTTCCTGACCTTCAACTCTCACTGTCTCATGCTGGGGAACTGGTCCTATCTCATTAACACGAAACAACCGGACAAAGGGGAACGGGTCATAAGGTCATTTGTGTACCTCTATCTGCAGGTAATGGGCATGAGCTAACAACTACCTTCTCCAGCTACACCCACTACTTAATGAACTAATGCTAGCTAGATAGGCATGGTCTAACCACTCTACATGATATAACCTCTACTAGAATAGGTAGGCATGATCTCACCTTCACTAGATAGGTATAGGTAATGGACACCCCACTACCTCATGAACTAATGCTAGCTAGGCCCCCAGCCAGGGAGATAAGGTATGAGGCTAACCTATACTCGCTAGGAAAAGCTGCTTCCTACCGGCTTATAGTCTCAACAACTAGTTGAGAGGAAGCTTTTTCAGATCGACCCGATCAACGAACCCCACCTGCTTCACCTTCACGACTTACCTTTGTACCAAACAGCCTTGTCCGGCGGCTTCCAATAGCAATCAAGAGATGGAAGAAAGAGTACCTTTACCAACCCATTCATTCTGCCTTAACAAGGAAAGGGCTTGAGATAAGGGCTTTCATTATGAAAGGGCTTTCATGATGACATGCTAAAGGGCCGGGCTTACAGAAAGGGCCTAGAGGAAAGGGCTTGAGATTGGGCTTGGAGTTACTTCCCCATGACTTGCTCTAGTTAAGGAAAGACTTGAGATGGAAGGAAAGCGAAGCCAGACCTCCATTCGTAGTCCATATCCTTATTCAAAGAAGGTAGCCAGAATATGGGGAGATCCCGGATATATTCTTTTCATAACGAGATTTCATGCGGTTATGGAAGGAAGGCGCGGATAGATGGAAGGAGAGGCTTCGTTTTCTAATAGGTCTTCCAAAGATAGAAGGATAAGCCGGCATGGAGTAAGCGAAGCCGTACTTCCATTCGTATATTTACCCACGGCGGATGGAAAGGGTCGTAGGTCAATAGATGGCTGGTCAGTTTCATCGGTCTAGGCTCAGGGTCGTGCTTATAGGCTCAGAACGGTAGGGTCTAGGCTCAAGGCATGGTTGTGGCATTGAGTTACCCGCCTCTATAGATAAGGAAGCCAGCCACCCAGTCACCCAGTCGTTCATCAGACGTGCGAACCGATCCCTGGAGCTAAGGAAGCGTATGGGTAGACTCGACCGATCTCATATCCCCTATCGGTAAAGGCAGGGCTTATGAAAGGGCTTATCGGAGTAACGAAGTGAGTGGACTTAGTGCGGTCGGTAAGCTAAGGTCTTCGGTAAGCTAGAGACCGTCTCCGAAGCTTGGTACCTTTAAGCGTGGTACCATGAAGCTACGTTACGTTATGCCGCTCCCTAACAGACGAAGAGAAGGAAGGAGATTGATTGCCCTTAGATATATATGTCTCCATCCTTATGAACCAACACCTGCTGATACAATGACATTCGGGATTTACCAGCTGATGGCATTCGGGATAGTCAATGATGGACGGATGGATGGTGAATACCGGGATAGATAGAAGGTCTAATCAGGTAGGTATCTATATGTTTTCAACCTTAGAAATAGGCACTTAGCTGAGCAGAAGCGAAGCTGTGATTCATTATATATGTAATATATTCCTAGCTCTCTTATCTGCGCCTAAGCTTACATGAATTTTTGTCTTTTATGATCCTGACCTCGAAACCAGGACGATTAGACTAATAAAAACAATCTGACTTGGGCTCAGCAGCATGAGCATAGACCCATGGGTCAGACACCTTTAGTGATTTTGATTTCCCGGGCTTAGATACCTTCTCGATTGAACGGGCTAGTAGACCCCTATAAACGTCTGGTTATTTTGACTTTCATGACTTGCCTGTGGGGAACCCTTAATGCCATGACTTTCCCTCCCGTCTTTATAACAAGTTTATAACACCCTTGAATCGCTCGACTGACTGCTCGGCAGACTCGCTACTTGTCTCAAAACGAAGAACTACTACTGCAAGTCTTGGTCCGGTTGGTACTTATCTTGGCTTAGCTGGCACACAGACTACTTAAAGGAAGGAATATCGGGCTTAAAACAAGCATTCAAGTCCAATTAGCTCAGAATAAACAAGCTCAGCAACAATGGTTCCTGGTACAGATTGAGAAGATGGTTCAGGTTCCGTTCCTAATCCTGATCCTCTCATTAGTAAAGATCCTGGTCTTGGTTAAGAACCCACTACAGATTAACCAGCGGCAGAGCTAGTTCCGAATCCATAAGAAGTTGACCACCTAGTAGCGGAGGTATGAGGTTCAAAAGGCGGGTGCATTTGACTTGGTTGAATCCATTGATCCGGAACCGGGCAAACTCAATATCGAACCTTGGCATTTGCGGGGGAAACTAGGTCCCCTTCGACTGCGGGCGGAACTCGAGAAATTGGATTTGCCACAGCTAGCTCTGCTCGATCTCCAACTGAAAGCTCTACACTAGGATTATTCGGATCTGCTTGCTTTGATCCTGCTGCCTTAGCTGCTTTTGGTTCTGCCTGTGCCTCTAGCTAAGCAACTGAATCCGCACCTATCTTTGCTACGGATGGATAAACTACTCAATCTCGAAAGACAGAAGCACGACCACGATCACTAAGGTCAGGATCTGGCTTACGAAGGTATGAATCTACTAGTAGGACTTGGTTACATCTAGGCACGACAGGGCTTACTTTTTAATCCAAAACTCCAATGATAATTGACTTAAACGCTAAGAAACCTTTCAAATAAATATTTTTCAAATCTTTTGAAGCTTGCCCACATACTTCAACTTCCTTCAACTTCATGCAAGTGCTTTCCTTTTAAAACAAAACAATTTTGAAAAACTTTTATCGAAAGACCAAATATGTCTACCAATAAGTATATGTGTGTCGTGGGCTTTAACCTCACATAAAAACCTTTTGTTTAAATCCCTTTTTGATTTATGACTTTATGGTTAAACGTATCCCTTTCAAATACATAAAGCATTATAAAAAAACTTGCCATCCAATTAAAATCTTTAAACTCTTTAACTTTGTCCGCGAATAAACTTACACAATTTTTAACTTTGGGTTGGTATTTGCTGCCTTGGATTTCTCGTGCTCCTTCGAAAATACTATGAAGAAACCTCTTCTTCTTTTTGAAATGAGGCTTTGACTCCTCTCTTTCGAAATGAGCCACTTCTCAAACCAGCCGAGGGTTGTTCACTGCAACTGCGACTGTTAAATCTCAGGGCGACTTGTACAGAAAAGATGGAAATCCATGCAAGGGAGATTGTTCACCATGTTGATTGGGACTGGTACTGCATGGAATTTGAAACTTTCTCTGCACTATTCCACGAATAGGCTGCAACTCGCCACGCTATGATGGCTACTATACCTCACGCTCTCAGATGTTTTTCACATGCTTCATGGCCGGTTCTCGGCTTTACATGACACTTCTGCACTCTCGATTGGCCAACAACACCATCCAGGTTGCGGCTCACAGCAAATTGACTCCAAACAATAAAGTTGCTTCCGTCACCATATGTCTGTAACTCTACAGGTTCACGGCGGTGGCTATGACACCTTACTGAACAATACTTTCTTGACCAAGGACACTCAAAACAACTGGCCGTGAGGGCTGCGGCCTCTTCCTCTGGTTATGGCAGTAAACAAACTTACAGCACAGTGCACCATACCACGAATTCACTACAACTCTACTGCGACTGAGTAGGGCGGCTTTATCTTCATGCAATCTTCTCTCAACAATAAGGACTGGCTGTGAACTTTGTGTGGGCGGTGGTTGTTCACATAGAAATCACCATCTCTCTCTGGAAATGCAAATGGTTCCTTTAACGATTCTCTGCTAGTCTGGCTTTGATATGCAAATGGTTCCTTCAACGCTTTGATACTAGATGAAAGAACTGAACACCATGCAGCGGTGACTTCAATTACTTCTGGCTCTCATACCAATTGGAAGAATGGGCAGAGCACACAATGCTGTGATACCAATTGAAAGATTGATCAGAGTATAACACAACATACATAAATCAAAGATGATCAAAGACGCAACTTGGATTGCTAACAAAAACTACTCATAACATTGAAACAGTAAATGAGTAGCTACAGTTGCATACCAGTACTTAGACTCTATGTCCGGACTCTGCATCTTACTTCTATCACTCATTTACATTTATACAAAAATTGAGTCGGTTATTGCCCGTTCAATTCTAAAGGGTTATGGCGGTGACGCCCATTAGGAGTTGAAAGGTCATGGCGGTGACGCCCATTAGGAGTTGAAAGGTCATGGCAGTGATGGGGAGGCAGTGTTTGAGGAGGCAGTGTCAAGGCACAATTATTTCCAACAGTGCTTCTGTTAAATCTATCTGATTATGCTTCTGTCAAATCTTGAGATAAGCAGTCAATGAAAGACTATGGATTGGGTGTCATTGAATTCACCTACTCCAATTTTTTTGTAATTCCACATTGAAACTACTTTTCGCAATGTATGTACAATGATTTGATGTGTGCATCTTAAGAGCGTAAGAGACAAAAGATGAATTGATTTGATATGTACATCTTACCATATTGCAGGTTTTTAATCAAAATTTGTAGATATTTCTATAATCAAAATTTGTAGATATTTTTATATTAAATTCTTTTAAATTTAAATGTGGTTTGTTTATATATATATTCGGTGGTGGTGGTGGTGGTTGTTGTAATATAATAATAATATAATATTGTACTCTAGGGTAGCTAAAGTGGCCATGGCCATGGAATCAGAGATCTTAGATTTGATTCTTGTGCTACCCTCCCTGTAGCTGGGTGAATAATAGACATGTAAAACTAAAAAATCACAAAATCCTACTAAACTTACAAAAAAAAATATTTAATATAATCCTTTAGAATTTAATTAATATTATCATATTATAATCATGTTAATTATTATAATGAAAGTATAATAATAATAATAATAATAATAATAAATAATATTATTGCATTATAATTATAATTATAATATATTAATATTATTATATTAAAATTTTAATATTTCTATTAATTGATATATAATTATAATATCATAAAAGTATAAGATTCTAATATTATAAGATAAAATTTTAATATTAAAATTTAAGATTATAAAGCCTAAATTTAATATATTAAATTACAATAATAATATTATAATAAACTCTACCCTTAACCAAAAAAAATCTTAGTATTAATATTATAAAACTTAAAATTAATTATAAACTTTAATATTAATAATAATTTTTAAGATTAAAACCCAAAATTTGATATATTAAATCTAAAGATTAATATTAAACCATTGGATTACTATTAATGTTAAACCTTAACATTATAAATTTTAATATTAAATCTCAATTTTGTAATGATGCAATGTGGTGTGAATAAATTGCAATGTAATGTAACATTGCGTCAATGAATGTCAAATTAATTGTAGCATTGAGACAATGTTTGTCACACTGCGATATCACCATTCCAACGTCACAATATTAAACCCTAATACTAAATCAAATATTATAAACCATAACATTAATATTATAAACCCTACGATTAATATATTAAACCCTAAACTTAATATATCAAATTGTAGTATCATAAACCCTAATATTAATATTATAAACCCTAAGACTAACATTAGAAACCTTATGATTAATATTATAAATACTAATATTAATAATAAGCCTTAAGATTATAAGCCCTAAATTCAATATATTAAACCCTAATATTAATAATAAACTCTAGGATTAATATTATAAACTCTACTATTATAAACTCAATATTATAGACGCTAATATTAAAACCCAATTTTGTAATGACGTAACATGACAATGAATAAATTGTAGTGTAATGTATCATTGTGACAATGATTGTAAGATCAATTGTTGCATTATGACAATGTTTGTTACAATGCCACATTGGATAGATTTCTATACCATTCTAATGTCATAATATTAAATCTTAACACTAAATTAAATATTATAAACCCTAACATTATAAAACCCAATATTTTAAACACTAATATTAAACCTAATATTATTAACTCAATATTTAAAACCCTAAAATGTGATAAATTTTTGTACCATTCAATGTCACAATATTAAACCCTTATATTAAAGAAAATATTATAAACCCTAATATTATAAAACCTACTATTAGAAACCCTAAGACTAATACTATAAATCTTCAGATTAATATATTAAATCTTAAGTTTTATATATTAAACCTTAGGATTATAAAACTTAATATTAATATTATAATCCTAGAATTAATATTATAAACCTAAGATTATAAATTTTAAGAGTAGTATTATAAACTCTAATAATAATTTTAGAAACACTATGTTTAATATATTAAACCCTTGAATTGATATTATAAACCCTTGTATTAATATATTAAACCTTAATTTTAATATATATTAGTCCCTATGATTAATATTAATCTCTAGGATTATAAACCCTAAGTTTAATACTATTAAACCCTATGATTAATATTATAAACTCTAACATTATAAATCCTAAAATTAATATATTAAATCGTAATTCAATATATTAATCCCTACGATAATAAACCCTTAGATGATTATATTAATATTATAAATCTTTAATAATATAAAATTCAATATTGAACCCAACCTAAAACCTAAAACCTAATATTAAACCTTAATTTTGTAATGTTGTAATATGATTACAAGTAAATTGCAATACATAATGTAACATTGTGACAATAATTGTGAGCTTGATTTTCATAATGAGAATGTAACATCCCTTCCAACTATTAAAATTCTTCAACCAGCCTCGCCGCTCTTTCCTTTTTAAAAGAAGACAACACAGGCTCGAATGAGAATGAATCCGTTTTTGAAATTTTGATGAAAGGATCCCTCTTTTTAGGGGCCGTTCTTTTAAGATTTATTTTGCCGCGTGTTGGCCTCCACAATGGAGAAATTGTAGGTGAGCAATTTCCTTCATTATACTCCTGCTCCTCATGTTCATGATGAATGTGGTCTCATCTACGACTGCGGATAATAATACTGTTAATGGAATGGGAGAGTGCATCCCCATAGGCGATAAACTTCCACCAGATTTCCAACACGTTGCTCACTGCTGATTATGTCTTCGATGTTATAGAAGAAGCCGAAATTTCCATTGCTGCGATTAATGACGGACGGGAGAGCCTTTAGCGGTGCCACTCGTTTAGTTAGTCAAGTGTTAACTTAATGGTGTTAATGGCGACTCCTGCCTAGGATCCTAAGATCCGTTTTTTTTGGAGAATGGTGGGCTATGTGTAAACCACTGGAGTCTCCACGGCAACAACGAGAGGAGTGCCGTTACAAAATTCGGGAGAGAAATGGCTGGGGATAGTTAGCAGTTAGGATGGGAACTGATTCTTGATTTCGAAACGGATTCTTGGGTTCATTCTTGGATTTGGAACAAAAGGGAGGAAAGGAGGAGGTGCTATTCTATTGGGGGGGAGAAACAGCAAGAACGGATAGCAAGAGTTCTGGTAATCTTTTAAGTAGCGGTGGCTCCCTGTGCTGGAGAGACTGCCGTGAAGAGGATCAAGGAACGGTTCCTTGGGTTGATATGTCTGTTATATATTAGTGTGGATTCGTCCCTTACTGAGCACAAATCGCTGATGGAGTGGCTCCTAAGAAAGGATGAACTGGGAGATATTACGTGCAGAGTCAATGACGATGGAATTTTGGATAACATAGTGGACATGGTATAGAGTTTAGACTTCAAACTCAGGTAACTCGCATTACAGTTGGTGGTTTTATTGATAGATAAGTCATGGTCTATGGATTTCAAGAACAACTATTTGATATTATTGTTTTGGTCGATTGTGCTAGTCAATCAAGCTGCGTATCCCTAAATAAGTGGATGAGAGAGTAGTCATGCGAATGAGTTACACAATTAATGGCCGTATAGTTGATATAGGTGGAGTCGATCATATATATGCTAGCGTTAACTACAAATAAACTCTGGAGAGAATAAAAATGAATGTGTAATTCAAGTTCTCCTACAATAAATAAGTCATATTGGTTTTCATATCTATGTCTAGGCGGACCGATGAGATTTCACAATGCTTGGTCAACATGTACTCATTTGACATAGTCGATTTTCTTGATTTAGTCGGTGGAGCCACTTCGATATTCCGAATATATTAAACGACTCCAATAAGAAAGCATGTAGAATTAATTTATAAAGCATGTAGTGTGGACCCTATGATTACAAGTCATGAATGGTTTGGGTTAATTTATTTGTATCTTGGTTAAAGAATACTTAAATTAGTTCATGCTTGTATCATTAAAAGACTATGTCCTCTGCATATACTAAAAGAGGGATATTAGGATTAGCTAATGGCTCAAAGAACAGTCATCGTGTTATGGAGATGTGTTCTTTGTATGTTAGCAAAACTATGATAAAATCTTGACCATTGTGTTATATGTTTTAAAAGAAGCATGAACTTGTAAACTAATGGTTAGAACTCTTAGAGAGAGATATGCACAAGTGTGAATGAATCTACTTGAATAGATGTACTAGTTAGTTAGTATGTTATGCTTGCTCATGCAGAAGAGTAGATGGTAAAAGATCATTTGTAGAGGTTGTTTAATGATCTATTGATATTGTAGCTAATCTTGTTGCCAAGATTGTTGTCAACAACATTGACAGGAAAAGATGGTGGTTGGTGCCAAGGATTGTAATGATTAACATTGGCAGGAAAAGGATTATTTGTCCATGCAGATGAGTTCGAGTTGCAACATTGTCCATTGCCAGAACAATTATGCCACAAGGAATGTTGCATGTGGCGATATGTAAATAAAAGATTACATGAACTTGTATTAGCTTTTAGCTAGCTATGTGACAGCTTAATGATAATTCATTGTAAAGATTTTAAGACAATGGTTAAGGGATGGAATCCCTTATAAACCATTGAGTGAGGGGTGAAAACCCTCATGAGAGTTTAATAAGAAGATTAAACGTTTGCTGGTTTTCACCCTACGGGGTTTCCAGGGTATATCTGTGTTCTATGGTGTGAATGATGTGATTGCCTTATGTGTCCGTTGATGATGATGGTCCTTAAAGATGATGGTTCTTTATTTGTTGTGACAAGCATAATGTCTTAGTGCATGATTATCTAATATGGTTAAGGATATCAAGAAATGAATGCATGGATTCATTACATAGTTTATGTTATTACAGTGATGGTTAAAGGTCATGCCATGGTTATGAAACTTACTGTCTTGATGGCAATTTACTTGATGTGTTAATGAACACTATGTTTAATGGTAATGATGTTTGTGGAGTAATGAATTGGTTATTTACTTGTGGTAATTTGTAAAGAAAAAAAATTCTAACTCCCTACTTTTACATGCGAGGTTATCGGGGTATATTACAAGTGGTATCAGAGCTAAAGGTTGCAGTACTGGCGCCTTTGGGGATTGGTAAGCGGAAAGGATATTGAGGTACGCCATCAGTAGGCATTAACTCAGGTATGAGTTTAATCAGTCGCATATTCATTTATGTCGTACACTACTTTTGGCATGATAGGTGCGATTCATGTTTATAACTTCTTTGAGAAGTAAGTAATAAGTTGTTTCATAACTACGTTCATAACGTGGATTCCTGATGAGGATAAAAGACAATGAAACTTTTGTCGCACTTACAAACAAAATTGAACACTCATTACACTTAAGAACAATATTGAACACTCATTAAGGAAGTGACAACCAACTACCAACTTTTGATTTGCACATATGGCAATAATAACAATGCATATATTGAACTAGATTGAAAATTACAATGAACAAAACTTAATGAGCCAATGCATGAATATAAAATTAGGGGGAACATCCTTGAATAGGATGGAAAAATTGTTTTAAAAAGGACATTAGAAGAACCCCTTTAGATATTGAAACCATGCAATGAGTCAAGCAGCGAGATTTGATTGTCATAACTAACTTTGATTCAGTCTTGTCATGGATGCATGAAGACGATTGGTAGTTGAGATTGGTTAGTGTTGTATGACTAACCCATAGAACTTATATGCATTAATGGAATTAGACTAAGATTGCTACAATCCGTAAACAAGTGAAGTTGATTGATGTCACATGCATGGAATGGGTGTGTGAAGATTCTTACTCTCTCTGTGCTATAGTTCTAGTTGTTTATGAGAAAAGTTCTTAATTTTATTCACCATGAGAATGCATGATGAATAGTATATGCTTATGTCCTAATAGTTTTAATGATGATTACCTTCTAATCAACTGAAATCCATTAGCTTGGAATGTGCTTATGTTAATCATTACTTGTTGGGAGATAAAAACCATTGGAGCCTCGATTTAATGAGGGTTGAATTTATCTCTACTAGGGGAATGATGGATTTCTTATGCATGTTGCATTCCAGGGTACAGTTAATTGAAGAGGCATGTTCAGTGGGTAACATTTCTAGGACCCATTCATGGTATAACTACATGTGATAATTATTCATTAATAGACTACCTGTGTTAATACAGTTGTCAGTGAACTCTAATTACCTTCCCCAACTATAGATGCTTCCAAAGGAAATGGAAGCAAGGAGAAGGAAGAAGACCGTGCTGTAGGGACAGACGGAGATGGGAAAAAAGAGTTTGGGAATGACTAGATAGCGCTTGATGTGCATGTGAGTATTCCCTTGATCATGCTTAAAGAATTGGAAAATGATAACTATAGTGTGTTGCTATTAATGATTTTCGTAATGTCTCCTTGAAGTCATTATTCTGAAATGGATACATAGTAGTGTTATGATATTTGTTGCATCTAGCATCAAGTGGTAACTCTGGTGCATGTGTGGCACTTAGGAGGTTATGTTTCTAATTGCATAAGTAGAGCAATTGCTTCTGGTAAGGGTGGTTTAATTTGGTAGTTATGCATGTTGATCCAAGGATAAGATAAGTATCTTGCTCACTTTCTTGAAGAATACATATGAATGTTTATATGATTTCTTAGTAGAGGAAGTATTTGAATGCATGCAATGAAAGAATGGTTCTTTTCTGGATTTTCTTGGTAAAGAAAATGTGTTAAAGATTGATTATTTTGTATGCTTTCTTAATAAAGCAAATAAGTAGTTCTTATAGGGAAGACTCCACGTGAGTCTTGTATGTGAGATGCTTGTCTCTTGTCTATAAAATCCTTGCTAAATATGGCCAAAGTAACTTCTTGAGGAAAGAGTATATTACATATATACATAAACATAGTCTCATCCTAAGAATATGCATGCTTCATGTATGAAGATGCAGGATTTTATGAGAATTTTCTTGAAAACAAAAGTAGAGGTTCTTTCCTTAAAGACACATTAGAATAGTGATCATACAAGAACCAAAATCCTTACTTGTTTCATGAAAAGAACTATGTGCATTGAAGTAAGGTAATTGTGTTAGGAGAACACATGTTGCATATGAGTAGCTATTGTGACTTTGAAATTGTAAGTCGGTGTGTACTTAGAGAAAGTGGTCATGCTAGCTTCTTTGAAAATAATAATCTCTTGGAGAGATTGTCTTGTTGGATGAGCTGTGTCGATTGCTTGATTTTGATACATAAAGGATAAGTAAACTTTGTTTTTGTATCTTGATTTTTATGCCTAAAGATAGATATCTTTAATAATTTCTTGAAAGGGAATCTTGAGAAACCCTCACATCGGAAGATAGAGAAATGAGGATTAAAATGACTTCCTTTAAGAAAGAGGTATGTGGTTTGTTGTATGAAATGCTGGTAGTATTCTAGTGAAAGGAATATGGGTTGCATACATTAAAGAAAAGCTTTTATGATAAGCAATGGCATGCACAAAGATTAGCCATTATGATATAGAGTTATGATCTTTATTAGAGAGATTATGTTTAATTACATTAACAATGCATGACTAAAGCTAGACGTAGTAAACGTAAGCTAATACTCCATTAATGATGATTTGAATTGGAACAACAGACTATGGCAAAATTGGAAATGTTTAGATTATTGACTCAACTGTTGTTGACATTTATACATTAATGAGTATTTTCATATGCTTTTATACATGACAATATTGTATGCATGAACATTCTTGGAAATGGAATACGTGTTAACTGATGCATATTTATAACTAACGTTGCTGATGGGATTAAGTAGTGGTAGCTTAATGGCAACAAGAAAACTCATCACATAAATTGCTGCAATGTGAAATACAATTATAAATGAGAAAGAATGATGTTATATGATATGCATGAATTATGTTATTTGGAAAATTTGTAGGCATACAACGTGTATGATGGATATGTTTCCCATCAATCTTGATGTTATGGACCCATGATGAGGGATAAGTGTAAATGCGTGGTATACATGCATGTTTGTTGTGCTAATGATAATGTTCATATGGTTCATTGTGTAAATTACTTTGAGAAAGAGTATTAAAAGAGAAAATATTCATGCTATGTCTGGTTAGGATCAGATGGCATAAGAGGAAAAGAATTTTCCTGTGTACGCTATGTCTGGTTAGGATCAGATAGCGTTTACTGGCGAGACCAGTGTAATTGCGGTCGAGTAGGACCTGCAAGTGCTTGGGTTGATGGCAATACCTGCCCGGAGGGGTTGATGGTACTTGTCTGCCCGGAGTTGGGTTGATGGCAATTACCTGCCCGGAGGGGTTGATGGTACTTGTCTGCCCGGAGTTGGGTTGATGGCAGCTACCTGCCCGGAAGGGTTGATGGTACTTGTCTGCCCAGATCTCCTCTCCCTAGAATTCTTGAGCCGGTTGGCCAGTGGAATTCTATGTTAGACCTGGTAAGGTCTCTATCGAAGAAACTGTCTGGATGTGGAAATGACTCGGTTTGGTTATGGAAACCAGTTCCCATGGGTTGGGAATTATTTAGTCCATTGTGGTTTCATGGCTAAAGGAATTAATTAATCAACTATATGTTACGTTAAAAATGAATTTTACATATGGTTGTGTAAAATATGTTATGCCTATTTAACAAGAAATGAGCTTAGTGCTCAATGAGGAGTAATTGGAAACTTTAATTCCTTATTGTATTATTAATGTTGTGAACATCTTAGTGGGAGCTAAGACAGTTCTGCTTGATGCAGTGATTGACTGTTTTGATGATTAGAGAGCTAGGTGCTCTTTTGGTACATCTAGAAGCACTTGCGAATGTCTTTAGTGAAAACTCGTTCAGTGTGCACGAGAGCAGTGATTCATCATTGGATGATTAGTGTTAGTGCTCTTTAAGTACTTGTAAAAACACTGTGATTTAGAAATCATCTAGCATTGCACAATTGATTGATAGTCAAACGTATTTCATTTGACTTAAAATATAGTGACTAATGTGATTAAATTGTTAGTCATCTATTACAAGGAGTTACTTACCATGGAGGGTTGAAGAATTGTCCAACCGCTATTAAAGGGCTTACATGAAAGTATTCATGATTTTCAAGCATAAGATGGTAAGTTATGGTAAGTTGACACAGAGAATTGTTTATCATGAATGAATAAGGGCCAGGTGGTGGCGATTAAAAGTTGCATATTTTGCAATTACGAATGCTTATGATTATCGATGCTTATAACTAATGATATTTCTTATGACTATATCATTACTATTTTGTTTGTTGTCATTTCCTGGAATGACAACTTTGATTTTAAAGAGGAAGGATCACATTTTTGTGTATGGTATACAATGAGTAAAATCTCAAGTTCTCAATGAAAGGTAAACACCGAGGACGGTGTTCCTGTTAAGAGGGGGAGTATGTAACATCCCTTCCAACTATTAAAATTCTTCAACCAGCCTCGCCGCTCTTTCCTTTTTAAAAGAATACAACACAGGCTCGAATGAGAATGAATCCGTCTTTGAAATTTTGATGAAAGGATCCCTCTTTTTAGGGGCCGTTCTTTTAAGATTTATTTTGCCGCGTGTTGGCCTCCACAATGGAGAAATTGTAGGTGAGCAATTTCCTTCATTATGCTCCTGCTCCTCATGTTCATGATGAATGTGGTCTCATCTACGACTGTGGATAATAATACTGTTAATGGAATGGGAGAGTGCATCCCCGTAGTCGATAAACTTCCACCAGATTTCCAACACGTTGCTCACTGCTGATTATGTCTTCGATGTTATAGAAGAAGTCAAAATTTCCATTGCTGTGATTAATGACGGACGGGAGAGCCTTTAGCGGTGCCACTCGTTTAGTTAGTCAAGTGTTAACTTAATGGTGTTAATGGCGACTCCTGCCTAGGATCCTAAGATCCGTTTTTTTTGGAGAATGGTGGGCTATGTGTAAACCACTGGAGTCTCCACGGCAACAACGAGAGGAGTGCCGTTACAAAATTCGGGAGAGAAATGGCTGGGGATAGTTAGCAGTTAGGATGGGAACTGATTCTTGATTTCGAAACGGATTCTTGGGTTCATTCTTGGATTTGGAACAAAAGGGAGGAAAGGAGGAGGTGCTATTCTATTGGGGGGGAGCGACAGCAAGAACGGATAGCAAGAGTTCTTGTAAGCTTTTGAGTAGCGGTGGCTCCGTGTGCTGAAGAGACTGCCGTGAAGAGGGTCAAGGAACGGTTCCTTGGGTTGATATGTCTGTTGTATATTAGTGTGGATTCGTCCCTTACTGAGCACAAATCGCTGATGGAGTGGCTCCAAAGAAAGGATGAACTAAGAGATATTATATGCAGAGTCAATGACAATGGAATTTTGGATAACATAGTGGACATGGTATAGAGTTTAGACTTCAAACTCAGGTAACTCGCATTACAGTTACAGTGGTTTTATTACAGTGATTTTATTGATAGATAAGTCATGGTCTATGGATTTCCAGAACAACTATTTGATATTATTGTTTTGGTCGATTGTGCTAGTCAATTAAGCTGCGTATCTCCTAAATAAGTGGATGAGAGAGTGGTCATGCGAATGAGTTACACAATTAATGGCCGTATGGTTGATATAGGTGGAGTCGATCATATATATATGCTAGCGTTAACTACAAATAAACTCTGGAGAGAATAAAAATGAATGTGTAATTCAAGTTCTCCTACAATAAATAAGTCATATTGGTTTTCATATCTATGTCTAGGCGGACCGATGAGATTTCACAATGTTTGGTCAACATGTACTCATTTGACATAGTCGATTTTCTTGATTTAGTCGGTGGAGCCAACTTCGATATTCCGAATATATTAAACGACTCCAATAAGAAAGCATGTAGAATTAATTTATAAAGCATGTAGTGTGGACCCTATGATTACAAGTCATGAATGGTTTGGGTTAATTTATCTGTATCTTGGTTAAAGAATACTTAAATTAGTTCATGCTTGTATCATTAAAAGACTATGTCCACTGCATATACTAAAAGAGGGATATTAGGATTAGCTAATGGCTCAAAGAACAGTCATCGTGTTATGGAGATGTGTTCTTTGTATGTTAGCAAAACTATGATAAAATCTTGACCATTGTGTTATATGTTTTAAAAGAAGCATGAACTTGTAAACTAATGGTTAGATCTCTTAGAGAGAGATATGCACAAGTGTGAATGAATCTACTTGAATAGATGTACTAGTTAGTTAGTATGTTATGCTTGCTCATGCAGATGAGCAGATGATAAAAGATCATTTGTAGAGGTTGTTTAATGATCTATTGATATTGTAGCTAATCTTGTTGCCAAGATTGTTGTCAACAACATTGACAGGAAAAGATGGCGGTTGGTGCCAAGGATTGTAATGATTAACATTGGCAGGAAAAGGATTATTCGTCCATGCAGATAAGTTCGAGTTGCAGCATTGTCCATTGCCAGAACAATTATGCCACAAGGAATGTTGCATGTGGCGGTATGTAAATAAAAGATTACATGAACTTGTATTAGCTTTTAGCTAGCTATGTGACAGCTTAATGATAATTCATTGTAAAGATTTTAAGACAATGGTTAAGGGATGGAATCCCTTATAAACCATTGAGTGAGGGGTGAAAACCCTCACGAGCGTTTAATAAGAAGATTAAACGTTTGCTGGTTTTCACCCTACGGGGTTTCCAGGGTATATCTGTGTTCTATGGTGTGAATGATGTGATTGCCTTATGTGTCCGTTGATGATGATGGTCCTTAAAGATGATGGTTCTTTATTTGTTGTGACAAGCATAATGTCTTAGTGCATGATTATCTAATATGGTTAAGGATATCAAGAAATGAATGCATGGATTCATTACATAGTTTATGTTATTACAGTGATGGTTAAAGGTCATGCCATGATTATGAAACTCACTGTCTTGATGGCAATTTACTTGATGTGTTAATGAACACTGTGTTTAATGGTAATGATGTTTGTGGAGTAATGAATTGGTTATTTACTTGTGTAATTTGTAAAGAAAAAAAATTCTAACTCCCTACTTTTACATGCGAGGTTATCAGGGTATATTACAGAGAAAATGTCTATCACAATGCAACAATGGATAGATTTTTGTACCATTCCAAATCATAATACTAAACCATAAGTTTAAACCAAATATTATAAACCCTAACATTATAAAACCCAACCTTAGGAATAATAATAAACCCTAGGATTAATGTTATAAATGCTAAGAGTAATATTATAAATCTTAATATTAATAATAAAACCTAAAATTATAAACCTTAATTTTAACATATTAAACCCTAATATTAATAATAAACAATGCAACGTAGCAACAATAATTGTTAGAATGTTTATTGCATTGAGACAATGTTTTTCACAATATGATGTTCAATAAGTTTCTATAGCATTCAAACATCACAATATTAAACTCAATATATTGAACCCTAATATTAAACATTCTATTATAAACCTAGTATTAATCCCTAATATTAAACCCAATATTATAAATCCAAATTGTAAACTCTAATATTTTAAACACTATATATTAAATGTTATATTAAATCCTAACATTAATATTATAAGTTCTAAGATTAATATTAAGCCTAATTTAATATATAAAACCCTAAGATTGACAATATAAACTTTAAATTAATATATTAACCCCTAAAATTAATATTAAACCTTAAAATTGATATTAATATTAATATTAATCCAAGAACAAAGAAGACCTTTAATATTATATTCATCTTCATAACCAACTCCTCGTAAGAGAATGGGAATCTAGGATGTGAATAACATTGTAAAGCACAACATTCCAATAGACCTCAAATCTCATCCCTCCATGTCCATCTTAGATTAAGGATGTTCGCTCCACGTTAAATCCAAACTATCTTTTTAATTAAGAAAATAAAATCCTTAACACCATCTTTTTAATAAAAAGAAAAATTCCTCAACCCCAATTATGATATAAACCGTGCTTAAGGGGCATAATTATATTTATATATATATATATATATATATATATATATATAACTATTTTAAAATAAATTTCATTCTTTAAATATGAATACTATTAAAAATATTCTAAAATAATTAGTGAAATTAAATCGTTATTATCTATTTAAAAATTATTAATAGTTAAATTAAAATTATAAAAACCATATTTCAAAATAAACATATATGTAATTTTAATAGTATATTATAAACATATATAAACTTAATTATATATTATAAGAAAATGAGTTAAATAAATTCAAAATATAGAAAAAAATTTGTAAATAACATTATTATCAATATTAAATATATATATATATATATATATATATATATATTAAAAAAATACCTTTTAAGTTTATACTAACCTAGAATTATTTGAAAATGAATAAATTTCCATCATAATTATTCTTTTTGTCCAGATTTTTGTTAAACATTTTTCTTCACATATAAGATTGTCACATAACTCTTCTACGTGAAATATATATAAATGTTTATTTGTATATCTATTTTGATAATAATTTAATTTTAATATTTTGTATTTCCTTTTTCCACAAGTAACAAATCTATGGCCTTTTTAATCATGAATCATTGCCTCAGAAATATGAACTTTTTCAGACATTTTCAGCCATACCTAACCTAACCTTATTCCTTGTTCTCCGGTGGGCGGGATGACACGGAGCTAGTGATTGTATCGTCGTCGTTCTCACAAGCGCTCTGAACATAAGTTTAAAACTCTGTTTTTATTAAAGCAACATATTTCATTACGGATAGTTTAATTAACTTCTAGATGACTATATAAACTCAACAAAGTCTGAATCATATTTACATGATAACCAATCCAATTCCAACTCATTTTGAAAATAGCACATTTAAATAAAATGAGTTTAAATCCCAACTCAAATGAAGCATTAGAAACACAACCATAAAATGAATGTAAATCCTAACCAAGATAACGCACACAACCATAAAATGAATGTAAATCCTAACCAAGATAACACATCAGAAACCATTTCTTATTTCATAGGAAGGGTGCATAATATATACTATACAGATCCTTATTATACCTGCCCACGGCATGGTATATAGCTATCGATATCGCTTTGACCATGCATTAGTCTTACTGACTTTTTTTTATATGAGGTCTTTACCAAAGTTTTGGACGAAAATTGATATTTAAAATTATTCGATCAATTAAAAATCGATTTTGATTGGCTAGGTAGGTTTGAGGTCTTATTGGAGACTTCCCTGAATACCTATGCTTTTATCCAAAGCTCTTACATTTATCCAACTGTAGTTTGAAATTACAATTTGTATTTTTATTCAAAGTTTAAAATTGGGCTTTGAATTGTTGCGTTGTTTTTCGATTATACCTAAAGTTTGAAATTAGGTTTTGGATTGGTTGGTTTTTTTTTCAACTTTTATTCAAAGTTTAAGTTTGGCAAGCTCAGTTTGGTTTGTTTTTTGAGTTTCCATATTATATTTTTCTTTATTGAATACAATGTTTATCCAAAGTTTTGAATCCAAAGCTCTTACATTTATCCAACTTTAGTACATGTACTTTTATTTAAAGTTTGAAATTAGAACTTGTACTTTTATGCAAAGTTTAAAATTGAGCTTTGAATTGTTATGTTGTTTTTTGATTTTATTTAAAGTTTGAAATTAGTTTTGGATTGGTTTGTTTTTTTTGAACTTTTATCCAAAGTTCAAATTTCAAGTTTAGTAAGTTTGGTTTTGTTTGTTTTTCAAGTTTGCATATTATATTTTTCTTTAGTGAATAGAGTGTTTATCCAAAGTTTTGAATGTCATTGTCTTCTACTGCCACCTTTCATCTTCTTCAACCGCCACCTATCACCTTCCATCAGCTTTCACTACCGCCTACAACATGGCTTGAACATCAAGGGAACACTTCTTATTAATACTCGGTAGGTGTAGTTTTTTTATATGGATGATTGCTAAAGCTTTGCCTTCTCCGAAAGATATTCTCTGCATGGTATCAAATAGCATACCAGAGTTTCTCTAGTTGTAATGGCCATAGTTGTGTCATCGAATCATAGGACATGACAAGAATTCCTCATCTACATCACAAGACTCTTTATGTGCGTTAGAAGAAAATTATTACAAAATTCATATTGTTAAAATATTGCTTAATCATGATCTAATTAAGCTCTATGCATTGGAAATATTAATAAACAAATGAAAAACCATTGTGAAGATTTATTGCAACGAGAGACAACAATTTACATATATGAATACTTTTAATGGATTCTAGGAGATCTTGTTATAATTTACACATCCTTTTATTATTACTTGCAAATGTAGTTCTTGTTGTAGTTTACACGAATGGAACACTCTATTATGTAGTGTAAGTCATTGTATAATTGTATGTGCTCGGAAAATTAAATAAGTTTCAGAAACAGATGAATACAAGAATTACTAAAGTAAATTCATGTACCGAGTTTTGCGACAGATGTATCTCTGCACTTAAAATTTTTGATTTAGAAAATAAATATGTACTATAATCTTCTCATAGATGAAGTTATATGAATACACGTGCTTTGTTGAAAATGAACTAGTCAAAATGTTGAGAATAAATTCATCAAATATGGGTGTTATGTTGAAAAGGTATCAACCTAAAATTTTATAGATTGTTTAAGCTATTTGCTAATTAAATTTTGAGAAAAGATATCTAAATATAAATCATTTTATTTCTCCAAAATTGTTTAGTTGCAAGGGCTCTTTGCAATATTAATCAGATTCTTTATGCGTCAATAATGAAATATTCTTTATAATGTTTTTTCTGTGAAAGTTTTGGACAAAAAAAGATATTTAAAATTATTTGATCAATTAAAAATCGATTCTGATTGGCTAGGTATGTTTGAGGTTTTATTGCAAACCTCTCGGAATACATATGATTTTATCCAAAGCTCTTACATTTATCCAACATTAGTACATGTACTTTTATCCAAAGTTTGAAATTAGAATTTGTATTTTTATCCAAAGTTTAAAATCGAGCTTTGAATTGTTGTATTGTTTTTCGATTTTATCCAAAGTTTGAAATTAGGTTTTGGATTGGTTGGTTTTTTTTAATCTTTTATCCAAAGTTCAAGTTTGGATTTGTTTGTTTTTTGAGTTTGCATATTATATTTTTCTTTAGTGAATAGAGCATTTATCCAAAGTTTTGAATCCAAATCTTTGAATCCAAAACTCTTACATTTATCCAACGTTATTACATGTACTTTTATCAAAAGTTTTAAATTAGAACTTGTACTTCTATCCAAAGTTTAAAATTGAGCTTTGAATTGTTGTGTTGTTTTTCGATTTTATCCAAAGTTTGAAAATAGGCTTTGGATTGGTTTGTTCTTTTTTGAACTTTTATCCAAAGTTCAAGTTTAGCAAGTTCGGCTTTGTTTGTTTTTTGAGTTTGCATATTATTTTTTTCTTTAGTGAATAGGGTGTTTATCCAAAGTTTTGAATGCCACTGTCTTCTACTGCCATCTCTCAATTCCAATTGCAACCTATCACCTTCTTCAACTTCCACCTATCACCTTCTATCGGCTTCCACTGCCACCTACAACATGGTTTGAACATCAAGGAAACACTTCTTATTAACACTTAGTAGGTGTAGAATTTTTATATGGATGATTGCTAAAGCTTTGCCTTCTATGCAAGATATTCTCTGCATGATATCAAATAACATACCATAGTTTCTCCAGTTGTAACGACCACAGTTGCATCACCAAATCATAGGACAGGACAAGCATTCCTCATCTACATCACAAGACTCTTTATCTGCATTAGAAGTAAATTATTACAAAATTCATATTGTTAAAATATTGCTTAATTATGATCTAATTAAGCTCCATGCATTGGAAATATTAATAAGCAAGTGAAAAACCATTGTGAATATTTATTACAACCAGAGACAACAATTTCGATATATGAAGACTCTTAAAGGATTCTAGGAGATCTTGTTGTAATTTACACATCCTTTGATTAGTACTTGCAAATGCAGATCTTGTTGTAGTTTACATGAACGAAACACTCTAGTTTGTAGTGTAAGCCATTGTATAACTGTGTGTGCTCAGAAAATTAAATGAGTTTGAGAAACAGATGAATACAAGAATTATTAAAGTAAATTCGTGTACTGAGTTTTGCAACAGAAGTATCTCTGCATTTAAAATTTTCGATTTAGAAAATAAATCTGTACTATAATCTTCTCATAGATGAAGTTATATGAATACAAGTGTTTGTTGAAAATGAACTAGTCAAAATCTTGAGAATAAATTCATCAAATATGGGTGTTCTGTTCAAAAGGTATCACCCTAAAATTTTAGAGATTGTTTAACCTATTTGCTAATTAAGTTTTGAGAAAAGATATCTAAATAGAAATTGTTTTATTTCTCAAAAATTGTTTAGTTGCAAGGGCTCTATGCAATATTATTCAGATTCTTTATGTGTCAATAATGTAATATTTTTTTTAAAGCTTTTCTGTGAAATGGTAGTTATTAAAAAAAACCTGAAATTCTATGGTTCAGGCAGCTTGTGTTGCTATTTAAATTTTGAGAAAAAATATCAAAATATAAATCTTTTTATTTCTCCAAAATATATGTTTAGTTGAAGTGCTTTATGCAATATTAGTCAGATTATTTATGCTTTAATGACGCAATATTCTTTAGTATAAAGTTTTAAAGTTTTCTCTATAAAATGGTAGTTATTTGAAGAAAATATCTGAAATTTTGTAGTTCAGGCAACTTTTGGAATAGCTAAAATTCTAAATTTCACAACAACTATTGAATTTATGAAATAGCGAGATAAACCACAATAATATCCATTTCCAAAGGTGAAAAATCACATATGAACTTTACCTGCAAAGCCATGAAATTATTGGGAAGATGACTACAAATAACAAAACATTACGATAAAGCTTTCACAAACCAAAGATTTTAAATAAATTTGAAACTAACAAACCAAAAAATTTAAATAAACTTGAGAAAAAGCAACTCAAAATTAACAGACATCTAGAAATTATCTTAAAAAATAAACCTCTCATGAGCTAAAGGTTTGAAAGGTAAGTAACAAAAGTGATAAGTGTTGTAAGTACGCTAGGTTCAGATGTCTCAACCTGCAACATTTTTTTTGAATTGAGTTGATTTCTAAAGGCTTCCTAGTTTATCCCATTGTAGGTGAGATCTAGAGAAGCCAATTTTTGGCTATTATACTTAAATCCCATAACAGTTATCTCCCATTACATGTGAGATACAGAGAAGCCACATTATGCTTAATCCCATTGTAGGGAGATCCAGAGAAGCCACTTTGTGGCCATTCTAATTAAAGGCATATGTTGGTCAGTTTGAGTTGATTTGTAAAGGCTTCCTAGTTTATCCCATGAGATCTAGAGAAGCCACTTTGTGGCTATTCTACTTAAATCCCATCGTGCTTAATCCCATTGCAAGTATCTCCCATTGCAGGTGAGATACAGAGAAGTCACATTCTGCTTAATCCCATTGCAGGTGAGAGCCAGAGAAGCCACTTTGTGGCCATTTTGATTAAAGGCATATGTTGGTAAGTTCTAGATGTAACATCCCAAAGGCATAGGTTGGTCTAGCCTTAAGGAAGTTAAGGGAGGAAAAACTTGTTATAGATAATAGACAAACAATGTTATACACAATACCAGTTGACTGAGTGAGAGGGTCAATAACTTGAACTGCGTCCCATCCGTCCACACCACCAGTAGCAACTTAAAAAGCACTAGATACTTGGCTCTCATACGAGGTCTCACACCATGTGAATTGGCACATACCCATCAAATAACAACAAAGTAACTTACGATATGTGCCACAAAATAAAATAAAAGGGTAACAAAATACAATGATATGTGCATGCATTAGACATGGTGGTAACATAAAATTGGAAATTTGATTTCCTCTAATGACTTTGATGACTTTGATGGCCTCTTGGATTAAAATTTTAGCGAAAAAGCTTGCAGTGAGATGCAGACATGTGTTTCAAGATGGCATTAGAAACAAATGACTTCTCCAAAATTATGTTCAACTTCTTTTATAATCATTCTAGTTCTTATACATAAAAATGAAAAATATAATAAATTTATGATGGAGAGTCTTACCTCTATCTTTGCTTCATCCTTGGGATGCATTGGTGTTGTCATGTGAGAAAAATGAACATATTTTACTCTTTTTATGAACGCATTGGTGTTGTCATGAGAAAAATGAACATATTTTACTCATTTTATGAATGCTTAATCTCCTTAAAAATAACTTTCATGCTAGTATACCATCACATATTTTCGATTCGGATGTGAGAAATACATAATTTTGATAATGCCGACTTTGATCTATGAAATTCACTTTTATATGAGAATTAAGATACATTTTGGGCATTGAAACACTTTGCTAGAAAACAAAGTATACTCAACTTCACATACTTCACAATAAATAAAAATCGTTGTTTCCTAATAAATTTAACTAGCTCGTTTGTATATATATATATATAGTTGATGTTTTAATTCAAATGCATACTACGAAATGGAGCTGTTCGATTTGCAGAAGATATGTTCCATGGTTGGTAGGGACTCAGTGCTATGGCTTTGATGGTGGTATCATTTGATGGTGGTATCATTGATGAAAGAAACAGTACAAAAAAATAAATCGTTAAACTACAGTTGCCAACTTCCATTCGCAAATAAGAAAGTCTAGAGTGGATGTCCTAACTCTGTTGAGCACCTGTATTTATACAAAATTTGAGTCAGTTACATAGATTAGTTTTTCTTTTTTGAGTATTGATGAGGCCAAACGCGAGAGGTGGTGTGGCGTATGTGGTGAACTAATTAGGTATCCAACATTCTACCCCTTAATTATCTCACCAAAAAAAATTGATGAGGATTTTCTAAATATGTATACAAATTGATCTTGTAATATGTAGAACTCAACAAACATTGTCTTTAGTTGTTAATATCTTCTTTTTGGGCTTTCATCACAATAGGCATGACATTCTTCTTCATTGTACCTTCATACAATTTATTACTTGCATACAATTTATCACTGATGTCCATATAGAAAGAAATCCATCTACTAAGGTACATGGGTACCATATGTTGTACTTGCCAGTTCTCTACGAATCCTTTTCACCTACATGGTTCATCAATCATGTTAAATTTTTCACGACTGACTTGACCCCTTAAATTCTGATTTCATCTCACATTTTAATTTCCTTGATTCTACAACTTGATATCTCAGCCTTTCTTTACCTAAGAGGGATAAACACTACATTTCTTACTCAACAAATACTCATCAAGCTTACATACTAGTACACCTTGGTATTTACGTGGTGGTTAATTCCACAACTTCATATCTCACCCTCTCTCTACCTAAGAGGGATAAAAACTACATTCCTTACTCAACAAATACACATCAAGCTTACATACGAGTACACCTTGGTATTTACCTTGTGGTTAATTCCACAACTTGATATCTCACCCTCTCTCTACATAAGAGGGATAAACATTCCTACTCTCTCTACCTAAGAGGGATAAACATTCCTACTCTCTCTACCTAAGAGGGATAAACATTCCTGTTTGACTCAAAAAGACTTACAACATACTTGGCCAAAATCAACCATGAAGTTTCGGGTACAACGGGTCATACACCCCTTACAACACAAATGCCTCATTACAACAATCTCAAGTTAGATACATTAAACACAAACCTTAACAAAACCCACAACGCATTCATCAAAATCCATTAATATCATCTTGCATACTCGTGGTAACTTCAATAACCTCTTTGTCTTCATGATCCTCATCATAATTTTACATATAATGAATAAATCATGACATGTATTTCTTTCCTGTAAAAGATATTAAATGTAACCTCACAATGCAGGCTCAACTCAACATATAAACAATTCCATGATTACCACAACAAGAAATTTGTTCTGACCGCACCAGGGTCCAACTCAGCATATCATTTTTGCCAAAAATGTTCAGCACACTATTATCACCTTTACCGTCCTCTTCGACTTTGGAAATAACCTTATCGGGGTCAATACTAAAATAAACATTTTTATCCAGTATTCATCTAATAGATTCATCGAAGACAGGTGTTCTTCCTCTTTCATTAATTAAGAGGACATAATTTAATGTTTAGGAGATATTGTACCCGCTTCATCTTCAGAATGAGGCACCTCAATTGAGAATAAATAGCAGAACTCAACAATTTTCACAACTGATACAAATTGTTGTAGGTCTGATCGAATTACCAAACACTCACCTCTCGGTAATTGTATACCATTGATGGGTCTTTGTCATCTTCCATATGCAGATGAACTGCAACTTCTGTTGTCGTTTATATGCTCTATTTTCAAAGACTTCTGATCTACAAACAATTCGTCTCTCGAACCCACTGCATCAATGCCTTCCTCGGACAACAGCTCCAAATCCTTACAGCCACCAGCGCACACGGTTCTTCACTCACAGTCAAACTTCTCTTCTATAGCTGATTTCAAACAATCGATTAAATGGGAAGTAGCTTCTCACACATAGCTTAATGAGCCACACAATAATGAGCTCCACATATAGCATATCACTCTTCAGGAAAATGTTCGGCACTTGTGCTACAACACTTGCTCGACAACGGTCTTCATGAGCAGAATGACAGTCAGAAAAATGAAGCTACAGCTATAATCGATCGATGGACAAGGAAACCACTCAAATTATCAATTGTACTCGTCCCAGGCCCTCCCGTGAGAGAGTAGGCAGCTACAGTTGCCAAGTTACATTCGCAAATAAGAAAGCCGAGAGTGGGATGTCCCAACTCTGTTGAGCACCTATATTTATACAAAATCTGAGTGGGTTACATACATTAGTTTTGCCTCTTTGAGTATTGATGAGGCCAGACGATGTTGACCCTACGAACTTCGGTGCGTTAATGCGGTGACGGCGGAGGCGGTGAAGACTAATGCGGTGTGGCGTCTGTGGTGAGATAATGAAGTATCCAACAATTGATCGCTACGCTTTTGATGGCGGCATCGTTCCTTTCATGGATGTCAAAATGCAACGAAAAGGGAAGGAGGAGTGAGCGTTGCTAAGAAATTCATGGCTGCAAGAAGAAGATTCATGGTCGACAATGGTGATGAGCAGCACAAAATTAACATGAAACTGATCCAAACATTCAGCGATCGAAACTTGAATGGAAACGTTTCTTTAGCTGGGAATTAGGGTATGTTAATTGAAACGACTGTTAGTAATCCACGAGCCAGGAGGACGTTTCACATTATATTCAGTTCTGTAGCCAAACACTTGCACAAGAATGCAAATCGAGGATGCGCATGCATGGAGGGCGTCTAGTATGTGAGAGGGAGAACCGGTAAAAATAAATAAATTATTAAAGAATACTGTAATGCATAACATCCCAATCACATCAAATATTATCCCCATCTTATATGAAAAATATTCGCTCCACCGTCTTTTTAATAAATAAATAAAATTCATCCACCCAAAATAAATTCCTCAACCACTTCCAATATAGACCACGTTTATAGGGTAATTACATTTTGTAATTTTATATTAATTTCAAAAGACTTCTAAATATTCAAATTTTTTGAATTCTCCTTAAAATGACATTTTGAATAATACAAATCCATCATTTAACATTTTACCTATTTTTAAATGTTCTTAATGAAAGAGGAATTATTTTAATTTTCATCAAGTTAAAGATAGTTTATGGGACAGATTGATTCATCATCATTTGTGAAGCTTCAAAATAAATATTCTTAATTTTTTATTTTTTACAAACTTTTAGTTAAATAAATTATCTCAAAAGCTAACTGCCAACATCCTATTGAAAGTAGCTAAAATAACGCTTGAAAATATCTATCCTTTTTTAAGAAAAAAAAATACTAACTTTTATATATTATATAAATAAACGAGAGTACAGGTTACATATATCATTTTCTGTCCTAAAGGATATATATCACTTTAAGCATCGAGAGTGCAGACCTTCATTATTTAAGGTACATGGTCATCTGCTGAGACAGGCTAACGATGCGGCGAGCAACTGCACCGTTTACGGGACTACATCGCAACGCTGATCCAGATTTACCTTTACGTTGAAACTTTTGTATAAGGTACAATCGTTAAGCCATTGGATCATTCAGTGAACATGCCGTTAGGTTGAGGAGTTGTTTTTTTCATATTTTTCAGTAAAATTTTGGATAAAAATTGTTGGAATGATGAGTTTAATTTGTAAATTCTGCATAATTTATGCATACTAGTTTGGTAAGTTTGATTTTCTAAATTTACACAATCTAAAAGCGGTTAGGTTGAGGAGTTGTTTTTTTCATATTTTTCAGTAAAATTTATGGATAAAAATTGTTGGAATGATGAGTTTAATTTGTAAATTCTGCATAATTTATGCATACTAATTTGGTAAGTTTGATTTTTGAAATTTACACCATCTAAAAACCCCAGAGAGTTTTCAAAGTTCTGAATATTCTTTGTGACCTATATCTATATAATTTTGGTAGACTAACTTGATCTAATTATTTGAAGTTTTTAAGCCATATGTTTTTAAGTAAATTGTCCACATTTAAGAAATGTAAAACATATATTTTCAAATAAATTGTCCAAAATCGTAGGTTAACTTGGGTGTAATTATTTGAAGTTTTTAAGCCATATATATTTTTCTAGTAAATTGTTCACATTTTAAAATTTTATTTTTAAGTAAATTGTTCATATTTTAAAATTTTTTAAAACATATATTTTCAAATAAATGGTCCAAAATCATTTGGAGATTTAGAGTGGTAAGTGTCATATCCCCAGACTATTGTAAATATTTTATTTATCACAGTTAAAAAAATGAAACAAACTAAAGGATGATAATTATTACCTGTTGCATAAATTAATATTTTTTTTATTTTTATTTTATTATTATTATTATTAATTTATTTTTTTTCAGTAAATGGAAATGAGAAATGATTTCCTAGTAACAGGGATATCATGTAACTTTTGAGGAGAGAAGTTAATATATATTTAAAAAAAAAACAATTGCAAAACCCTAACCGCCCTTCCCCCTAACCGTGGAATGGTTTCCAGGAAAAGGAGGGGGAGAGGGAAAAATTACTGTACTGTAGTGGAAAGGCAATAGGAAAAGGGAGAGGGCTTACCATGTCTGGTGATGATCAGATGGTAAGGACTTAGAGTGCGTGCAACTAGCAAAGATTGTTAGTCTTTGAGCAAGCTAGGGGGGAGATTGGTCTCGAAAGACAATCTCATGGTCGGGTGGTTGACTAGCTGCAGAGAGTAGAGGTGACCTTATCTTGAAAAAAAAAGAACACTTACAGAAAGCGACACAGGTATGAGGCACTGACCTGAACTAGAAAATGTTTAATTTCCATGGGTTGCAGTTCTTTTTAGAATTATGAAAGAGTACTAAAAAAAGAAAGAAAATAAAATGGTGAGGTCAGGTAGTTCTCTATATAAATTGTTTTCCAGGTAGCAGTAGCAGTAAGCTATCAAGAAGAGGGTCAAACTCAGTTAGAGAACTTTACAGTTAGCCGTCTCTGTTTAGACAATTTTTCCTCAGGTTGGAAACTAAAACATGTATGGTAAATCGGGCATTAATAGTATTTGGTAAGGGTTGCTAGAGTGAATTTGTCATGAGGTATCATACCAAATGTAATAACCAGTTTCAAGCATCAAAGAATGAAAGAAAATGAAACCCTTAGGAAGACATTGCAAATTAGGCTAACTGCTTTAAGGAATAATAATACACAAATTGAGAAAATATTGTGCTATGCATAGATAGGCCCGAATATATGAAAGTATACAGAATTGATTAAATTCCAGTATTATTCTTTAGTTGGCTTGTAATGTTTGGACTGAGCCTATTTTTTTTTTTTTAAATATACAAGTAGAAAATGCCATCGTTTGCCTTGTCGTGAGCTGAACAACCATGAAATATCATCAATCGGATGTAGAGACTATTGCAAGTTTCTTTAAGGTGCCATAAGAATGTTTTCCCCCGTATTAAGGTAGGGCTAGGAATAGTATGGGCGCGGGAGGAGGTCCGCTCCATGAGCATTATATAACGGTGAAAAAACCTAAAAAGAAAACTAGGTTTTGAGCAGGGTGGAGAAAATAGGTTGGGTAGGGTTTCTACCCTTCAGCATTTAACTCTCCCACATTAAAACAAAGATAAGAACCTAATAGTAAACAAGAGCTAATGAGAAAGAAACTAAAGACTGTGTTTGGGGTGGACGGTTCAGACCCTCTCAAATGGAAAGATGCACACATATGGAACAAGACCAACCCATAGTCGAGTACATAAAACACCATAAAACTGTACATTTGTTTGCAAACTAAACAAAGTGCTTGACATAATTAAACGCTGGGCGAGACCATGAATTATAGAAAAAGAAGCTACATCTCCTATACAGACAAACCGCGGTGCGGTAATCCTTTTAACAAGTATAAACAAGGAGACCACTCTATCTATAAAAACATTAGTTCTTCACAATAGATACAGTCCAGCAGATAAGAGTATAAACATGCCGCAAGAAAAATGTGCACAGCTATGCATTAAAGTTTGTACAATCACAATGTCCGAGCAGTGAAACTGTAGCCGGACACCCAACTTTAGTAATTAAATTACATATGTCATTTCAATGGGAACTTGGAGCCTTGAGGGGACATTAACACCCTTCACTCCATTATTTATCAAATTCTGAAAGAAACTGGAAGGGCCACCCTCCATTGGACACAAGAAAACCTTCCAGACAAACAGACAAGGCCACAGCCAGAAGGATTTTCCATACCTGGAACCCTGGGCATGCTGAAGGAGGGTTTGCCTTAGTGGAGTCTAGGCCACCGTATGAGGGCAACCCATGCAAAAAAAAGTTAGACAACTGTGGAAGGAATGCGAGCTGCAGTAGAATATACATAGGAAACCATCCTCGCTCTTGATAAAGAACCTACCCACTAAAGGAAAATCCAACCAACGTATGAACAACTCTCATATTGGTGCTTTAGAATACCCTCCAATATCAAACCAACCTGTAGTTTGCATGAGTCATGTGCGAAACAAGAAATCTTCGAGTAAATCGAAGGAGCACATAAAAAGAAAGTAGAACAAACGGGACTCTGAATCATTTGATTATTTGACAAATCCGCCGACATTTGAGCAGGGTCTATAGGTTTGGCTCTCTGGAGCTGAATGCATGGGTTGAACCAGAGCAAGCCGTGGTGAGCTGCCTAACCAAATGAGCCCTGTCATCTAAAGCAACCGATATATTAGGTCGGAAGCTTGCGAAAGGCTGCCACCATTGGATGGCAGGGGGCGATCTCCACCGTAGATGAGGCGGGAAATACCATGCAAGTCAAGAGATTGGATAGCCTGCCGGCCCCATATAGAACAGAGTAGGGCTGGTATAATGACACATGGTAGTAGATAAGGAATGCCATGTGATGGCAAGAGGAAAAGGAAAGGTTACCTTCTAACTAGATGCCGCATGGACAACATGTGTGATACCCAAACAGTGATTCGAATAAAATCTAAAACTAGTACATTAGCTCATAAATCAAGTCCAATGCCGCATGTTAAGTGGTATCCATATGTTGTCTTTAGGTGAACAATCATAGTTAATCGAGATTATAATCGTAAAAGGTAACCACGGTTACGTGAAGACCTTAAATAAATAGAAAAAAAAAATTCTTACTTAGCAATGGAGTCATGGCAAGTGGTATCAAAGCCAAGTTTCAAAAACTGTTGCCTCCAGGAATTGGAATTGATAGACAGATTGAATATAATTTATTTCCGTCTCTAATGAGCAGTTAAAAGAATTCTGATGTGTGGCTACTCACATGTTATTTTTGTGTTAAGTATAGGAGCAAGATTGACAATATGAGGAGAGCAAAAGGTGCATCACACAGATTTGTAGTGGGACAAGGACCTGCAGAGAATAACCCTGAATTATGGGTATAGCTTGGAGAGGAGGCTCGCAATACAAGCCTTGCAAGTTTGGAGACAGTGCAGGAATTGAAAAATGAAATGGCTCGATTGCAGGAGGATAACACAAGGTTAACAATGGAACAAGAAAGAATTATAAAGAACCTATCTGACAAGCAAAATCAACAACCACTGAATCTTAGTGCTCAGCAATAAAGGATGTCAGGGGAATAGAATCAACACATAGAACCCAAAGAGTTAGAAGGAAGGGAGGAAGAACACTCTGATAATGCTTCCGAACAACAGACATCCAAAATGAAATGAATAGAGTTGCAAGGGAAGTGTCGTAAAATCAAACCACCACACTTTGACGGAGAACAAGAGGAAGCAGCTGAGGCCTGGTTGATTAATATGAACAAATATTTCCAGCTATATGAATAAGATCACAACCTCAAGGCGCGGTTGGCCATTTTCTAATTACAGGGAAAAGCCACCCTATGGTGGGAAGAGGTTAAGATGGTAAGAGGAGTGAGTGAACAGACTATCACTTAGGAAAAATTTCAAAAATACTTTAAAGAAAGATACCTGACAGAACGCTTCTATGACGAAAAGGCAAGAGATTTCCATGACCTACTATTGGGACAACAGACTATGGATGAATTCATCACTCGTTTTACTTCATTACTCCATTATGTGCCTTATATTCAGGAAGAAAAGGCTAAATTACAAAGGTTTGTTAGTAGTTTACCTATGAGTATGAGGGAAAGAATCGAATTTGACAACCCAAAGATGATGGACGAGGCTATACGCAAAGCCCAAATTTGCTACCAGTAAAGCAAGCAGAAGGGAGAAATCCTGGGTAAGAGATGGGTCGATAAGAAAAGCAGCAAGCTGGCTGGAAGTACTAAAGGTAATCGCGGTGGTGGTAACAAAGGATTCGCCAAGGGGCAAATCAGCAGAAACTCACAGAAGAATTCGCTTCGATTAAAGCCCCCCATTGAGTCCAAAACCAATGATCAACCTGGAAAAATAGACAACGAAGGGACAGCAAGGCCTCCAGTGCAATGTTGAGGTTGTGGTGGACCCCATTACATGAAAAACTATCCCCAGCGAAAAGGATCTGAATAGGTTTCCCAGGTCTACGAAGCCTCTACAGTTGGCAATGTAGGATGGAGTCTGCCAAAGATTAATGCCACTTTGGAAGATCGTCAGGCGGAGTACCAGCCGACCATGGTGGAATTTGAAGGTAAACTCTTAGACCTTGCTGTAACTATTTTAATTGACCTTGGTGTAACATTAAGTTATATTAGTCCTAGAATTGTGGAGCATTGTGAGTTGTAACCTGTTAAGTTTAAGGACCCATGGCTAGTTCAGTTGGTAATAGGGGCAAAAAGACGAGTAATTTCTAAGGTCAAAAACTGCCCTTTAAAAATAGCAGGACAGTCAGTTACAGCAGATTTAAATGTGATTCCCCTTAGCTCGTACGATATATTGATTGGTATGGCTTGGTTAGAAAAGCACTGGTCCATAATTAATTGTAAAACCAAGACTATCAGTTATAAGAATGAGCTTGGAATAAAGCAAGAGATGCAGGGAATCAAGCATCCAGTGCAAATCCAGCCCATAACTACCTCATAATTAGCAAAATGCATTAGGAAAGGATGTCAGGTTTATGCCGTCCAAGTGGGCTATGCCAATTCAAAAGATAAAATAGCCACAATAGAGAATATTGCTGTGACACGGGAATTTGCTGATGTGTTCCTGGAGGAGATTCCCAGACTGCCACCTAAAGGAGATATAGATTTTACCATCGAATTAGTGCCAGGAGCAGCCCCAGTCTCCCGAGCACCCTACAGAATGAGCATACCATAATTGATGGAGCTAAAAATGCAATTACAGGAGCTATTGGACAAAAAGTACATTCACCCCAGTGTGTCCCCTTGGGGAGCCCCGGTATTGTTCGTTAAGAAAAAGGACAAGACCCTCCACATGTGTATGGACTATTGTCAATTAAACAAATTGACAATAAAAACAAGTACCCTCTACCCCATATTGATGAACTGTTCGACCAGGTGAAAGGAGCAACAATTTTCTCAAAGATTGATTTGCGATCAGGGTATCACCAAATTAGGATTAAAGAGGAAGACATAGCTAAAACAACTTTTAGAACTCGGTATGGCCACTATGAGTTTGTGGACTTGCCCTTTGGGTTGACCAATGCCCCTGCCATTTTTATGTGTCTGGTGAATAGTGTATTTCATCGGTATTTGGATAAATTTGTTCTGACCTTTATTGACGATATATTGATTTACTCTCGGACTATGGAGGAGCATCAGGAGAACCTCAAATTAGTATTGCAAACCCTCCGAGAACACCAATTATACGCTAAGTTTAGTAAATGTGAATTCTTTAAAGAGCAGATACAATATTTGGCGCATATCATCACTAAAGAAGGGATCGCAGTGGATCCTGAAAAGATAAGGACCATAATGGAATGGCCGGTACCCAAAGATGTGGCGAACATCCAATCTTTCATGGGGCTAGTGGGCTATTACAGATGGTTTGTAGAAGGATTTTCAAAAGTAGCCTATCCAATCACATCCTTACAGAAAGAGGGAAGAACCTTCAGGTGGACCCCTAAATGTCAAAAAAGTTTACAACAACTCAAATACTTACTCACCACGACACCCATTCTAAGAATAGCTGATCCTAGTAAAGATTATGTGGTGTGCACTGACCCAAGTAAGGAAGGGGTAGGAGGTGTGTTAATGCAGGAAGGAAAAGTGATAGCATACGAATCAAGAAAGTTAAAAGAGCATGAGCAGAAATATTCTGCTTACCATCTAGAGTTGGTAGCTGTGATTCATGCCTTGAAAATGTGGCGACATTACCTTATTGGAAGAAAATTTTTGTTATTGACAAATCACCACAGTCTGACCAATTATTTTAGCTAGCCCACTCTAAATGCAAGGCAAGCATGGTAGGTGGATTTCCTAAGTGGTTTTGATTTTGAGATCAAGTATTTAAAAGGGAAGGAGAATCGGGTGGCAGATGCTTTGAGTTAGAAATTGCAATGCCTATACAAGATTTCTTGCAGTGAAGGGAAAATCCCCTTGGGGGAAATGATTAAAAAGGCAACTGAACAAGATGTTGTTTACCAGCAAATAAAACAGCAAGTTCAGCAACCAACTAGCAAAGAAAAACAACCAGATTATGCTTTGGATTCTGCTGGAATGTTGTATTACAAAGGAAGGCTTTACGTGCCCAATCAGAACAATATTAAAAATCTGATATTGGATGAGTATCATAAGAGTCACTACGCTGGACACTCAGGATATCAAAAGATGATCACTACACTTCGAAAAGAATATTATTGGCTCGGTATGAAGAAGGATGTGGTTGGTTATTTGGCACGATGTCTAGAATGTCAACAAATTAAAGCAGAACACCAACATCCTGCGGGTTTATTACAACCATTACCCATCCCAGAATGGAAGTGGGAAACCATCTCTATGGATTTTATAACGGGTTTTCCTACGTCAAAGAAAAATAATGACTACATCATGGTGGTGGTGGACAAGCTAAGTAAGTCATCACATTTTATATTGGTGCAATCAACCTACAAAGGTTGTGCAGATCACCCATGTTTTCATGCAAAATATATTTAAGCTGCATGGGTTACCAAAGACAATAATTTCAGACCGTGATGTAAAATTTACATCGGTCTTTTAAAAAACATTATTTGAAGAATTGGGGACTCAGCTGAACTTTAGCACAACTTATCACCCTCAAACTGACGGGAAAACTGAATGGGTGAACCAGGTGGTGGAAGATATGTTAAGAGCATATGTGATGCAGCAACCAACCAAGTGGGAGGATTATCTACACTTGGTTGAGTTTGCATACAATAATGGCTACCACACATCATTGCTAATGAGCCCTTTTGAAGTATTGTATGGGCGGAAGTGTCGCACCCCCTCGAGCTGGAGTGGACCGGAAGACAAATTGATGTTAGGTCCTGAAATGCTTAAGGAGATGGAGGAACTGGTTAAAAAGGTACGTTCTAATCTGAAGGCAGCTCAGGATAGGCAAAAGAACTTCACTGACTGGAAAAGGAGGTTTAAGGAGTATCAAGTCGGTGATCATGTGTATGTGAGAATTCGAGCAAAAAAGAGCACATTACAGTGGAGCGGGTGCGTGAAGTTGGCACCTCGATACTGTAAATCATTCCAAATCTTAGCAAGAATCGGGCCGGTGGCTTACCAGCTCGCTCTACCAAGTCACATACGAGTCCACAATGTGTTTCATGTTTCCGTGTTAAAAAATATGTTTATGATCCTAAACATGTGATTAAGTGGTAGGATATTCAGGTGAGAAATTATCTTCGATAGATTGGTCTAAATGTTTTCTTTTAAAAGAAAACTGACTTAGGATGTTGCATGTTGTAGGTAGAACCGGAAGGAGAAATCCGGGTCAAACCGCTGAGCATCCTCGACCGGAGAGAAGTAATGCTGCGGAAGTGGGATATTACCCAAGTTAAAGTGCAGTGGCAGCACTTTGGGCCTAATGAGGCCACTTGGGAGGATGAAGAACTCATGAAACAAGCTTACCCAGGGTTGTTTATAACCGAAGGACATCGGGACAATGTCTAATTTCAGGAGGGGGAGATGTCATATCCCCATACTATTGTAAATATTTTATTTACCACAGTTAAAAAAAAGGAAACAAACTAAAGGATGATGATTATTACCTGTTGCATAAATTAATATTTTTTCAGTAAATGGAAATGAGAAATGATTTCCTAGTAACAGGGATATCATGTAACTTCTGAGGAGAGAAGTTAATATATATTTAAAAAAAAATAGTTGCAAAACCCTAACCGCCCTTTCCCCTAACCGTGGAATGGTTTCTAGGAAAAGGAGAGGGAGAGGGAAGAAAGACTGTGCTGTAGAGGACAGGCAGTAGGAAAAGGGAGATGGTTTACCACATCTAGTGATGATCAGATGGTAAGGACATAGAGTACGTGTAACCTGCAAAGATTGTTAGTCTTTGAGCAAGCTAGGGGGGAGATTGGTCTCAAAAGACAATCTCATGGTCGGGTGGTTGACTAGCTGCAGAGAGTAGAGGTGACCTTATCTTGAAAAAAAAATGAACAATTACAGGAAGCGACACAAGTATGAGCCATTGACCTAAACTAGAAAATGTTTAATTTCCGTGGGTTGCAGTTCTTTTTAGAATTATGAAAGAGTACTAAAAAAAAAAAGAAAAGAAAATGGTGAGGTCAGGTAGTTCTCTATATAAATTGTTTTCTGGGTAGCAGTAGCAGTAAGCTGTCAAGAAGAGGGTCAAACTCAGTTAGAGAACTTTACAGTTAGCTGTCTCTATTTAGACAATTTTTCCTCAGGTTGGAAACTAAAACATGTATGGTAAATCAGGCGTTAACAATATTTGGTAAGGGTTGCCATAGTGAATTTGTCATGAGGTATCATACCAAATGTAATAACCAGTTTGAAGCATCAGAGAATGAAAGAAAATGAAACCCTTAGGAAGACATTGAAAATTAGGCTAACTGCTTTAAGGAATAATAAGAAACAAATTGAGAAAATACTGTGCTATGCATAGACAGGCCCAAATATATGAAAGTGTATAGAACTGATTAAATTCCAGTATTATTCTTTAGTTGGCCTGCAACATTTGGACTGAGCCCATTCTGTTTTTTTTTTAAATATACAAGTAGAAAATGCCATCATTTGCCTTGCTGCGAGCTGTAACAACCATGAAATATCATCAATCAGATGCAGAGACTATTGCAAGTTTCTTTAAGGTGCAGTAAGAATTTTTTCCCCTGTATTAAGGTAGGGCCAGGAATAGTATGGGCGCGACAGGAGGTCTGCTCCATGAGCATTATATAATGGTGAAAGAACCTAAAAAGAAAACTGGGTATTGAGCAAGGTGGAGCAAACAGGTTGGGTAGGGTTGCTACCCTTCAGCGTTATACTCTCCCGCATTAAAACAAAGATAACAACCTAATAGTAAACAAGAGCTAATGAGAAAGAAACTAAAGATTGTGTTTGGGGTGCACGGTTCGGACCCTCTCAAACAGAAAGATGCACGCATATGGAACAAGACCAACCCATAGTCGAGTACATAAAACACCATAAAACTGTACATTTGTTTGCAAACTAAACAAAGTGCTTGACATAATTAAACGCTGGGCGAGACCATGAATTATAAAAAAAGAAGCTACATCTCCTGTACATACAAGGCGCGGTGCAATAATCCTTTTAACAAGTATAAACAAGGAGACCACACTGTCTATAAAAACATTAGTTCTTCACAATAAATATAGTCCAGTAAATAAGAGGATAAACATGTCGCAAGCAAAATGTGCACAGCTATGCATTAAAGTTTATACAATCACAATGTCCGAGCAGTGAAACTGTAGTCGGATGCCCAACTCTAGTAATTAAATTACATATGTCATTTCAATGGGAACCTAGAGCCTTGAGGGGACGCAAACACCCTCCACTCCATTATTTATCAAAATATGAAAGAAACTGGAAGGGCCACCCTCCATTGGACATTAGAAAACCTTCGAGACAAATAGACAAGGTCACTACCGGAAGGCTTTTCCATACCTGGAACCCTGGGCATGCTGAAGGAGGGTTTCCCTTAGTCAAGTCTAGGCCACCGTATGAGGGAGAGGCACCCAGCCTACATGAGAGCAACCCACGCAAAACAAAGTTAGACAACTGTGGAAGGAATGTGAGTTGCAGTAGAAAATGCAATGGAAACCATCCTCGCTCTTGATAAAGAACTTACCCACTAAAGGAAACTCCAACCAACGTATGAACAACTCTCGTATCGGTGCTATAGAATGCCCTCCAATATTAAACCAACTTGTAGTTTGCATGAGTCATGTGCGAAACAAGAAATGTTCCAGTAAATCGAAGCAGCGCATAACTAAAAGAAAGCAGAACAAATGGGACTTTGAATCATTTGATTACCTGAAGGGTTTGGTGACAAATCCGCCAGCATTCGAGCAGGGTCTATAGGTTTGGCTCTTTGGAGCTGAATGCATGGGCTAAACCAGAGCAGGCCGTAGTGAGCTGCCTAACCAAATGAGCCCTGTCATCCAAAGCAACCGATAGATTAGTTCGGACGCCCGCGAAAGGCTACCACCATTGGATGGCAGGGGGTGATCTCCACCGTAGATGAGGCGGGGAATACCACGCAAGTCAAGAGATTGGACAGCCTGCCTGTACAGAATGGAGCAGGGCTGGTATAATGACGCATTGTAGCAGATAAGGAATTCCATGTGATGGCAAGAGGAAAAGGAAAGGTTACCTTCTGACTGGATGCCGCATGGAAAACATGTATGATACCCAAACAATGATTTGAATAAAATCTAAAACTAGTACATCAGCTCATAAATCAAGTCCAATGCCGCATGTTAAGTGGTATCCATATGTTGTCTTTAGGTGAACAATCATAGGTAATTGAGATTATAATCCTAAAAGGTAACCACAGTTACGTGAAGACCTTAAATAAAAAAAAAAATCTTACTTAGCAATGGAGTCATGACATTAAGTTTGAGACACAATTTCGCAAAATTTCAGCATAAATGGAAAAACATGGAATAGTTAAACTGGTCCGTTATTTTCCAACCACTCAAATTCTGATGTATGAATATATTCTATATAATTTAGGCAATGGTTTAATAATAGAAAATTATAGTGTTAACTTACTGAGTCTTCAAAATCAAGGTTCTCAAAGAGTTTTCTAGGACTCTCAATCCATGTTTGGATCTGAAATGCAATTTTCAGTGACCAAACACCTGGATATAACCAAATATCAATGAAATTTTTGAAGCAAGGAAATAGTTTAATGAGGAAAATTTCAAGAGTTTTCCAGGTTCTCATTTCACCTTCACGCTTGTTTCATTCCTTATAAGGAGTCAATATTTTCACTTAGTTATCTTAGTCATCATTTTATTTCAGAGATTTTATCAATATCTTTCTTAAAGAAAGAATGGGGACTAAACAATTTTGCTACAATATATTGGTAAATTAGTAGAGTTATTATTCAAATGTTTAATTAACTATGAGATAAATTGTTTATTCTAGTGAGCATAATCTCCTTTCAATCAATTAGCTTTTAAATAAATGGTTTACTCAAATATTAGACTAAAGTGAATGATGTGTAAGTTTAAATTATAATATATACACCAGTTAAGTATTTATATTATCAATAAATTCCAATCTTTTACTTAAATATATCTTTTAATAATATTTTACAAACAAATTTAATAAACACACCTAATTACATAACAATACCATACATGTTATATCAATATGTTCTTCCTAAAATTATTGACTTATTTACCCACACATCAATGGCATTCCCATTTAATACATCTTTAAATTGCCATGTTTTTATGGTCAAAATAACCCTCGCATAGTTTTGACAAGCCTATCCATCACTTTTGAATTAAAAAAAAATCAACCAATTTGATGAATTTGAAAAACATGTAGCGTTTCAACTTGAAATAAGTACATTAATTATTAGAGATTTCCATGTCTTTTTTGAAAATTTTCTTAATTAAAAATTTACTTTATTAATCAACTTTTCAATATAATTATATGAATTATTTGAAGCAACAGCTAAAGCCATTACCTCGTACTAAATGCACAACAAATGAGTACTTGACCAATATAGTTAATCCATAAACGTTTATGAATATCTTTCGTAAATAAATTTCCATTTAGCGAAATCTCATCATTTTATAATTCATATATTGTTTTATAATGTCATTTTAAATTTGTTACCTGTCTTCCTCCCTATGTAATTTGATGCTTTATTGTTTTATCTATATTTTCATTTTCTAGCAAACAATAAAAAGTCCTTGCACAAATATATATATATATATATATATATATATATAATTTGATTAATTTTTTATCTATGTTTTTATTTTTTAAGAAAACAATAAAAAGTTTTTGCACAAATTTATCTATGATTTTATTCTCTAGAAAACAATAAAAATTCATTGCACGAATTTTTCTACATTGTCATTCTTTATAAAGCATTAAAAAGTCCTTACACAATTTTTTTTCACTCAATTCTTTTAAATTAATTTTTTTTGCTACCCGTAAAATCTATTTTCAAATAATAATAATAAAATAATATTTATTAGTTAAAATTCTATTAATTATGTCTTTACATTTATAAAAGTAACATAAATATTTATACAATTATAAAGTAAATATTTTAGAGCAATAAATCACATGGTTTCTACGGCACTTACTATTTCTTAGAAAATTTCATAAATTCAACATGTTTAATGATAAGTAAATATAATTTTTTTAATTCACTATCCAATGTTCCAATTGAATGTCTATGATCCTTGGATACACCAATGCCCATTTAATCCACTTACTTGGATTCTGCCATTATTTTTGTTTGCATGCCGTGTATATCCTTTGAATGACACACCATGTATCCAATGACCATTTAATCCACTTACTTGGATTCTGCCATTATTTTTGTTTGCATGCCGTGTATATCCTTTGAATGACACACCATGTATCCAATGACCATTTAATGCACTTACTTTGATTCTGCCATTATTTTTGTTTGCATGCCGTTTATATCCTTTGAATGTCACACCACCATGAACACTTGATGTGCTCTCCATCATTTAAATTTATTATAAGATATGCCTATTTCTATATTAACTTTATTTCATATAAAAATAAACTTTTATGAGCAACCTACTTGCCATTTATTTTTAGAAGATTTTCTTCTTTAATATTAATCTCAAAGATGTACATTTTATTTAATATACATATCATCCGGGTTCAATTTCAATGCTTTAACAAGTATCGTTTATCTTTCATGTCTTTTTAGGTTAATTTATTCTAGACATATCTTCTTGATAAATTATCTTATAGAATTTATTCTAGACATATCTTATTGAAATAAAATTTATTAGAAATAGAAGAAAAATATCATGTTTATATGATAATGATGGATAATTCAATTATTACATTCAAAATGGTATACAGTAACGTGGTTATATTACCTGGAAATTATATAAGAAAAATATCATGTTTATATGATAATGATGGATAATTCAATTATTACATTCAAAATGGTATACAGTAAAGTGGTTACATTACCTGGAAATTATATAAATTTTTGAAGAAAACATATTTATTGTTATTTTGAAAAAAAAAAATTACAATGTCCAAAAAAGTTGTATCCAATGGTGGAAAGCCCAACGTTATTCACCATCTGGCATCTGGCAAGCACCTTGAGGAAGTGACTTTACATGTAGTTCCACGTCCAAAAAAAAGACATAATGATCCTTATGTAAGTAAATCTTGTGACTCAATCATAGATAAATTTTGAGCTCATAAAATTTTGAATTAACCATAAAAATAAAAATCCATTTCTAAATACATCAAATAATATTTACCACTATTTATAGTGCAGATCCAAACCCAAATCTACAATTAGATCCTCTACTGTCCATTTCTAATATGATGCATTCACTACTATTAAATCCAATAAATTACACCAAAATTTAATATACAATCTCACAAAAATTTATATACCAAATTTAAATTTAAAAAAATACTAATACCATACTCATAAAATAATTAAAACTACAGACTAAAAAATACAATAATAACTTAAAAAACTAATACCATAGTCATAAAATAATTAAAACTACATACTAAAAAAACAATAATAACTTAAAAAATTAATACAATATACACAACCCTTGAAAAAAAAACACACCTTTAAAAAAAATCAAAACCTAATCCAATAACTTACACCAAAATTTAATATACAATCTCACAAAAATTTATATACCAAATTTAAATTAAAAAATACTAATACCATACTCATAAAATAATTAAAACTACAGACTAAAAAATACAATAATAACTTAAAAAACTAAAACGGTATACACAACCCTAATCTTAAAAAGCAAAAAAAACACCTTAAAAAAATCAAAACCTAAACCTAATCCTGGATACACAACACTAATTAAAAAAAAGAAAAACATCCATGATATACGTGGGACATCCAAAACTGTCACAAAATTTTCATTTGTCAAGAAAAAATTAATACTGATTGAACTAATCCGTGATCCACACTGGGGCATCTAAAAGTGTCTCGAAATTTCCATTTGTCGGTACCAGTCCGTCCAAATGCGATGCAAGACGGGTTTGGCAAAACGTCACGCCTTCACGAGACCTAAATATCAAATATAATTCACAGGTTTTGTTAACGTTCAATGCTTTCCATCGTTCAACACATAGATCCTGCTTCTGTCTAATCATGACATCGCCAGTGCCCAGGAATGATTGTGGATTGGATGCCAGTATATTTAGAGTACAGGACTTTTGGAATTCCACGTTTTGAAACCACTTTTCACACTATACAGACGATCAACTGGCCCGTGCATATTCAGCACTCTATGAGGGTGGCATTAGAATATTCCAATTTCACAGTGCTCTTTATCCTTCGCTCAATAGCGATGCACAAAAGCTTAGGTCTGCTGTACGACAGCAGTGGAAATTACCGGAAATATGATGTTAAGCTTTCACAAGGAAATGTTTTTTATTTATTGTGGTAGGATAATTTATTTATCAAAAAGTTGAGAGTATTTATTTTGAAGCTTCACACAAAAAGGGCTGAATATATTAAGTAGATGAAGAAGCAATCTGTCCTATCCACTATTTTTAGTTTCAAATAATTTCTTTCTTTCTTTCTTTAAGGTGCATAGACAACTGTTGAGACTGACAGACTACTAGGCAGAGCAGGCATTTCAAATCCAAAGCAAGTTAATATGCATTAATAAGGCTATGAAGACTAGCAGAGACATTCTGATGAGCACCTATCCATGAGAGTTGCATCACGATATAAGATTTAGATTGTTTTGTAGGCATGGTATGTTATGCAATGAGCAGTCAGTCTGGGAACCTGATTCCTAAAGTAACATTTTCATTGATTAGATAGATGCATAAGCACCCTTATAAATATGCTTTAGGGTAGAGATTATAGGCACAGATATATGAGGATCTATGCCTATCTGGAGGGCAGAGGGAAGGAGCTTGTATGTGCTAGTTTTTGATAGGTATGGGCATGGGAGCACTTCGTCAGGTGGAGACCATCCAAGGGACCTTCATAGAGTGGTATTCCATATTACGATCATATGTAGGCCATACAATGAGATAGGATGGGTGGCCACACTTGGAGTATCCCCTATAGGACATCCGATGGTGAGGAGCCTACCCAACTCTAGGTGTGTGTGCAAATTATAGGCAGGCGAGAGGTATGGAAAACATGTAAGATCTGTATGGAGAGAGGTCATACTACCACCCAACTAACATGGTACCACTACAGCGAGGATAGAGACCAGGTCCACTCCTTCATCCACCAAATCATCCAATGGGGATAGTGCCACTATAGTGGGGTATCAGGCCTATAGTATGACTGGCTCTTCCAGACAGGAAGATGCCTTGCACTAGGATGCTTGCACATAAGGAGTATTATACTATAGCTAGGACACGGCTCACATAACTATGACAGAGATCAGGGCCTATATGGGATGAGTTAGTGATTATATATTATGATGATACATTATTGGTTAGCATCCTACAACGGCAATAGATTAGAGGGCTAGTGGAGTAGAGAAAGAAAGTGTGCCTCCTATAGGACCCAGGCATCATATTGAATCCATTAGAGTCAAGCCATTAGAGTAGGCACCTCTAGCAGTAGTAACAGGCACATCGCAGGCAGGTACAGGGCCTCGAGTTTACGCTCAATAGGGCAGAGTTAGCGAGACTCCTACCGCTAGGCTAGTACAAGTTCTAGTTTAGCGATTGAGAGTAGGGACTGCTACTGTGAGGGATATAAAGGGCATCTTGGATTTTGTGGCTACTCAGGGAGGTACACCAGCTACTGGACAAGGACAAGCTAGCACATCAGGCACAGCTGTGGGGGATACTGAGGTAGATTTTAGGAGATTTTAGAAGATGGAGAGTTTATGGGCTTAGGATATATTGCAGATTCACATTATAGAGCCACGGCTAGGGGAAAGTCCTTCTAAGGCTATAGTGGGCCTACAGCGACAAAGCAGGTAGTAGTGCCTCAGATGAGACAAGTTGGAATGGAGGCAACTTAGATAGGGGCTATAAAGTAGGTTTAGGGTGTTCTTCTAGGTTTTGTAGACATCGACAACGCCCCATTCATACTATAGACAGTAGTACTAGCACCTCCTCCTATCAGACAAGAGGTGGGACCAGATGGCAGGCTACAAGTAGTCGATATGGAGCCACAGGATATGCTGAGGTACTATGGGACAGACTCATTGAATTGAATTTGATTGTTTTTGCAACTCTCATGTTTATTAGATCATTTTAGCACATAATGATGTTGATGGTGGAGAAAATTATTTTTTGGCCTTGGTAAACAAATTACTCTGTTAATAGTAATTTGTTCATTAAATTCTATCCCCAGTTAGAATTTCAAAACAAATTTACTCTTTAAATTTGACAGTTTTAGCATCTCCCACAAAATTTACAATTTAAAAAAAAAATCTTGAAAATTTGATAATCTTTTAACTGTATTTCACAAACAAATCCTGTCAACTTCCATCACTGCCCGGTCCCATCCCATGCACTTTGCAGTACTGCGGTACCGTCACGAGAGGTAACTGCACCGCTTGCAATTTGCAGTACTGCTTCTGTAGCTCTCATCTGAGTTTAGTATAATGCTGAAACATGAGTACAATCGTTGAGCTATTGATAATTGGATCATTTGGGAATGATTGAACATGTTACTTTTCTGACCTCTATCAACAGTTACTCAAGAGAGTACAAGATTTTCGCAATTCCACGTTTTGAAACCACTTTTCACACTATACAGACGACCAACTGACCCGTCCATATCCAGCACTTTATAAATGAAAATTTTGCTACTAAAAGGAATACAAAGAAAGGGCTGGAAATGAAAATTTTGAAAGTGGCTGGAAAACGAAAATTAAAGGGCTGGAAATGAAAATTTTGCTACTAAAAGGAATACAAAGAAAGGTGGATGTATTAGTATTTTCTTGTTAAATACGGTTGATATATATTTCATAAATAAATGTTCAATGTTGTAAAGCTATTCTAATTTATTTTTTTAATATTTAACTTCAAGCTACTTCCCAATTGTTATAAAAAATTACGTATAACATTCATAAATTTACACAACCATTTCAAGCCTGATTCCAACGTTTTGTTAACGTTCAAAATTTTTCGAGACCGATCGCGCTTCTGTCAAATCTATCTAATCGTGCTTCTGGCAAATCTTGAGATAGGCCGTCAATGAAAGACCGTGGATTGGGTGTCATTGAATTCACTACTCCAAGATTTTTGTAATTCCACGTTGAAACTATTCGCAATGTATGTACAACGATTTGATGTGTGCATTTTCAAAGGGTGGGAGATTTGATGTGTGCATTTTAATGGCCTAAGAGAGAGAAGAGGAATTGATTTTGATATTGTCGTGGTCCTCGTGGATAGTTCAAGTGGTGCTGTGGATGAAGTCTCATTGAATCATACAAATAATATAAATTTTTAGAACTTAATATAAATTTTTAGTATTTAATTAATATTATTATATTATAATCATAATAATTATTATAATAATTAATATTATTACATTATAACTATAATATATTAATATTATTAAATTAAAATTTTAATATTTATATTAATTCATATATAATTATAATATCATAATATATTAATATTATTATATTAAAATTTTAATATTCATATTAATTAATATATAATTATAATATCATAAAAGTAAAATATTCTAATATTTGAATTCTAATATTAAAACTTAAGATTATAAAATTTAAATTTAATATATTAAATAGTAATAGTAATATTATATTAAACTTTATGATTAACCAAAAAAATCTTAGTATTAATATTATAAAACCTAAAATTAGTTATAAATTCTAATGTTAATAATAATCCTTAAAATTAAAACTTAAAATTTGATATATTAAATCCAAATATTAATATTAAACCATTGAATTAATATTAATGTTAAACTTTAATATTATAAATTTTAATATTAAATCTCAATTTTGTAATGATGCAATGTGGTGTGAGTAAATTGCAATGTAATGTAACATTGCGTCAATGAATGTCAAATTGATTGTAGCATTGCGACAATGTTTATCACAATGTGATATTTTATACATTTCTACAACATTCCAATGTCACAATATTAAACCCTAATACTAAACCAAATATTATAAAGCATAACATTAATATTATAAACCCTAAGATTAATATATTAAACACTAAGTTTAATAGATCAAATCCTAGCATTATAAACCCTAACATTAATATTATAAACCATAAAATTAACATTATAAACCCTAGAATTAATATTATAAATACTAATATTAATAATAAATCTTAAGATTATAAACACTAAATTCAATATATTAAACCCTAGGAGTAATATTATAAACTCTACTATTATAAACTCAATATTGGAGACCCTAATATTAAAACCTAATTTTGTAATGTCGTAACTTGACAACAAATAAATTGTAGTGTAATGTGTCATGGTGACAATGATTGTCAAATCAATTGTTGCATTATCACAATGTCTGTTACAATGCGACCTTGGATAGATTTTTGTACCATTCTAACGTCATAATATTAAATTAAATATTATAAACCCAACATTATAAAGGCCAATATTTTAAACCCTAATATTAAACATAATATTATAAACTCAATATTGTAAACCCTAAAATGTGATAAATCTTTGTACCATTCAACGTCACAATATTAAACCCTTATATTAAAACAAATATTATAAACCCTAACATTATAAAACCTAATATTAGAAACCCCAAGAGTAATACTATAAACCTTAAGATTAATATATTAAATTTTAAGTTTTATATATTGAACTTTAAGATTATTTACTTTTATAACAACATTTTTCTGTAAAAATCACATAAGAGATATTCTCATTGACGCGTTTCGAACCAGTCAGTGTAGTTCATCTTCACGACAAGATGAGGAACGAGATCGAGGCATTGAGATAAATAGATGTAGAGAGCTGCTAACTAGCCATTAAGGGGTAACAACTAGTTTGACTGAGGACAAAAATTAGAAAAGGTTTTGACCAAAAAAGATAAAGGAACCTAGTTAAATAATTTAAAAATCATTTTGATAAAATAATATTATAAAAAGTATTAATATGTTAATAAAATAACTAATTAAAACTTTTTATAACCCCTTATAACTATATTAATGAATATTATTATAAATAATATTCTAAAAGATATTAAGGTTTAATCTTATTCACATAAATAATAAATAATTTTAGAGAATCATAAAGTAGATAATATTAATGAATACTATATGATATTCTAAAAAGTATTAATGATTTAATCTTATTCATATAAATGTTAAATAATTTTAGATAGTTATAAATTAGATAATAGGTGGATTAACAAATAATAGTATTATAAAAATATATAATATAATAATATTGTTTCGGGTAATAAAATTAGTAAGCATTTTGACCAAAAAAGGTAAGGGGAACTAATTAAAGAATTTAAATTATTTTGATAAAATAAAATTATAAAACAAGAAGTTATAATAAGTTGATTTAATCAATGCCCTAAAACTGCTTCTGCTTGGCTAAGAGCTCGTCTTCCTCGGACGTAAGGAAACAGGTTAACGGCCCAAGACCCAGAGGCATCTGGCAGGAGTGAAAGCCTGCTCCCTTACGGACCACCAACGGGTTATTTCAGGTGGCGTGGTTTTCCTTGATAACAGTGATGTGTCAACTGACATTCGCGGATAGCAGTCAGAGATGGCTGTCCTCACTGTTGGTTTGACGAACTGAGTTTGATAGGTTTTTCCACCTTTTGAAAAAAAAAAAAAAAAAAAGTTGATTTAATCAAATAATTAATTTTTGTTAAAATATTATATCACTCCCTATATAATATTATAAATGAATATTATTATATATAATATTCTATTAATATTAAGGTTTAATCCTATTCACATCCCCAAATATAAAAATAATTTCAAAGAGTCATAAACTAATCAATATATAAAAATAATTTCAGAGTGTCATAAACTAATCAATATGGGGATTAACTAATAACAATATTAAAAATATATAAATAATATTAAAAAGAAATTAATTTGTTTAGGGGAATAACTAATATTAAGATAAATAGTAATAAAATTGGAAAAAAATATTAATCTTTAAATAAATAATTTTTAGGAAGAAAACGCAGGAATCGAGCATCTGCTGATACTCCAGTCATCATATCTATTTAAATTGATAGGTCTCTTATCAATTTCTAAGGCCTCCCTAAATTTAGGGTGATGAAAAAACCAATCATCACATCTGCATTGAAGAGGTTAAGGTCATTGCGAGGATTGACCATTTTCATCATCGTAAATTAAGGGAGGACTTAGAAATTGAAAAGAGACCGGTTAATTTAAATAGATATGATGGTTGGAGTATCAACAAATGCTCGATTCCTGCGTTTTCTTCCTAAAAATTTATGTATTTATAAATTAATAATTTTTTTTTCAATTTTATTACTATTTAATATTATTACTATTTATCTTAATATTCCCTTAAACAAATTTATTTCTTTTTAATATTATTTATATATTTTTAATATTATTATTGGTTAATCCCCATATTGATTATTTTATGATTCCCTAAAATTATTTTTATATTTGGGGATATGAATAGGATTAAAACTTAATATTAATAGAATATTATATATAATAATATTCATTTATAAGGTTATATAAGGGGTTATATAATATTTTAACAAAAAATAATTATTTGATTAAATCAAATTTCTTTTTTGTAAGCTTGGAAAGACTACATCTTCATCATCTCCAATATATCACTCCGATTGGGGCGGGAATTGAACAGGTGACTTCACATCAAAGAGTGCCTTAACAAAGCACCCAATCAATCACCTTGTATCCAAGACCCCATGGACGATTAAATCAAACTTATTATAACTTCTTGTTTTATAATTTAATTTTATCAAAATAATTTAAATTCTTTAATTAGTTTCCCTTACCTTTTTTTGGTCAAAACCCTTACTAATTTTATTACCCTAAATAATATTGTTATATTATATATTTTTATAATACTATTATTTGTTAATCCACTCATTATCTAATTTATGACTATCTAAAATTATTTAATATTTATATGAATAGGATTAAACGATTAATACTTTTTAGAATATCATATATAATAATATTCATTAATATGATATAATTTATGTCTCTCTAAAATTATTTATTATTTATATGAATAGGATTAAACCTTAATACTTTTTAGAATATTATTTATAATAATATTCATTAATATAGTTATAACGGGTTATAAAAAACTTTAATTAGTTATTTTATTAACATATTATAACTTTTTATAATATTATTTTATCAAAATGATTTTTAAACTTTTTTAATTACATTCCCTTACTTTTTTTGGTCAAAACCTTTTCTAATTTCCATCCTTAGTCAAACTAGCTGTTACCCCCTAATGGCTAGTTAGTAGCTCTCTACATCTATTAATCTCAATGTAGCTGTTACCCCCTAATGGCTAGTTAGTAGCTCTCTACATCTATTAATCTCAATGCCTGGATTCCTCATCTTGTCCTAAAGATGAACCACACTGGGTGGTTCGAAACACGTCAACGAGAATATCTCTTACGTGATTTTTACCGAAAGATGTTGTTATAATTATTATGGATCACAGAAGTCTAAATTCAAAAATTATAAACCTTAATGTTAATATTATAATCCCTATAATTCATACTATAAACCCTAGGATTATAAATCTAAAGATTAGTATTATAAGCTCTAATATTATTTTTAGAAACCATGTGATTAATATATTAAACCCCAATTATATATATATTAGTCCCTAGGATTAATATTAAACCCGAGGATTATAAACCCTAAGTTTAATACTATTAAACCCTAGGATTATAAACCGTGAGATTATTATATTAATATTATAAACCCCTAATAATATAAAATTCAATAGTAAACTCAATATAAAACCTAATATTAAAACTTAATTTTCTAATGTTGTAATATGATGATGAGTAAATTGCAATACATAATGTAACATTGTGACAATAATTACGAGATTAATTTTCACAATGAGAAAATGTGTGTCATAATGCAACATTGGATAGATTGGTGTACCATTCCAACATCATAATACTAAACCATAAGTTTAAACTAAATATTATAAACCCTAACATTATAAAATCAAATATTATAAACCCTAATATTAAACCCAATATATAAACAAATTATTAAATTGAATATTTCAAACCCTAAAATGTGATAGATTTATGTACCATTCCAATATTATAAAGCCTAATATTAATATTATAAACCCTAAATTTAATATATTGAATCCTAAATTAATTTTATATATTAAACTTATGATTATAAACCTTAAGAGTAATATTATAAATGCTAGGATTATAAGTCTTAGAATTAATATTATAAATCTTAAGGTTATAAACCCTAGGATTAAAATATTAATATTTCAAAACCCTAACATTATAAAACCCAACCTTGGGAATAATAATAAACCCTAGCATTAATGTTATAAACGCTAAGATTAATATTATAAATCTTAATATTAATAATAAAACCTAATATTATAAACCTCAATTTTAATATATGAAACACTAAGATTAGTAATAAACAATGCAACATGGCAACAATTATTGTTAAAATGTTTATCGCATTGAGATAATGTTTGTTTGTCTCAATGTGATGTTCAATACTGTAGCATTCAAACATCACAATATTAAACTCAATATAACGAACCTTAATATTAAACATTAAATTATAAACTTAGTATTAAATCTTAACATTAAAACCAATATTATAAAGCCAAATTATAAACACTAATATTTTAAACCCGATATATTAAATGTTATATTAAACCATAACATTAATATTATAAGCCCTAAGATTAATATTAAGCCTAAATTACAATATAAAACCCTAAGATTGACGATATAAACTTTAAAATTAATATATTAAACTCTAAGATTAATATTAAACCTTAAGATTGATATTAATATTAATATTAATATTAAGATTAGTCTAAGAACAAAAAGAGCCTTTCATATTATATTCATTTCCATACGGAAGTGCTTGTAGGAGAATGTGAATCTAAGATGTGAATAACATTGTAAACACACTAACATTCTAATACACATCAAATATCATCCCTCCATATCCATCTTAGATTAAGGTGAATAACATTGTAAAACACAACATTCTAATACACATCAAATCTCATCCCTCCATATCTATTTAAAAATTGTGTTTTTATATAAAATTTTAAATTTAAATATGTAGGGGTACCTTATATATTTGAATAAATGAGTAGTTAAATAATTTAGTGAAGATTTTATTACCTATTTCAATAATATTTTTAATTACTATTATAATAGATTAATGATAAAGTTTTGAAAGTTTAATGGTAACTTTCTTTAGGTTTTGTTTTCAAATATTAGTTGTATCATTTATGGTTCTCATCCCTTCCACTTTTTCTATGGAAAATGCCAGTGGAGGGAGCGACACTCCTTCCTATAGCAAGATAGTTGTAGGTAGTAATAGCTCTAAACAATTCTCTACTTTTGGCTCTATTACCAATGGAGATCAATTCAATCTACACCATCCTATTACCCAACTAGGGAAACTACAACCTAGTAGTTGCTTGCCAAATACTACAATAGAGCCCAAATTTGAGGTCCGCTCAAATCACATGGGAGAATATATACAGCATATGCGAGATCATCACATGGGAGAATATATACAGTATATGCGAGATGATGTACTCATAGGTAAATTTCTAGAGATATGGCCTTCGAAAAAATGCCACACTCACTTGGTCCAAATCAAGTGGAAATGGAAATGCCAAATTAAGCTTGAGTTCAGTGCCAAAGGTTTCTTCACTATTGTATTTGTCAGCTTAGAGGATCAAACATGGGTATTTGAGAATGACCCATGTAAGCAACACAACCTTTGTTTCTCACTATGAATATTCGAGAATGGCCCATGTGAGCGAAATGAAAGACTATGAGAAACTGCCTATGAATAGTAGTATTGGAGAATGTAGATGATGTATTCTTTGTTTTATGTTTTTCACACTTTTCTTAGTTTTTTCTCTCTCCTTGTTTCTTGCATGCGAAACCTCCAAACTTTGTTTCTCATCCTGTTGTTGTTTCTCGTTTCATTTCCATTTCTCGTTTCTGGTAACATAGGTTTTAGGTGGTTCGTGTTTGAGAGTTCTGAGGTGTGATTCTAGAAGTAGTTATTTCTCTATGTGTGTGAGTTGTCTATGAGGCATAGATCTACCTTCTTCTGATCTTATCATTTAGAAATTGGTGATCTACAACTATATATGTAATATGTTATGTGTTTAATAAGAGGAAGCATAATTTGGTGTTGTGTGTACAATATCTCCCTCTCTTTAGATTTCTAACATGGTATTAGAGCGAGTAGTGGCTACACTCCCACTCCCTTAAAGGAGGGTCAAGAAGATAAGAGAGCCTTGAATTTTATTCAATCATGTGCAGAGCCTTGAATTTTATTCAATCATGTGCTTCAGGTTCAGCAACCGGGAAAACCTTAATCTTGAATATCTGATATCACTAACAGAGTAGATGAAAGCAAAGGCTTGTAGGAGTCGAAAATCATTAAAGGTAGGTAAAATAGAAGTTGAAATGTCTACATATTTAATCCTACAGAAGCGGAATTTGGAATGACGATTCCAATTTTTTATTCCTCGATCAATACTGTGAGCAATACAACGAATCTCTCTGAAGCCTCGTTTTCAGAATTGATTGGCACGATTCGTGGAAGTGGGAGATCTCGCTCACAGTGATTCGCTGGAATCACAGTGCGCAAGTTCAACATGTGATGGAGAGTGATAGTCACCACCGACTACACATTCAGATATGATAGAATCAAGGTTGCTGCTCTCCAACTCTGCTTTTTTCAAAGTTTGTAATTCTACTAAGCATTAAGGCTGCTTTTTTTGTCTACTGTTCGGCTTAAAGTGTTGCCAAATGTTGCTTATGGCACTCCGTCAACCCTCACAGGCACTCCATTTTAAAGTCCCTACGTCATAAAATCCTTTAAGCTAGATACAACCATTATCTCAGAGAATTCACTTTTTCATTTTCTTGTGTGTGCAATTATTGGATATTGCAATAAGAAGTTGGAGCTATGCATGGATACCAGATCTAAAGCAGTATGCATTTGTCTACGTGAATCCTATGTAAATTTTCTAAGCCCGCGTGGAATGAGCAACCAAGGAAATATGACAGATCATGGAGGTGAAGATCTTGGGAGGAAATTGGGTGCTTCATGAGTGCAGGGCTTGGGTTATTGCATTACTTAATGTAGTATTGATTTTGGGATTGTTGGTGTGTTTAAATGCATTCTTTATTTTGTGGGTGTGGGTTTGTTATTTTGTTGTGTTTAGATTCATATCAAGAAGGGTTGGTGGTTTTCTGAAACATTAATTCTTGTGTTAGTAAGGTCAATTTGTTTGATCAACTTTTGAACATATTCAGTAACCAGACCTCTATCCTAGTAACTCGTGGATAGTTGAAAGCGAAATATATGACAGATGGTGGCTGGTCCATAGGATGGTTCATTGTGGCTCTTAGCGTGGATTAGCTGAGTTGTCAATATTGTTGATGTTGTAAAGTTCACGAAAATATTGTTCATGTTGCAAAGTTCATTCATGATGGTTAGAGATAGTTACATTTTAAATGGAAGTCCACTGACAACTCCAAGATGTGGTGGTTAAAGAGTGGTGTTTTCCAGATTCCCGAGTGGATTGAGTGGTGAGTGGTGAGTGGTGATGAAGACCAGTGAGACAAATATCATATTGGTGTTGTAATATGTGTTTTCAGTGTTTTTCATGTAAGAACTAATGGAGGTATTGGAAGTAATGCTTCCATGTATTTTAAGTGGTTCTAGTTGTCATTTGAGAGTTCCCAGCTATGATTCCAGAAATAGTTATTTCTCTATGTGTGAGTTGTGTATGAGTCATAGATCCACCTTCTTTAAATCTTATCATCTAGAAATTAGTGACCTATAACAGTTATGTGCTTAATAAAACTAAGCCTGAGTTGATGTTGTGTGCACAATCTCTCCCTCTCTTCAGATTTCTAACAATGTGCTGAATCAAGCTAACGATTTCAGATTCCATGCCTAGTCGTGGCGGGCAACTTCACCGTTTACAGTACTACATTGGAACGCTGATCCAGATTTACCTTTACGTTTGAAAGTTTTGTATAAGGTACAATCGTTATGCCATTGGATCATTTAGTGAGCATGCCGTTAGGTTGAGGACGTCTTTTTTCATATTTTTCAGTAAAATTTGTGAGGTTAAGGACGTTTCTTTTCATATTTTTCAGTAAAATTTGTGGACAAAAAATTGTGGGAATGGTAAGTTTAATTTGCAAATTCTACATAATTTATGCACACAAGTTTCTTAAAAATTTACACTTGATTTTGAAATCTACACAATCTATAAACCCAGGGATTTTTCAAAGTTCTGAATATTCTTTGTAACCTATATCTATATCATTTTCATAGGCTATCTACATTATTATTTTAGACTTGATGGAATAGTTAAACTGTTCCATTATTTTCCAACCACTGAAATTGTGATGTATCAATATATTCTATATAATTTTTGAGGCAAGGCAATGGTTTAATAAAAAAAATTATAGTGTTAACTTGCTGAGTCTTCAAAATCAAGGTTCTCAAAGACTTTTGTAGGACCCTCGATCCATGTTTGGATCTGAAATGCAATTTAAATAACCAAACACTTATCTGGATATAACCAGATATCCTTGAAATTTTTGAAGCAAGGAAATAGTTTAGTGAGGAAAATTTGACGAGTTTTCCCAAGCTCTCATTTCACCTTCATGCTTTTGCATCCATTATAAAGATTCTGATATCAAAATCTTGACTTAGTTGTCTTAATCATCATTTTGTTTGAGAGGTTTTTCAATATCTTTTTTTAAAGCAAGAATGCGGACTAAACAATTTTGTTACAATGAGTATTGGTAAATTTGTAAAGTTATTATTCAAACAATTAATTAACTATGAGATAAATTGCTTAACTATGAAGCTTATTCAAATGAGCATAATCTCCCCTTTTAAATAAATTGTTTACTCAAGTGAACTTGAATACAATCATATATAGTACTGGACGCAAGTGAATACAATCATCTATAGTACGTTTCACTTGAATACAATCATATATAGTACTGGACGCAAGTGAATACAATCATCTATAGTACTTGACACAAGTGAATTAGTTAATCAATTTTTAGATAAATTGTTTACTCAAGTGAATACCTCATCTCTAGTACTTGACACAAGTGAATTATGTGTAGGTTCAAATTTTAATATATGTTTCAGTTAAACACTTCTATTATCAATAAATTCCAACTTTTATGTTCTAATTTCTTTATCAAATATAAAATAGGTCGAGAACTTACTTCAAACCTATTTTTTAATAATATTTTAGAAATAAATTTAATAAACACATTTAGTTGTATAACAAATGCTATATCAACCTATTCTTCGCGGAATCATTGATTTATTTAATTCTTAGAACATTAACCAAGAAACAAATGAATGGCATTTCCATTTGATACATCTTTAACTTACCATGTTTTCATGGTCAAATAACCCTCACATAGTTTTCACGAGCCTCTCCATCACTTATCCCTTAAAAAATAATCCATTTTGATGAATTTAAAAAACATGTAACATTTCGACTTGAAATAAGTGTATTAATCTTTTAAATTTTCCATTTTTTTGAATTTTTTTTCTTAATTAAAAATGTACTTTATTAACCAACTTTTCAATATAATTAAAAGAATTATTTGAAACAACAACTAAAGCGATTACATGCCTAACAAATGAGTACTCCACTAATAAATTTAGTACATAAAATTTCATGAATATCTTTCATAATTGAATTTCAATATGAGCTATTTTATATTTTGATAATTAATTTATGATAAAATCTTTATTATAATTTATATATTATTTTATATTATTATTTTAGATTTGTCACATATCTGTCCCCATATATATATATTTTGATGCTCTATTGTTTTATATATATTTTTATTTTTTAAAAATCAATAAAAAAATCCTTACAACAAAATTTTCGCTCAATTTTTTATAATTATTTTTTTGCTACTAATAAAATCTATTTTCTGTAGTAATAGTAGTATATGAATAATATAATCTATTTTCTGTAGTAATAGTAGTATAGGAATAATATTCATGAGTTAAAAGTATATTATTTACACTTCACATTTATACATAATTATAATACATAATTTCATAATTTCCATGACACTTACTATTTCCTAAAAAATTTCATAAATTCATAATTATAATACATAATTTACATGACACTTACTATTTCTTAAAAAATTTCATAAATTCAACCTGTTTAGTAATGAGTAAATATAATTTACTTGATTCACTCTCGAGTCTTCGAATTGAAAATCCATGATACTTGGATACACCAACGACCATTTAATCCACTTAGTTGGATTTTGCCATTATTTTTGTTTGCATAGGGTGTATATCCTTTGACACACAATGAACACTTGATGTGCTCTCCATCATTTTAATTTATTGTAAGATATGCTTATTTGTGTATTAACTTTATTTTATATTTTTTTGTAATTAGAAACTCACTTGCCATTCATCTTTAGAAGAGTTTCTTCTTTGATATTTTAAATTTTATTTAATATATATATTATCAGGGTCTAATTTAAATACTTTAACCAATGCTATTTGTCTTTCATGTTCTTTAGGTTAACTCATTCTAGATATATCTTTTTGATAAATTATCCTATTTTTATCTACAAAGAAAATAATCAATTAGAAATCGAAGAAAAATATCATGCTTTATACTATAATAAAGGATAATTCAATTATTACATTTAAAATAGCATACACTAACAAAATTAAAGTGATTACATTGTCGGGAATTTGTAAAAAGTAACCTTAATAAATCTAATCTCTAGTACCTTCTAGTAATTTAGTCCAAATAAGTTTATAAAGATTTATATTTTTAGGAAATTATATAAATCTTTGAAAAAATCATTCTTATTTTTATATTCAGATTAAAAGAAATTACAATGCCCAAAGAGGTTGTATTTAATGGTGGAAATCTAAGCATTATTAGTTATTGGGCAAGATTTAATCTCTATGAAGGCCTAACCTGAAGCATTTGGCATTCTAAGGTAGTGATTAAACATGTTATTGCAGGCAAAAAAATATATATTAAACAACATATTGATCTAGTAAATGAATCTTGTAACTCAATTATAAATAAGTGAATCAAAACCCAACCCATGTCCTTTAATTTTCAGCTTAACTTTTTTTTAGATTTACCATAAAATACATTAATTTACCCCATTTATAATATAGATCCAAACCCAAATCTACATTTGGCTATGTGATGCATTCACTACTAATAAATCCAATAACTTGCAACAAGATTTAATTTAAAATGCATTGGTGAATGGGTGCCTTCTGAATACATCAAATTTTAAGTTGTGGATCTGAACTTAAATTTGCAATTGTATCCTTAACTATCCATTTCTAATGTGGTTCATTCATTACTATTAAATCCAATGACTTGCAAAAGTATTTAGTTTAAAATGAATTGATTAATAAACCGAAGGAATGAGAGAGAATGTGATTATTTTTAATGGCTATAAAATTTGGTCCTTTCAGGGTTCATAAATCTAAATCCGATGCATTTATTTTTTACAATATAAAGCCTTGAACGAAGATAAAATATCAATTGCGAGATGAGACCAATCGTGGGCCATTTAAAATCTCCAAAGAGATTATGTAGATGTAATAAGGTTAACTGAATCACTATGTTGCTTATTCTTTAAAAACATATAAAAGATTATTTGGATTAAGAAAGTTACATGGATGGTTATGTTGTTTATTTTTCTAGAGTATGTACAAGAGTTTACAAATCAACGAATCTCAAATATTATTGAGATAAAAGAGATTATGTAGATGTAAGAAGGTTAAGTGAACTATTATGTTGCTCTTCTTTAAAAATATATAAAAGATTATTTAGATTAAGAAAATTACTTGGATGGTTAAGAGTTTACAAATCAATGAAATGAATCTCAAATATCATTGAGACAAAAGAGATTATGTAGATGTAAGAAGGTTAAGTGAATCATTATATTTCTTATTCTTTAAAAACATACAAAAGATTGTTTAGATTAATAAAATTACATGGATGGTTAAGAGTTTACAAATCAATGAAATGAATCTCAAATATCATTGAGACAAAAGAGATTATGTAGATGTAAGAAAGTTAAGTGAATCATTATATTGCTTATTCTTTAAAAACATACAAAAGATTATTTAGATTAAGAAAATTACATGGATTGTTATGTTGTTTATTTTTCTAGAGTATGTACAAGAATTTACAAATCAATGAATTTCAAATATAACTGAGATAATATGAGGTGAATCATAGTGGTTATATATTAACAGGTGCAACACTTAATAAAGAATCCAATACCATTTTTGTTTCAAATTATCAAAGTATAAAGCATAAGTGAATAGAACATAATTGAATAAAATAATGATATTTATTAAAATGAAAATAATGTTATTAATAAATGAATTAAATTTAATGGTGGTGGTTTTAAATATTTTTGAATTTTTAAATAAGATATTATTAATTAAATTTAGTTTCAAGATGATGGTTCTAAATATTTTTGAATTTTTAAATAAGATATTATGAATTAAATTTAGTTGGAAAATAATGGTTTTAAATATTTTTGAATTTTTAAATAAGATATTTTGATTTAACAATATTAAAAGTGATGAAAGTTTCATTATTGTAGATTTCAAATTTTATAAATTCAAAAACATACTATTATGTTAGGAAAATTTCAAATTAATAAGGAAATTTTAACAAATTTTATAAATATGTATATAATAAAAAATAAAAAGTAAAAATAGTTGACATTTCTATAAATTTATGTAAGGGTCATCTTTTATATATTTTCAGAATTATTATATATTTTTAATCAATTTTTCTTCAATTTAAGTTTAAACTTCTTTGGTTGTTTGCATAATCCAAACTTCCTAATACTTTTTCAGGAGACTTAATCCATTTATGCATAAATGTAACTAAAATTTACATTCATTTTATAACTTTGTACACCTGTTACCCTAAAATATTGGAAAGACCCATACCATAGACATGCTATTATTCTTAATCACCATAATTGCAAATGTTATTTACTTTGTTAATAGAAACCAACCATAATTTTGTTAAAATATTGTGAGATATGCTTGACACTATTTAACTTATACATTTTATTTTAAGCAATAGAAGCTACATATAAAGAATGTACCCACAGGAAAAAAATTTGAAATCCCAAATCAGTTGAGTTTTCCCTATGATTTCCTGGACTAAAAGATCAATAAAGAACACATGTAGAAAAAAAAATTATGATATTGATTAAGAAACTAATATACTGGACATATTTTCACAATCATAAATGACTATAAATTCCCACTTTTGATATTAGTTTGTTCAAATTCAATACAACACAAGTGAGGTGAAGTAATCCAGAGAATTAAAGACACCTAAGTACCAATATAATTTGAACGTTTTGCTAGTGTTAAAAAATTCCCACATAGGAAATTAGTAAGCCTATCGTTCTCCTATGGCATGGGATTTCTAGAGAACAAGATATTTGTACTTCGAAACCACTTTTAACACTACACCATGATGATTAACTCTACATTCCAACCATTTTATATGGTTGCAATTAAAATATTCTCGAGTTCCATAGACTTTTTCTTTCATTCGAAAAAAATAAAAAAACTTTTATTGAAAAAAAGGTGTTATATAGTGCATGGATCTCAAAAAAAAATGGAAAGCAAGCTATCAATAGTGTCAAAACAATGTTGCATAAATTTGAGAGAAACTAAAGGGAGAGTGGGAATCAATCTGAGAAAGAGAAATTCCTATACTCTTGATGTTAACCTAGATGCCAAAGGCTATAACAAGAAGAAACGTGGAACCACACTTAGAAAACACATCAACCATCAAATTCTGTCCCTGATACATATGGGAGAAGGAGATGTGGTTGAAGGAGAGACAAAGTTCCAAGATCTACTAAGTCCAATAGTACATAGAAGGGACATCTAGAGAAGAAGTACCTTGTGCCCAATCAATTTCTGACTTGGAGTATCCAACAACCATGATCTCATCAATGGAAAGCCAACCCACAACCTGTAGCACACTCAAGAGAGCTAGGACCTCCACTCAGGAAAAGTTCAGGACTAATATTCGTAGGTGGACTAATTTTCCATGTTTAAAAAATGAAAATAAAAATTCACCAATTTCTATTTTTTCTAAAAAATATTCACCCACATTTATTGTATAAAATATTTTTACTTTAAAAATCGCCAAAAATTTATATAGACTAATATAAAATCATTGGAAATATAAATACTTTTACAGAAATATTGGCAGATATTTTACAATTTGCTTATTAGGGACTAGTAAGATTCGCCAAGGTTTCTAAACTTTAAGATAAAATTTCATCCTTAAATTTTTCCTTGCTCTACAATTAGTACGAGAGCTACCCGACCAACATAACATGTAGGCAGTAAACTAGTTGATCATTATGAAAACTCCACAGCCACAGTTGCCTTGTATGCAAGCACCATCAAAGAAGTCAATTGGGCAAGAATAATCAAGATTAGGCCACTTGGCGGCGATCACATGGAATATAAGGACCACCTCCAAGAAGTAATTCAGAATGCCCTGGTTGACAAAGTGTCTATCAAGTAAGTGGTTTTTAAAAATGAACTTATTCCTCCAAACCCAGATACCCTAGAGGAAATATAAAGGACCAAGATATCCCATAGACTTATCTATGTTGTAAGACTATAGTGGAAATAATTCGTTAAATGAAATACAACGTTATGCTTCAATAATGGAGAATTTTGTTCTATTGTGCATGTACATTTGTTGAAACCACTAATGATGCCCAATTCCATCCCTAGTCAAGAGAGTCAATTGCCCGTTTGCAGTACTAATAATGCAACACTGATGCGCATTTAACAATTTGTTGTAACTTCATATTTAGTAAAATATCATAGTCTAATTTTTTTCATTGTTGGAGAGGTTGTCTTGCTATAAATATGCAATATGTAAGTTTCTCAATTTCATTTTCTCATGTTCATATACTAAAATTAAAAGAGAGAATAGACAGGCACATCAATGAAGGTAATGCAAAAAATTTATGGGTATGGTTTGTCTTTCTCGTCTTGTCATTAAGAAGATTTTTAAATTTATAAAGAAATTTCTAAAATTATCTAGTGTTGTGAGATTCTAGAGATGACCAGAATTAACTATTTCCAAAAATATTATCTATCCAAAATTAGTTGGGACTCACTACTAAGTGCTCCATTCGAATTCACATGCAAGTAATGACTCATTTTTGCTAACATACGAGATTACTATACTTTAACACTCCCCCTTAATTTTAACTATTATATTTACTGATAATGCCTACATGTTTTCTTTGAAACTCAAAATCATTTCTCCCCGTCTTTGAAACTCAAAATCATTTCTTCCCAATGGCTTGGTGTAGATATCTCCTAGTTGATCTTTAGATCAACAAAATTGAAGAGATATAGCTCCATTTTGGACATGCTCACAAATGAAGTGATATCTAATATCAGTGCATTTAATTTTCTAGTGAAACACATGATTTATGGAAAGTGAAATAATTGAATTATTATCATAGAAAATAGGAGTTTGCTCCTTCTTTTCAGACTCAAAACCACTTATCAATTTTCTTAACCAAGCTACTTAGCATGATTCTCCTATTGTTTCTACATACTCTATGTGTAGTGATAAAATGGTAACAATGTGCTGCTTCTTGGATGCCCATGAAATCAGTCTTGTACCTAGGTGAAATACATAACCTGAGGTACTCTTTTTGTCATCAATACTTTCCGCAAAGTCACTATATGTGTAACCAACAAGATGGTTTTCCTTTGAATTAATGTACAAAATTACACACTGTATTATTTTTGCAATATACCTTAAAATCCTTTTTCCTAGTTTTGAGTGATTTTCTTTTGGTAACTCCATGAACTTGGATATAAGATTGACTGAAAATATTATGCTAGGAATTGTTGCTGTGAGATACATTAGGTTACGTACTAGCTACGTTTACAAAGTGGAGTTGATTGTTGAAGTATTGATATATTTTCTTAGCTTGGTTCCTAGGACAATTGGTGTGTCTACTGGCTTGCATTCACTCATCCTTAATCTTGTCGAAATATTCATTGCATACCTTTTTTAATAAATGGAGATTTTTATTTTTATGTTTTTTGTCCAACTTTTGTTCTAACAAAATATTTTATGTGACCAAGATTGGTCACCTCAAATTCCTTTTCTATGGTTGTTTGAAAATCTTCAAGTTCCAATTTTTCTATGTAAATGATATCATCAACATAAATGCAAACAATTAAAATATTATCTTGTAATTTTTTTTGTATACAAATTGGGTTCATTATTGTTGTGTTTGAATTCTTTGTTAAGTATATATGAATCAATTGTGTTGTAGCATGCTCTTGGAACTTGTTTTAAACCATATAAAGCCTTCTTTAACTTGTAAAATTTATGTGCTTGACCCTTAATTTCATATCATGGAGGATGATTTACATCAACTTCTTTATTCAAGATTCTATTTAAAAATTATGGTTTTACTTCCATTTTATAAACTAGCCAAGGAGTCTTTGCTACTATTACCAATATTGTTTCGACAGTATCCAATCTTGCTACTAGGGTGAAGGTTTCTTCATAATCCACTCTAGGTTGTTGTGCAAAGATTTTTTCTACCAATGTGGCTTTATGGTTTTCAATTTATCCCTTTTCATTAAACTTGGTCTCATATGCCCATTTTACTCGAATGCTTGTTTTTCCTTCTGGTAGATCTAGGAGACTCCATGCACCATTCCTCTCGATGGCTACAATTTTTGCATTGGTAGCCTCAACCCATTATTTCATTTTGACTGCTTCTTCAAAATATGTTTGGTTGGCAAGAAAATAATGTAAGATTTATTTTTTCATTATTTATTTGTTCATAAATATCTATCAAACTTCTTATTTTCTATGGGATGTTGGATTCACATTCGTTTCTTAAGGACAAACTATGCATATTTTGTCTTCCTATGTTTTCATCTCTAGATGGAACTTGTAGGCATTGCAACCATTGTCTTGTCCATTATGCTTCTGTTGCATCACCCGGTTCAAATGTGTATGGATGAATTTGATTCCCATTTTTTCCTTTATTTTTACCATTCCATGCTTGTTATTCAACTAATTATTGATGCAAGTTGCAACTGCCTGCAAATTCTAATCCATAAATTTAAAAACCAACACATTAATTATTGTCAAAAAATTAGATATATTTTATTAAGACCAAAATATTTACAATATAATATTGGCTTGATTATCATTGGCCATTTACCCTCATACTCGACACCTCCCCCATAATGTCACACACTTTATCATTACACATTTCATAACTAATATATATGGATATTACATTCAATGAACCTAGTGGTTTCAGATCCACCAAGGTAAGATCAATGGGACTTGTATAAGGGAAAAATCAACAAAGATGGATTTTATGACACCTTCCATAATTCCAAAACTAAGCATATCCTAACTACCATGATTTTCTAGACTTTTGACATAATTTAGAAATCCTAGATATTTTTCCAACTTTTATAAGTTATATACTTTTTTGTAGGACTTTTGGAAATTTCTTTTTTGAAGATACCCTTAGATGCTCTTGCATCAGACACCCAAGGTATAAAATTATTCATAGAATCCTGTCTATGAGGTCTGTCACGTTTTTATAACAATGTAACAACTCCTCCAGGATCCCAAATTTTAAATTATAACTGATCATTTCCTCTTTCCCATACTTTATTTTGATGTTGTCCATTTAATTTGCTAACATAATTTCTCTTAATGGATTACATTCTCTAACTGAATGTTTTCTTCTCCTTTCCTTACATTCTCTTGGAATGTTTCTTCATAACGTTCCACAACTCATCAATCTCTTTGTCAAATTTATTTCTTCACTGAAGCCTATTGTCAACTTCAGTTGGTTGCATCTTCTTTTCAAGCATGATATTGTTGTATGAAATGCTAATATTTTTCTCCAAACCAACTGACTTTTCCACCTCTATGCAACCTTCATCCCTTGCCAACGAGTTTTCCAAAAATCTTATCTCTTCCTCAAAATCTCTAAGAAATTGATTTGAGCATTTTACACGAGGTTGGATTTCATCTTCAAGAAATAACATAGATTCTATCTCCCTAATCATAACTTCATTTCCATCATTCCTCTTTTTACCTCCTTTCACAAGAATTTCATTTAAGTGTTTCTCTTCATCCTAGATTAGCACAAAGTAAGTGTTATGTCCTCCTTCACCCTCATTACTCATAACAAAATTTGCATTCCACTCTTCCTCTAATTTTGTTATAGTTATAGGTAATTGTCTGCCATCTTCCATACCTGCATCCACAAAAATTTCATTAGTTTTAAAAATTTGAGAATCTTGGATCTCATCCACTCCTTCATCTTCATTCTCTCCGAGCAATGGTCCTTTCTATGGGTCACAATAGTGCAATTTTTCTGCCTCGTACTCATATGCCTTGAGTTCCCCTTCTTTCAACTAGGTTCTAATCATGTGCTTCATCTTCTTCGGTAACTTTCTTGCAAAAAATTCTTTAACTAGTGTTTGGTCAATTTAGTGTGTCCTAAATTTCTATTTAAAATGTCAATCCGAGAGTCGTAAACTGTTGAAGTGAAGTGCACTGTATATGCAAGATAACCGATTTCCTAGTTCTTTGTCGTTTTTGAGTTTTTTGGTTTTGTTTTTGGGTTTATCTTCTGTGGATTCCCTAGTGTGAGATGGCAAAATTGAAGGTCAAGTATGGATGGTAATGGTGATTTCTACAATGATTTTCCAAACTTTAAAGTTCTCAAAAAGAAGGTTTCAAACTGGCTGTGATGAAATCAACTCTCAAAAGAAATAAAAATGTACCAAAATAGTGAACTAGTGACAATGAAGCCCAGTATCCTTACTGCTGTGTAAAAAGAAAATAAAAACTGAACTCAAAGCAATTCAAAGACTGAAAGGAAAGAAAACTAAATCACACTACTTCAACCCATATTCTGACCCTTCACCTTTCGACTCGCTCTGGCTATAGGAAGTAATCATAAACAAGTTGAGTAATATAATATCTAAATTGCAGGAAATGAAATTGCATAAAATGAAACTAAGATTTAACTATTCATTCATATTTCAATGCCTGAAAATGACATAAGTAATTTAATCACTAACTTGCAGGAAAGTAAACTAAATCATACTACATCAAGTAATATTCTAATTCCTCACTATTTGAGTCGCTTAGCTATAGGAAGGAAATCATAAACAGATGAGTAATATGATATCTAAGTTGCAGAAAAGTAAGTAAGCAAAGCAAAACTGAAAGAAATGACAATGCTAGAATTAAAACTCAGTAAATGAATCAGTAGAAAGGACAAGATGATCTCATGTCATTAGTCATTAAAACTATGTAATTTTCCCGGGTTGCCTACAAGAACCTGAAAGAAAAATACTGATCAGCTAGCAATCATGAGAAAGCATAAAAGAAAAGATGAACAACAGTTAGTGTAAATATCAGGACAGCGTAATATATACAGGCAAATGATTATAAAAGCAGTAGCATAATGAAAGCAAGTAAGAAACTATACAGTAAATACAGAGCCTTGGTGTATAGGGGCCCTCTGCAACCTCGGCCAATCAATACTCAGTCACAAATTGAACTTAAGAATGCTGTCTTCTCATATATTAAAGTGCAGTCAAAACATAGAAATAGAGCACAGCACAGTGGGCTCGTAAACACAGTCAAGATTACATGTAAAAGCTAGCTATCCAGCGAATGATAACGTGTTATTTATAAGTGAAAATGCTATAACTGATTCCTAAATTCTGCGCTGCCAAACAGACACGTAAATCTCCACGTCCTGAGATCTAGCAGTATGGTAATCATGACAAATAAATCTATGGAGTGGTGGCTGTTCGATTTGGTTCACGGATTGATCCACAGGTGTTAGCACACCTCCAGAGATTGAGGATCTTGCCACGCAAAACTTCACGTGGGCAAAATAGAGTCGTGCCACAGCAAAACTCTTGGTTTGACCACTCCTTTGACTGTCTTTGACCATGGCTGTTTGTGAGTGATTCAGCTGAACCAAGGGGACACAATCCATGTACATGTAATTTGCAGCTTTCCCATGTGGCCGGATTCTCCATTTGACACATGTAACATAGTCTTTAACAAAATGGCTGCAGAAACTTGAGCTGGCTGCGGAAAGTGACAAGTTTCCACAGCTGATTGAACAAAAATCTAAATCAAACAGCAGTCAGAAGCATAGTTAGGAAACTATTTTATAAGCTCTTTGAAAACTAATATGAAATTATTTGACAGCTTGGTGGGTCAAGTAAATGGAAAAGAAGGCTGAAAAGGTATATAGGGAAGATGCAAGTTTGGGACTCAACAACTAGCCATTTAACTTTCTTCTTAAAAATCCATCCGCATTTATGATCTTCCTCATGTTTCTGTAGGTGCTCCATAAGTACAATCAGCTTTACTTTAATCTCAACGAGTTCCCTATCAAACTCCTCATCACCAAATTTCCTCTTTATGTCATTTTCCTTGACATCTTCTTTCCTTCTCCTGTGGCTTTCACCTGAATCTTTGTAATGATCCCCTGTGGCCATCCTTTTCTCTAACTTTGTGAGCTTCTCTATGCTCAACAGTGAATTTTAATCAAGCCTCTCCTCTATAGCAAGTCTCATCTTATTGCTACTCAATACCTCATTAAGATTTCTTCACTAGCTTGACCTTTTGGTATTTTCTTTGGTTCTCTACTTAGAACCTTCTTGAGCACTCTCCTCTTCCTTTTGTTGTTGCACTTACTTGGTTTACTTCTTCTGAGAACTTATACTTGTTCCTTTCTTCCTCTACTACAAGGTTCTTTTGCCATGATTCTTTCTTCACTTCTTCTCTCTGGAGGCGACCTGCAAACATCAATTCCTCTGAACAAATCAATTCAGAAATACAAAGAATAGTTTACCTATTACACTATTGCAATTCTCCAACCTTCTTTTGTTGCGCAACTCTAATGTTTGTATAATCAATTATCCTTTCTTTCAATCTCAAAGATCAGAGTCATCTATGAATCTCTTCTTTGAAGAGCTAACTAGCACTGATACAAAAAAAATGATGAAAGTTCCAACTTCCTACAAATTGTAATCCACAGATTTAAAAACCCACACAACACTTACTCTAAAAAAGTTAGATATATTTCATTAAGACCATAATATTTACAATATGATATTGGCCTGATTATGATTAGTCAATTACTCTCATACTCCACACCTCCCCCATACTCTCACACACTCTATCATTATACATTTCATGACTAATATATACGAAGATTACATTCAATGAACCTCGTGGGTTCAGATCCACTAAGTTAAGATCTATTGGACTTGTATAAGGGAAAAATAGACAATGATGGATTTTTATGACACCTTCCATATTTCTAAAAATAATCCTATCCTAACTACCATGCTTTTCTAGATCTTTTACATAATTTAGAAATCCTAGAGATTTTTCCAGATTTTATGTTAAATTTTCTAATTGTTCAATGTTGTATTAGTTACTTTAGCCCAATTTATCTTTTCATTAACAATACATCCTATTTTTTCACAGTATAATCAATCATAAACGTAACTAAAAAAAGAACAATATATCTAGTGATAGAGAAGACAACGTCACAACCATAAGAGTCAGTAAATTGGTCCAAGACTAGGGGGAAACCCTTTCAATTCTTCTTCTATAGTAGATCATCATAAAAATATTTCATCATAGAGTACAATGAGCCCAGTACATATAAATTGTAGTTGATACCAATAAATCAGATCTACAGATCTATTATAACAAAAAAGAAACCCATATCTACCATATCATTGAAGCCAACTCATGTCAAGATGTCAAAACCCTAGATATGAACTAGGTCACCATCATCAACACTGCCTATGAGTGACTAAAGCTTTTGGGTCACCCTAATGAATACAATGTGTGATCAACTATAATTGTAGAGTCACATCCAAGAGGTCTCTACGCGTGTGACTCTATCACCGAACTGCAAAGACCCAAAGTCACTCCATTATCGAGTTATGTGAGCGAACAAAGAGCCAAAGTCGCACTCTAGATGAGCGGTGTGAGCAACTGTGAAGACAGGGTCACTCCCAGGTCTACCTGATGTAAGCGAATGGGGACCCGATCCTTTCAATGTGCCTCTAAACCTAGAGTCACTCTCACTGAACTATCTCCAAGTGATCAAAAATCCAAGGTCGCTCTATTTCCTACTCTTTGCGTATTACCAAGGATGAAAATTTTTGTTCTATGCCAGTGACCAAGATCGAGAAAACCCTAACCCAGAGCTAACCTTTCACTTGTAATTTCAGACCTTGTGCAAACTCCTTCTAAAGTGGCTGTGCGAGGCAAGACAAAATAGAAGAAAAGAAAGATGATGATAATATAATGAAATGAACTTGAGGTTGCTTCCTTTTATAGGTTTTCCTGAGGGTTAAATTGGGGTTAAGATTGACCCAAGTAGTTACTCAGGTCACTAGGGTTGAGCCATTCCATAATGTATGCATGAATAAAATAAGCCAAAACTTAATTGCTATTTAACCGAATTAGGTGATCTTTAGGTCATTTTGGTCCTCTCAAAAAATATGAATTTAATGCACATATTATCTTGATCAACTGAGTTGTCCAATGTGTAATTTGACCCTAGTTGCAAAAATTAACATTTTATAACTTCTATACTTTTCTACAGGACTTTCAAAAATTTCCTCTTTTAAGATACCCCTAGATGATCCTCCATTAGTAGTGATAGGATTGTACAATTTATAAAATTTTCATTCTTCACTATATCCAATGAATATGCATTTTTCACTTATATCATCTAATTTCCTCCTCAATTCATCTAGAACATGTGCATAAGCTACACAACCAAAGATTCTCAAGTGTGATACATTTGTCTTCACACCAATTCAAGCTTCCAACAATTTTTCTCTTTGACACAATTGGTTGGTGATATGTTCAAAATATAAATTGAACATGCTACTTATTTTTCCCAATACCCATTTGGAAAGTTCTTTATCTCCAACAAGATTTTTTCCATATTCATGATGATTTGATTTTTCCTTTCTACAAGTCCATTTAGTTGTGGAGTGTAAGTTATTGTAAATTTCCTCTTGATAATTTGATCCCTAGAATATGTTGCAGAAGTTTTGGAACCATATTCACCTCTTCCATTTCATCTTAATAGTTTATTTTTATTGCCAATTTTCTTCTTTTACATGGCTTTGAATTGCTTTAATTTCACAAATATATCCAATTTGTGTTTTACAAGGAAGACCCATGTCATTCTACTGAAACCATCAATAAAAAATAGAAAATAAAAAAATCCTCGTGTTCTATTTTAAGAGGACTTTTGGTCCTATAACTTGTGGCATTTGAAAAAATATTTCTTTTGCATTTTGAAAGGATACAAATTTCACATGGATTATGATGGACATCTATCACATGTAGACCTAGGACCATAGACTTCTTTTGTAAAATATTAAGAGTGTTAAAAGCTAAGTGGCCATATCTAAGGTTCCATACCAAGTTTCATCAGAGCTTCTTACAAATTGGGCATATGATAATGAATGTTTGGCAATCCTCATGATTAAAGGAAACATCCTATTTTTTGTCATTTCAATCCTTGCTACGACTCTTTGTGTAAGTGGGATATCAAGCATTGTGTAGATAGGACCTTTAAAATTGACTTCAAAACTATTTTAACTCATTTTTCCTCCACTTAATCAGTTATGTTTCATACTTTTTACATAATAGACATCATGAATATCCTTCTTTCCATTCTTCTTGGTTGCAACTATAACAATACCTTTACCTAAGTCATTAACAAGTTGATCATCATCAAAACTTGAAAAAATATCTTTGTCACCTATCATATGGTTACTGTAGCCACTGTCCACCAACCATAGATATTCTTTGTTATTTTCTTGAGCTATTGAATAAGAAATAAATATAGATGGTGTTGTACATTCATCATCCTTGAAACATGTGCAATGCCCTTGTTCAAATCTTCCTACTTATTCCTACATTCACTTTCAAGATGTCCATAATTCTTACAATCATAGCACTATATATTTGACTTGTCCATCCTTCCTCTTCCTCTATTGTTTTTAGCTCTTTCTTTATGATTCTATGGTTGATCCTGGGTTTGTTCAAGTTGAATTCGTGCATTTTTTCTATTGCTAGAATATCCTCTTCCTCTTCTTCCTTTGCCTCTTCCCCTATTATTTATGACTTGAGATTGAGATGCATTTTCTAATGAGTCATTTCTACCTTTAATTCCTGACTCATGATTCAACATTGAACCTGTCAATTCGTTAAATGGAATCTATAACAAGTCTTTATTTTCTTCTATGGTTGTCACAAGGATATCAAATGAAGGCAATAGGATTCTCAGAATTTTCTCAACCCCTTTTTTATTTGGTACATCCTCTCTAAGAGTTCTAAAAGTATTTACCACTTCCATGATCTTAGCCATAAGTTGATCTATTGGTTTAGCATCTCTAATTTTGCATAGTTTCAAAATTCTTCACGAGAATCTGAAGCTTGGCATTTTTAACCTTATTAGTTCCTTGGGATGAATTTTCCAAAATATCCCAAGCTTGATAGGCACTTGTTTCTACAAAAATCTTAGGAAATATGGAGTCTTCAACTCCATGGTGAAAATTCCAAAGTGCTCTAGGATACTTTCTTTTACTCTCTGGTGAAGCATTTATTTAGGCATTTTTCATTGTTGCTAAGTATGTAGTTTCAATTACTTCATATTTTGTGACTATTTATATCTCACAGTACATATTATTCAAAACAATATTGACCTTTATTATCCACATTGGATAGTTGTCTCCATTGAATATGGGACCTTATGTGTTTTGACTGCTCCTCAAAGCCATAACTAACTTCTATAATATCTCCCCCTTAGTAGGGATTAGAAGAATTCACTAATAATATCAAATAACCAAACCACTTTTCTCCTTTTAAAATTACCAAATTCTCCAAAAAAAAATTGATTATATATTTTTTCTTCAAATCTCAAAACACCTAAAAGTAATGAAACATTTTTTTTATGAAAAACCCTTTTATTTATTTATTCTTCCTTCATTTAACCTTTTTCTCTTTCCGAATTAAAATAGGATCAAATTTATAAAAGAAATATCTTCACAACTAAACAAGCAAGAGGAATAGTTGCAATGCAGCAAAGTCCCTACCTTTACCATAAATTAAGCAAGGTCCGCATTTTTCCTGCATTTCTGTGTTTGCACATATTTTCTTTGTGCAACTTCCTCTGAATAGGTTTCCTTGGCACAAATACCTCTAAACACACTTCCTCCGCACCACTACCTTCATACACGCTTCCTACAAACCACTACCTCGGTACAACTTCTCACACACATGTTTCCTTCACACCAACTATCTTTGTACAAATTTCTCCGCACATGATAGACTCCAACGACACTTCCTCTGCATATATTCCTTGTACAAAGGAATGTTAACTATTAAAATCATTGAAAAAGCTATTAGTTCACCCAATGTTCAATTAATTACTTTTTCACGGGCTTTGATAGCTATTTCAGAGCAATGCGGAGAAGATCTTGCTTTTTGCTTAATCTCAACAAATTTCAGAATATCACAATTAATTAAACATAATCCACAACTCCAAATTTAATTTCCTCTTTGACTCCAAAACTTCATTATGGAATTTTTTCACTCTTCTAGCAAATTTGACACACTATTTTGTTAAGATTGGTTTAAACCAAAGCTCTTTAAACTTGATGAACTAAACTAAATTTAGAAAGGAACATATTTATTTATGCTTAATTTGTTCTTATCGCAAAATATCTTTACAAGAAATTATAGGAATAATGCATGTGTCCAAATTTCCTATCTCCTTTGACTGCAATATTTGTGATTGCTTGGTTCGATGAATTTATAGCTCTTTATTTTTATTTTTATCATGGACAAGATAGAGCTTATGCAAAATAATATTATTTATTTATGTTTTGTACGATAAATTAAAATTGCAAGCACATGTGCAGAATGAATAGATCACTACAAAGAATACTTCCTCTACACATTGAAGCTCCTCCAATGAATTGAAGGGTGTCTTCAAATGCATAAATTAAGGCTAACTAGTTTAAATCTAACAATTCCATATTCAAAAAATATATGTTATTTTCCTTTCTATGTACATTGAAATTTTTATTGGTTTTGTTCATATTTATTATCAAAACCAACTACGTTTTATGTACTTATAGATTATTTCACTTTTCAATACATGTGTGATTATAGTTGTGATCTTCAACTTGAAATAATTGGAAAGAAACTATTAAGTTTTGTTTAAATGTAGGTATGAATTAAAATTTGTAAAATTCAAAATGCATTTGACACCTTGGAACTCGAGAATGTGATTGGAAAAATAATTATACCCACATGTCCACATGTGCAGTTATTTTAATTGTGGGGAGGTGTTGAGTAAATCCACACCTCTACATAATGGTTACTTTGTACATACCATCTTCTTCACCCTTGCACACTTCGGATTGCAAAGATTCACTCGTGATGTGAATTACTTAAGATTGTGCATCATGTTGTATATGTTAAACATGTTCATAGTACTTGTGAAATGTTATTATATAGTAATGTGTAATGCTAATGTTACTATATGGTAATGTGTAATGCTTTGGCATTCGAGATTATCTATATTAATTATTCTAATCTCAAATTGCATTGGCGAAATATTGTTGATAATGGCTTGTTTTATGTAAAGGTGTGGAGGATGGATCATCCTCCATACAAACCATCCTCTGCAACTCTTCTCACTTTCGATAAAATGTTGTAGATCTCCCCCATCACAGAGGTCTGAAATCATGTAGGCATTCTTCAGCCAGGTATTTTTGGCCACCCATTCTTGTTGGTACTTGGTTATAGACCTCGAGATTCCTGGGTGTACGTCAAATATAAGAGTTTGCTATATTTACAATTTGAAAATTTGATTCAATGAATTAGCATAATGGGGCATATTGTTACATGCAACTTTCTCTGTTGTTTTCTTGTCAATGCACATGTGCACCAATCTCAACTACCCCCAACCATTTACCTCTCTAAACTCATAAAACTTCTCCACAAGAAATTATGTATCATATTCATTATCATCCCATGTGCTCTTACGGCGACACAAAATATTTATTGCATGAAACATGGGTTCAATTTCCTTGAAAGGATTGACTATATAAATTTAAAAGCGTAGTGCATTGACAAAACCAAATCTACCTAACAGAACAGAGAAGTTTTCTTTAAGATAATATAGAACACACAAGTGAAAAAACAACAGCCAGGAAGGTTTTCTTGAAGCTAATATAGAACCCATGAGTTGGCAAAGAATAGCCAGAAAACTAGGTAGTACCAATGAAATATGATATATGTAGCTATTCGGTGGTGCTACATATGTAACTGGTAAGGTATCTAACTTTTCCCTTTCTATTTTTTGTTTATTTGTTTCCACCTACACCATGTATATCTGGCATCCTTTTTTTGCATTCCTTTTAAGCTCTAAGGATGAATTTTGTCAGAGATATATTGGTTTTGGTTTACATCAAAATTGACCAGTTTCACCCTTCTTTACCCATACAACTCATTGTTTTCTCCAAACAATTTATAACAACTCCATGCTCCAACAAATTCGTTCCTATTAATAAATCATAAGATTCTAAAGGAAGAATATTTAAATATTCTTCTTTGTGATAACCATTTAAATCAATGAGACACTATCTTATTTGACTTGTTACTTTTCTTTTGCTACTAGTCTCTCACTGTACCAACCATGAATTCTTAAAAGTTTCAGGTTTTAATTTACATTTTTCCACAATTTGGGGACTAATGTAACTTAGACTATCCCATGGATCAATTAAAACAAAACATATTGGTTTAAAATGGTACCTTCAATCTCAATCATAGTATATTGGTGCTTAGCCTCTCTATCCACTAGTGTTGCACAGATCCTAGGAACATTTCTGGTATCGTCATTCACAATTTTGGCTTCATGGACCCGTTGAATATTCTGAATAAATTGGGGATTATGTGGACAGTCCCTTAATAAATGCGGTTCACCAAAACCCCAACACTCCATCAGTTCTCTTTCCTTGACCCCACTGGTCTTTTTGTTATTTAATTCCATATGTTTTGACCAAGTATCTGACTGTGCATCCTTATTTACATTTCCCTTGCTAAACTTCCTACTCTGATGATCCTTTTCAAAATTCTTAAGATAAGGAGGTAATCCTTCCTCTCTATTATTTAACTATTGATAGCACAACCTAGGTCTTATTATTGCCTCGTCCATTGATTTAGGATTGTTCAACTCAATCCTTTCTTTGAAAGGGGTTGGTAAAAAATTCAAAAATAGTTGTGCTTTCATTTTTCTTCTTTAATTTAGGAACATATTGTAATAAGTTTGTAAATTGTTCTACAAAGTCATCTATATTTAGTTGTCCTAGCCTTAACTCATTGAACTCCTTAGCATGATCATCATAGTATCGCTCACTCAGGTATCGAGACTTAAATTTTTTCTACAACTCCTCCCAAGAAACTGTCTTCTCTTCCAAAATGTGTACAATTTTGGCCCCTTCCCACCAAGATTATCTTTTCCCTATAGCTCATAGATAGCCAGACTAGGCTTCAAATTACTCTCATACTCATATGCCTAAAAATATTTTATCATGTTAAGAATCCATTCTTCCACATCCTCTTACTTTTCCTCATTAAAAGTAGGGGGTTTTATTTTCCTAAAATCTCCTTATAAACTTATTTTCTTCTTTTCTTTATATGATTTCAGATATGTTATATCTGATTCACATCAACTTTTAGAATTATTCGACTCTACTTCCACCTTTTTCCTCTTCAGCCTTTCTGGTTCCATGTTTCTATTGCTAGACTTTTCAGTCAAATATCTTATCATCCTCTTTTCTCCTCACTAGCATTTAACATTCGTTGATTGTTGTTTATGAGATAAGCCAACCCTTGTTGCAGGTTTCTGATGACATCCATAAACTGGGAGGTTTGTGGGTTACTTCCATTACCCAATTCCATGTATAGTTCTTCACCAACTATTATGGATGGAGGGGATTCCTCTGCCATTTTTTGGTGGTCTGCTTCACTTACGTACCTTATAACACAATACAACCTACTATCAATATTTCATATTAATAGTTCTGCACATAATTTGTTTTACTATGATGCTTCCTTGTAGGCTCAATTTTGAAGCTGGGCTTTGATACCTTTTGTAACAAATCCCTCTTCATAATTTTCTTTTTGATTGAATTTAGGCTTATGCGATCCATATCTACTTTTTGAGAGATTTTTTTTTTCGATGAAAATCACATAAAGATTCATTTTTCGACACGTTTCAAACCCGCCAGTGTGGTTCATCGTCGGGACAAGATGAAGAATCAAATCATGGCAACAAGTTAAATATAGGTGCAAGTCATTTCGATGGCTAAACTGAAACGACTACATTTGACCGGGTCATAAATTAGGTAGAGGAATAATTATATAGAAATATCATTAAATAAATAAAATATATTCAAGATATTATTTTAATATATAAATTATGATAGACTTAGATTCAGGGATAGGAAAAAAGTAAAAACCACATAAATAAAATAATATTAATGAATAAATAAGGGATATAATAAAAATTATATATATAAAAGATATTATTTAAATATACAAATTATGAAAGATTTGGACTAAGGGGTACCTAAAAATAAAATAATAAAGGGGGCTAAGGATAAAGACGGGAAACTACCCGATCCTCAAAATGAGGGATGGGATATATAAAAGATAAAATTACCATAGGTAAAAACTAAAATAAAATTAAAGGACCATAAATAATTTAATTGAAACAATTAATAAAATAAAACTCAACAAAATATATAAAATAAAAAATCCATCCAAAAAATAATAAATAAAACTAAGGGAAAAATGAGTAAAGGGACAAAAAAAATTTAACAAAGGAAAGGGGACCAAAGATGAGAACCTAAATCCGGGGGCATAAATCCAAAAATAATATTAAAACCATTCATTAGAAACTAAAAATTAAATACAAAGGGAAACAAAGAGATAAAAAAAAACCATAAGGATATGGAAAGGATAAGAGGAAAGGGTAGGGATTCAATCGCTGCTAATTTTCCAGCTCTCATCCGTTTAAGATTGCTGGGCCTCCTTTCAATTTCAATGGCCTCCCTAAATTTACGGTGATGAAAGTGAGCAATCTTCACAATAACATGGGCCTCCTCAATGCATATGTGATGCTTTGTCTTATCTGCATGTTCGCCAAAGCCGAAGAGTGGGTCCTCCCATGCTTGATGTCAGTTGCATGCTTGTATATCCTATGATTTATAGAGCGACCTGTTTCACCAATGTATGGGATTCCATAAGAACAAAGGATAACATAAACACCCTTCATATCCTTGGGGTCTACTAAGTCCTTTATAGACTTTAAGGAACTACAAATAGTGCTAAGAGGCCTAAAGGATGAGGGAAAATTATTCTTCCTAAGGATTCTTGCAATCCTATGAGTGGTCCCTTGGATGAAAGGGAGATGCACCCGTGAGATCCGACCAGAGGGGTCTTTCCTAACCCTAGGAACTTGTCTAGATTTAAGAAAAGCTTTATGCCCTTGATGTCTATTATATCCATTATTAATGAAAACATTAAAGAGATGGTATTTCTCTTTGGAGAGGTGGATTTCATAAGAAATTGTTAGTGCACATGTAGCTAGCGTGTTGAGAACACCTAAATTTTGAGCGGGGAAATGATGAGACTTCGCATGAATATATTTCTCAATATGCATTTTCTTCTGAAATACCTGGTGAGAGAAAGAACCATATTCCTTTTTTGAAATAAGGACATCAAGGAAAGCAAGGAAACCATCAAGTTCTTATTCCATAGTGAACTTTATGGAGTTGGATTGATTATTGAGATGTTGGAAGAAGAGATCTAACTTCCCTTGGCCATGTAGCTAAAGGATGCATGTGTCATCCATGAATATTTTCCAAAGCTTTGGCTTAAACTGAGTTGAGGCCAAAGCTTTTGATTCAAATTCTTCCATAAACAAATTAGCAACAATAGGGGATAGGGTGGACCCCATGGCTACACCACATGTCTGTTCATAGAATTCCCCTTCAAAACATAAAAATGTTGAAGTAAGACAAATTTTGAATAATTGAGCAGTGTCGGTATTAGTGAGGCAATGGATGACCTAACTGGCCCCATCAATAGGGATGTTAGTGTATATAGAAAATATGTCGAAACTAACCAAATTGTCCCATGGATCAAACTTCATGTCCCTTCAGGGGGCTTAAGCTTCAAGGCTAAATACTTGGAAAGAAGATAGGTAAGCTCTCCTATGGTGTTGACAAGGGGTCTTAGGGGGACCCCTCCATATGGATTTTTGGAAGCCCATAGATCCTAGTAGTAATATGTCTACTCTCAATAAGCTTGTGGCTAAAGGTTCTAACCTTGATACTGGACTTTATGGCCATGACAACTTTTCTGGGGATCCTCTTCAAGGGGTTCTTATTAAGCTTCCTATAGCTTCCACTATTACACTGGTCATCTAACATCTTCTTCTGATAATCCTCCTTATCAAGGATTACTGCAGCCCCACATTTATCACCCTTCAAGACAATGATGTACTCATTTTGATTTAAATATTTCAAGGCATCAAACTCTCCCTTGATGATGTTTCTCTTAGGGGACTTAGGTTTGCGGAGGATGACAATGTAGTCTTGTCAAATTATATCCTTCATATTATCCAATAAATCCCTAATCCCAAACTCAATGTCACACATGATATCCTCCACCGAGATTTTCTTAGGAGTAAGGGAAAAATTTATTCCCTTCCCCAAGAGACTATAGACTCGAGGGGAAAAGGGATAAGTTGACAGATTGACCACTTTATTGCCAAGAGAATTATTATTATTATTATTTATATACCACTTATACATTAATCATGTCCTCAACAATTTTATAACATTTCTTCTTCCTATAATAAACTTATGTGAATATGTTATGGCCTATTTTTGTTATATATGTATATAAGTGTATTTAATAATTCTTGTTCGATTTAATGGGCGCATCAAGTATGACTACATTCACCTTGTTGTTATGGAAAGGTATCCTTTGCTAATTGTTAACACCTACAAAATTTGATATACATTAGAGGTATGTATATATTTATACCTGTTCTTATGTTTGGTTGGCACATAACCTTTAATTGTGTTAGTGTGCATGCTTGTTTATATTATCGCCAAGGGTCATTGCATTTATCACTATGTGACATAGGTATATGACATGTGGATTTAACCACTTCTAACCTCATTTAAAAGTAGATGATTTCTTATATCAGTCATATGGATTTCTTTCACCTACCAAAATTAGTTATTAGAGCATTTGTAGATAAGGCTTTGGGTTACTACGCTGAATGGTCAGATGCCATATGGGCAAGGCTCATGTGAACATCATATGGCCTATTGTACCCTATACCCACTTACCATTAGATTTGAGTTCCATCAATTTAATGGTTGAGATGTTTTCTCCTCTTCTTGACTTAACATTAGGGTTTTCATTTGATGTATTTCAAGCATTTTATTACCTTCCTCTATGATGTCTACTCTTGTAACATTGCCATGACAGGGAAAAAAATTACACACAATTGGATTCTTGTCAAAATTTTGTGGCATTCTCCAAATATTTTGTGCCTCATCCACTCTCTGGAACATCTAAGGTTTTTATACAATTATTTTTAACTTGATTTAAATGCCCAGATTTGGGGATTTTTCCTACAAGCTCACGAATTTTTGTCTTTTACATTGGCTTTGTCCATACAGGAGCACAGTTAGGTTTCCTCTCTCATTTCATGAAAACCACTGGGATTAGCTTAAATTTTCCACCCAGTTTTCACTTTGTATGTCTCTTGTCTTTTCAACAATAAATTTACAATTTTTTTTTTTTAATTTAGGGATACCTGTATAAACCACTGTCTTTTCTAATTATGGTAATTACACTCCTCATTATCATTATGCATAACGAGAGAAAGCCTTCTGGCACACTTTCTGGTGTGGGCTCAGCGTGTCATGGGTGCTCTTATGTTAGTATGTACATTCTCCTCCCTTTGATATGAATTTCTAGTTTTCCTTTGACATTATAGAGTTATTTCCTTCAAAATAACCAATTTTTGTTTTCCGTCCTACACTCCACGTTTTAGGTAACTATTGGCTCATGGTAGCATCTTGTTCTTCATCAAGTAATTAGTTTCACTTGAAGAGTTTTGGTTCTCATTTTATACGGTCTACTTTGTGGTATTTTTCCAATAGGGGTGGTGCTAACCCTTACTTCCTTTGTTTGTGGGTACCTCCAACCGCTACATACTCAAGGGTTTTTTTTTATAAGTTACAAAAAGGTTCAATTGTTGTCATTCATTGATTGACTAGTCTCATTGTTACCAGGTCGGTTGCTTCACATCACATATTCTTCTGAACAAAGTATTTCATGCATAAGGGGGACAATGGGCTCTGTTTGGTGTAGTTCCTTCCCTGTTAGGGTTTTTCCTAGGTTCATTATGTGCTTTCTTATTTGAGGGCATGCTTAAGAGTTGAAACCTTGATTTGTTATTGGGTTACCCATTTTACCTATTTCTTGTATGTAATTATTTAAGAGGGATACTACACCTTTGACTAGGGTTGAACTCAAAATTTCACTTGGAAGTATTGGGTGAAATTATATTAAGAGATGTACTCTCGGTTTTCCTTCCTAATGTTTAATATATGAGTATAAACCCTTATTTTCATGTATTGTGACAAAATCATTCCTCTGTAGTCTTATCTGGTACTTTCAATATTCTTTTTCTATTTCAACTTCTAATTGGAAAAAATTAGTAGCGCTGGGTTATGGTGAATTTTTCTATAATTTTTTAATAAAATATGAAAGTAATACTTATTGTTATGATAATTTCTTTTGTCTCGCTCATGCACACATTTAATGAATAATAAATACCATAGTTTCATTTAGCTATGGTGAATAAGGAACTATTCAATGTGGTTTCCAGATATTTGTCTTTGTTTACATAATATATTGAAATATTTATACTAATATATACATATTTATGCTATGGACTCTGGATACATATTTCTACTATGAGCTCTCCAACCAGGTGGCTCAGTTTTTTTTCTTCATAATTTCCAGCTTAAAAAATTATGCCAAGGTTCTTTTTATGGTTTCGTTTTTATATTACCCCCCACCATAGTCTCGTATGGGTTTGATGTTAATACGATACCAAGATAAGTCACCCACCTGAATTATACCTTTACTTTAGTTCTTTCTTCCTCTCAAAGAAGAATTTTGTACTTTCACGAGACCATTTGGTATAACAATTTTTTCCCAGCTTCGCAATCTTGGCCAGAAGCTTGCATAAAAGTGATTCCTTTCCATGTTGCTTATATATAACTGACTTGTTGAATTCATAATTCCAGTTAGATGTTTTCTAGGTTAAGTGACATATTTTCCCACAATATATAATATTAATTTGGTTCACTTTAGTTACACCAAGACTGATTATCTAGTATTGTTGGCTTCTAACATTCTGAGATTTCAACCCAAGCCCCTAATTTGTCACTGTAGCACCCCATGCAAATTCTACTTCACCTCAGGCACGTATTCTCATTTTTTATAATCTAAGGAAAAATCCATAACCTAAACAATATTGGTCGCATATAAGGAAACACCGTAGAAAATCCCCCAAATAAAATTCACATTTTTATATCAATTTTCTGTACTTACAATTGACTACCCATTTACGATTCTAGTCAATTACCCATTATTGATACACTTACTTGGTTTTCCTTTTGGTGTAGTATATACTATTCTGCGCAATGAAGAAATTTAAAACTGACTAACTTCTTTCTGGCCTAGGTGCTCACAATATCAATAACCCCATCCAAAATTAAGAATAGTACCAAAAATAATAAGTCAAGGGTAACAATAAAGATTATGGTCTTCTTACACTATGCATTCTAGAATTTGTTTAGAGAAAAATATTTCCATGCATGGATCCATCAACAATTTATAAATCTTGAATTTCACTGTATTCATTTCTTTTATATATATATGTGAATATCCTCACAATTATATAGGCACTCCCATCTATCTATATTCAGTCATTTCCATGATCCATACAATATGGAATATAAGTCCATTAAAACAATTAAAAATATTACAATTCCTATTGAATGGCTTGAAAATAACTAGTATAATCATAATTTTTCCTCAAACCAACAATTAATAGCTCTACAGAAAGATTTATAGATGAAACCGCACTTGGATGAAACACATTCATCCCAACCATGAACTGATCCTCTAGTTCCCCCCCAACAAAGATCTTTTTTGAAAGGGGATCAACAACCTCTTGTGACTCCAAACAATGTTTTTTTATGCCTCCTTCCCAAGTAGATTTTTCCTTATCGACGTCCCTCTCTTCAGGGTTTGCCAACCCACTAGTGTAGGATTTCTATCTTTTTTCCTTGAAGCCCACTTTTATCTCCTGCGATGCTTTATTCCACCCTTTACTTAGTGTTTTTATGTAACTAAGTGATTTAATAGATTTTCTCTCCCATCATATTAAATCTTGTTAATCAACTCCTAGGTATTTTTAGGATTTATATAAGGGAATATTTGTTTGATATCATTCACCAACCCTGGTTTTCGGATCTTGGAAAGAATCTCTTAACTCTAGTGTTTCTTTCCCAAGTAATTTCCATTTTTTTTCCAAAAATAAAATTCATTTAACACATCATCATATTTTTATTTTCACTTAATTCAATTCTACCATGGATTTCTAGCCATCACATCTAAAATCAGTTCAATCTAAAAATAGAAATATATTTACATAGAAATAGAGTGGTATTACATCTCCCCCCTCTTTAAATTAACACTTCCCTTCATGTTTACTATTCATTTTCTTCATTATTGAACAATGTTGGGTAGGCTTCTTTCATTGTCTCCTCCTGCTCCCAGGTAGCCTCCTCAGGTGTAAAGTGTCTCCATTACACTTTAACCTTAGTGACAACTTGACTTTGGAGCAAGATATTTTTCTGATCTAAGATGTGGAGTGGATCTGGCAGGAAATATCCTTCAGGTTCCACTTGTATCATATTCCAATCAATCATGTGAGAATTATCATCAACCTATTTGTTTAATAAAGACACATGAAAGACATTGTGAACTTTGATATGACTGGGCAAAGCTAGTTGATATGCTATTGGACTGACTCTGCCCAATATTTCAAAAGACCTAGAAAACCTTGATGTCAATTTTGAATATGCCTTGGTTCTTAAGGTGACCTTCCTTGGTTTTACTCTTAAGTAAACATGGTCTCCAATCTTAAATTATTTATGGCTTATTTTCATGTCCGCATAGCTTTTCTGCACATCCTGTGTAGTTTTTATGTTCTGTCTAATCTTCTGTACCACCTTCTCCATTTCCGATAATGCATACGGTACTAATATCAATTGGTGTTCTGTTTGACTCCAATTGAGTGGTATATGACATTTTCTTCCATATAAAGCTTCAAAAGGACTCATTTTTATTGAAGTTTGGTAGCTATTATTATATGCAAATTCTAATAAATGCAAACAATCCTCCCATTTAGTAAGCATGTCCATTACATACATTCATAGCATATCCTTCAAGATTTGATTAGTCCTTTTGTTTGTCCATCCGTTTGCAGGTGATATGTGGTGCTGAAATTTAATTGAGTTCCCATGGCCCCAAATAGAGCTTTCAAAAACTTGGAGGTAAATTTAGCATCTCTATCTGACACTACCATCTTCAGTATTCCATATAGTTTGAAAATTTCCTTCACAAAGTGTTGGTAATTTGTGTTGTTCCATAAGTAGACTGCACTGGTATACAATGTGTTTCTTTACTCAAGGTGTCCACTACCACCATAATGTAATCATGTTTTCACTTTGTCTTTGCAAATCCTGTAATAAAATTCAATGAAATCACTTCCCATTTCCCTTCAATAATGAGCATTGGATTCAACAATCCTGTAGGGTGTTGATGTTTCACCTTTACTTGTTGGCACTCTAAGCCTTTGGCTAAGTACTTCGCCACCTCTTTCTTCATGCCTAGCCAAAAAAAATATTTTCTTAATGTTGTTAACATCTTCTGTTAACTAGGATGGTCATCATATCGTTTCTTGTGATATTCATCTAGTATCATTTGTTTTTAATCACTCATATTGGGAATATACAATCTATTTTTGTAGCTTATCAAATTTTCAATATTTTCAACTTATCCGAGAATTACTTTTTGCCATAATTTCTATTGAATCTCTAGATATTTATGATCTTGTTGTATTCAATTTTTAATTTTTTCCACAAAATCTATACGAATATTGTTAACAAATATTCCCATCAAAGCATGTGCACATCTACTTAGAGGGTCTGTAATTTTGTTTTCTTTTCCTTTTATTTGTTTTATATCAAATTCAAACTCATTGATGAAAGATAGCCACCTTGATTGTCTAGCATTTAGATAAGGTTGGCTAAAGAAATATTTCATACTGATGTGATCTTTCACTAAAGTAAACTTCTTTGCTAACAAATAGCGTCTCCACATTTTTAGGGAATGTATCACTGCCACCAACTGTAGATCATATACAACACAGTTGGTTTTCTCGCGGATTTAGATTTCTAAAATCCTAGGTTGTTACTATATTTTCCTCCATCAACACTCCTCCAAGGCCTTCCAAACACAGATTATTACGTAGTAAATTCCCTATTTGGATCTGCAGTTTTTAGTATAGGGCGTAGTGTTAGAAGTTGTTTTAGCTTGACAAAGTTCTCCTAAAAGTTTGTTGTCTATTCAAATTTTGTTCCTTTCTTCTATAAGTAATGAGATAAGCCAATTTTGAGAAACCCTCTATAAATATTCGATAGTATCCTATGATTCTTATAAATGAGTAAACTACTAACACATCATTAGGTATGGGCCAATTCATAATAAGCATAACCTTTTCAAGGTAAAAGACAGTCCTTCCTTGGAAATGACATGACCCAAATATTGTATTTTGTGTTTGTAAAACTCACATTTTCTAAATTTGGCATATAGCTCATGTTCTCTCAGAGTTTGTAATACCAATTTCAGATTTTCTTTGTGTTCTTCTTCATTTTTGGAATACACTAAAATGTCATCTATGAATACTAGCACAAACCTATTAAGATATTTGTGGAGTACATTGTTCATTAAACACATAAAGGTTGTTGGTGCATTAGTGAGACCAAAGGGTAACACTACGAACTCATAATGACCATATCTAGTTCTAAAAGTTATCTTATGAATATATTCATCTTTTATTCGTAGTTGATGGTAGCCTATCCTTAAATCAATCTTTGAAAATATAGTTTCTCCCCTCACTTGATCGAAAAAATCATCAATTCAGGGTAGCAGGTATTTATTTTTTACAGTTAACTTATTCAATTGATGATAATCGATGCACATTCTAAATGTTTCATCCTTTTTCTTGACAAATAGTATTGCCCCCCAACACCGCCCCCCCCCCCCCCCCCCCCCCCCCTCCATGGTGAGATACTAGGTCTGATGTAAACTGTGTCCAGCAATTCATGTATCTACATTTTTAATTCCAGCAGCTCTTATATGATAATTCAGTAAGGAGCTTTGGATATGAGAGTGGAGCCTGGTACTAAATCAATGGAGAAATCTATGTATCTATGAGGGGGTAAACCTAGAATTTCCTCTGAAAAGACGTCTTGGAATTCACTGATAACTGGTAAGGTATCTAAATTTTCCTTTTCTATTTGTTGTTTATTTGTTTCCACCTGCACCATGTAGATCTGACATTATTTTCTTGCATTCCTTTTCAACTCTATGGCTGAAATTTGTTGGACAAATTTTGGTTTTTACCAGTAATTAACTAGTTTTTCCCCTCTTGAGCCATACAACTCACTGTTTTCTCCAAACAATTTATAACAACTCCCCACTTCTCCAACTCGTCCATACCTATTAATAAATAATAAGATCATAAAGGAAGGATATTTAAATATTTTTCTCTGTGATAACCATTTAAATCAACGAGACACTTTCTTATTTGACTGGTTACTTTTCTTTTGGTACCAGTGGCTTATTGTACCAACCATGCATTCTTAAATTTTTTAGGCTTTAATTTACATTTTTCCACAATTTGGGTACTAATGTAACTTAGACTAGCCCCTTGATTAATTAAAATGGAAATAGTTTGGTTTAAAATGGTACGTTCATTCTCAATCATAGTATATTGGTGCTTAGTTTGTCTGTCCTCTAGTTATGCACTGATCCTGGGAACATTTTAGGCAACATCTTTCACAATTGTTGCTTCACGGACCCATTGAATATTGTGAATAGATTAGGGATTATACAGAAATTCCCTTAATAAGTAAGTTTCTCCACAACACCAACACTTTAACGGTTCTCTTTACTTGACCCCACTACTGTTTTTGTTATTTAATTCCATGGGATTTGACCGAGTATGTGACCATGCAGGATAATTTACATTTCCCTTACTGAACTTCTTCCTATGATGATCCAGTCCAAAATTCTTAAGATAAGGAGGTTTATGTCTTTTGCACTCATTACAAACATGGTTCTGTTCTTATTTTTCCATGGTTTTAATAAGATTTCCTCTTGACTCTTGAATTGATAATAACACAAACTAGATTTTCTTACTACCTCATCCATTGATTTAGGATTGTTGAGCTCAATCCTTCTTTGTAAGGGGTTGGTAAATAGTTCAAAAATCATTGTACTTTGGCTTTTTCTTCTTTAATATAGGGAACATACCATAATAATTCTGTAAATTTTGCTACAAACTCATCTGTAGTTAGTTGTCCGAGCCTTAACTGATGGAACTCCTTGGCACGATTGTCATAGTATCACTCACTTAGGTGTCGAGACTTAAATTCTTTCTGGAACTCCTCGCAAGAAACACTCTTCTCTTCCAAAATGTGTACACTTTTGGCCTCTTCCCACTAGAGAGTAGCTTTTCTCTGCAACTAGTAGATATCCAGTCTAGCCTTCAAATTACTCTCATACTCATATAACTAAAAATATTTTAACATGTTAAGAAGCCATGCTTCCGCATCCTCTTCCTTTTCCCCATAAAAAGTAGGGGGCTTGATTTTCCTAAACTCTCATTGTAACTCCATTTTTTTCTTTTCTTTCTTTGATTTCGGATATGTTATATCTGATTCACCTCCGTTTTGAGACTTCTATGACTCTCCTAGCACTTTTTTCCTCTTCAACCTTTCTGGTTCCATGCTTCTCTGGCTAGAATTTTGAGTCAATTCTCTTATCATCCTCTCCTGCTCCTCACTAGCCTTTAGCAGTCATTCATTGTTGTTTCTAAGATAAGCCAACTCTTGTTGCAAGTTTCTGATGAATAAACTAGGAGGTTTACGGGGTACTTCCATTACCCAATTCCACATACAGTTCTTTACTATCAGCTATGGCTGGAGGGGAATCCTCTGTCATTATGTGGCTATTTTCTTCACTTACAAACCTTATAACACAATACAACCTGCTATCAATATTTCATATTAATATTTTTGCACATATTTCATTTACTGTGATGGTTCCTTGGAGGCCCAATGTTGAAATTGGGCTCTGATACCATTTTTAACAAAACCCTCTTCACACACACACACACACACACATATATATATATATGTTTCTTCTTCCTATAATAAACTTATGAGAATATGCTATGGCCTATTTTTGCTATATATGTATATAAGTGGCATTAATAATTCTTGGCCGATTTAATGGGCACATGGAGTGTGACTACATTGATCTTGTCGTTATGGAAAGGTATCCTTTACTAATTGTTAACATCTATAACATTTGATATACATTAGAGTTATGTATATATTTACACTTGTTCTTATGTTTGGTTGGCGTGTAACCTTTAATTGTTTTAGTGTGATTGCTTGGTTTGTATTCTCATCAAGGGTCATTGCATTTATCACTATGTGGCATAGGTATATGACATGTGGATTTAACCACTTCTAACCTCATTTAACATTTGATGATTTCTTATATTAGTCATATGGATTTATTTCAACTACCAAAATTAGTTATTAGAGTGTTCAGAGATAAGGGTTTAGGTGACTGCATTGAATAGTTGGATGCCACATGGGTCAAGCCCATGTGAACTTCACATGGCCTGTTGTACCATATAGCCACTTACCATTAGATTTGAGGGCCTTCAATCCAATGACTAAGACGTTTTATCCTCTTCTTGACTTAACGTTAGGGTTTGCATTTGATGTATTTCAAGAGTTTTCTTAACTTTCTCTATGGTTTCGACTCCTGTAACACCACCAGGATGGGGAAAGAATTACGCACAATTGGGTTCTTGTAAAAATGTTGTGGCCTTCTCCAGAACTTTCGTGCCTCATTCTCTCTCTAGAATAAGTAATTTGTTCTACATAGCTATGTTTAACTACATTTAAATGCCCATATTTGGGGTCTCTGCCTAGAAGCTCACAATTTTTTTTCTTTTACATTGTCTCTGTCCATATAGGAGCATAGTTAGGTTTCCTCTCTCATTTCATGAAAACCACCGGTATGGGCTTAAATTTTCCTCTCTGTATTCACTCGCTAATTCTCCCGTCTTTACCACATTAAATATACTAATTTTTTTTATTCAATATTACCTATATAAACCACTCACTTTGCTTAATCGTCATTATGTAAAAAGAGGCTAACCCTTCTAGCGCATTCTCTGGTGTGGTCTTAGCATGTCATGGGTACTCAGTTGTTAGTAAGTACATTCTCCTCCCTTTCATATGCATTTCCAGTTTTCCTTTGCAATTATAGAGTTGTTTCCTTCAAAGTAACCATTTTTTTCCATCCTACTTTTCACCTTTCAGGTAACTATTGGATCATGGAAACAACTTGTTCTTCATTATATAATCTATTTCCCTTGAATATTTTTGGTTCTTATTTTCTACATGTTTATTTTTTCCTATTTTTCGAATAGGTGTGGGGCTAATTTTTTGTCAAGGGGATTTTTTTTACAAGTTACAAAAAGGTTCAGGTGTTGTCATTCATTGACTATCTTCTCTCAGTCATACCAGGTCGGTTCCTTCACATCACCTTTGTTTATGAACAAAATATTTCACACATAAGGGGGACAATGGGCTCTCTAGTGTAGTTCCTTCTTGGTTAAGGTTGTTTCTGGATTCATTATGTGATTTACAGTCTGAGCGCAGGGTTAAGATTCGAAACCCTTATTTGTTATTGGGTTAGTTGTTTTATCTATTTCCTATATATAAATATTTAAGAGGGATATTACACCTTTGACTAGTGTTGAACTCATATTTTCATTGGAAAGTATTGGGCGATATTTTTTTAAGGGATGTACTCTCAGTTTTCTTTCCTAATGTTTAATATATGAGTATAAACTCTTAATTTCATGTATTATGACATATTTGTTCATGTGTAGTCTTATATGGTACTTTTAATATTCTTTTTCTCTTTCGTCTTCTGTCTAGAAAACATCACCAGTGTTGTTGTTCTTATTTCTTTTGTCTTGCTCATGCATTTATGTAATGAATAATAAATACCACAGTTTCATTAAGCTATGGTAAATAAGGAACTATTCAATGTGATTTCTAGATATTTGTCTTTCATCAAAATATTTATACTAATATATACATATTTCTCCTATGGACTCTAGTTACATATTTCTACTATGAGCTCTCCAACCAAGTAACTCAAATTTTTTCATAATTTCCAACTTCAATAGTTTTGTCGAGGTTATTTTTATGGTTTCATTTTTATATTACTCCCCTCCATAGTCTCGTATGGGTTTGATGTTAATAAGGTACCAAAATAACTCACCCACCTAACTTAGGCCTTTACATTAATTCTTTCTTCCTCTGGAAGAAGAATTTTGTACTTTCACTAGACTAATTGAGATAACAATTTTTTCCCAACTTTGCAATCTCAGCCAAAAGCTTTCGGAAAGGTACTCCCTTCCAAAGTTGGTTAAATATAACTGACTCGTCGAATTCCTAATTCCAGTTAGATGTTGTCTAGGTTAAGTGACATATTATCCGGCACTGTATAATATTAATTTGGTTCAGTGTAGTCACACAAATATTGAATATCTAGTATTGTTGGCTTCTAACGTTATGATATTTCAACCCAAGCCCCCGATTTGTCACCGTACCACCCCATGCAAATTCTAATTTACTACAGACATGTCTTCTCAATTTTTGTAATCTAGGAAAAAAATCCAGGGCCTAAACAATATTGGTCACATATAAAGGAACACCACGAAAATCCCTTAAATAAAATTCACATTTATATATAAATTTTCCATATTTACAGTTTAATACCCATTTATGATTTTGATCAATTACTGATTATTGATACAATTACTTGGTTTTCCTTTTTGTGCAATATATCCTATTCTACGCAATGAAGAAATTTAAAACTGACTAACTTCATTCTGGCCTATGTGCTCACAATATCCATAACCACATCCAAAATTAAGAACAGTACCAAAACTAATTAGTCAAGGGTAACAATACAAATTATTGTCTTCTTACACTATGCCATCTAGAATTTCTTTAGAGAAAAATATTTCCACAAATGCATCCATCAACAATTATAAATCATGAATTTTCACTGTAATCATTTATTTTATATCTTTCTCTGAATTTCCTCACAATTATAAAATCACTCCCATCTATCTATATTGAGTCATTTCCATTATCAATACAATACAAAATATAAATCCATTAAAACAGTTACACATATTACGATTCCTATTGCAAATTCGAAAATAACCAGTATAATCATAATTTTTACTCAAACCAACAATTAATAACTCTACATAAATTCTAACCGGAGTTTTAGCTAAAAATAAACTTGGGCGAAACACCTTCTTGCCTACCATGAACTGATCATCTAGTTCCCCTTAAGCGAAGATTTGTTGCCAAAAGGGAATCAACAACCACTTGTGAATCCAAGCAAGGTATTTTATGTCTCACTTCCCTAGCATATTTTTCCTTAACAGCGTCCCACTTTTAAGGGTCTGTCAACCCACTAGCCTAGGCTTTTTTTTTCCTTAAAGTCTGTTACTCTCTCCTGTGGCGCTTTAGTCCACCCTTTACTAAGTATTTTTCTGCAAATGAGTGACTTAATAGATTTTCTCTCCCATCATATTAAATCTTGCAAATCAACTCCTAACGATTTTTAAGAGTTATCTAATGGAATATTAGTTTGATCTCATCCACCAACCTTGGTTTCTAGATCTTTGCAAGAATCTCTTATTCTTTCCCAATTAATTTCCATTGTTTTTTCCATTGCTAAAATTCAATTATTACATCATCATATTTTTTTCCACTTAACTCAAGTCTACAATAGCTTTCTAGCTTTTTTTTTCCTTAAAGTCTGCTTTTCTCTCTTGTGGCACTTTAGTCCACCCTTTAGTAAGTATTTTTCTACAAATGAGCGACTTAATAGATTTTCTCTCCCATCATATTAAATCTTGCAAATAATCTCCTAACAATTTTTAGGAGTTATCTAAGGGAATATTAGTTTGATTTCATCCACCAACCTTGGTTTCTGGATCTTTGCAAGAATCTCTTATTTTTCCTAAGTAATTTCCATTAATAAAATTCAATTATTACATCATCATATTTTTTTCCACTTAACTCAAGTCTACAATAGCTTTCTAGCCATCACATCTAAAATCAATTCAATCTAAAAACAGAAAAATATTTACATATATTTACATAGAAACAAAAAGATATTACAACATCTTAATTAAATTATTGACTTTTAATAAAAAAAATTGTAAAATATTTTTGTTTGGTGAGTGCTAAATTAATTTGAAAGTGCACGTAGCAATGTGGAAGAGTTAGGGGTATACCAAAATCTACCATGCTTAAGCAAGTGTATAAATTATTAAATATAAAAGAGTTTTTATTTAATAATTTTTTTTATAAAATATGTATAAAAATATATTTGTAATCAATAAATAGAAAAAATTAAAAATTTGATGAGAATATTTTTTTCTATTTTAAAAATATATTTTGTAATTAATTATAAATTTTACATTTGAAATGTAATAGAAGTAAAAATATTCAAATTATCTAACTAATATTATAATTATCTAATTATCAACACATTATCTAATTAATATCATAATTATCTAATTATTTTAATTAAATATTAACATTGACAACCCTGAACATGAAATAATAAAAATTATTTAACATAATCCTAATCATTCTTTTTATTATTTTTTTCTTTAGCATTGATAGTAACACACTCATGAAGAATAAAAACAAAGTTGTGTGAAAGACACTCTCTTTATTAAAATTGAATAAAAAAACAAAAAAAATAAAAAATATTACTATGATAAAATTTACATATAATTATATTAAAAAAATAATATTTATAAATTTACATAAAAAATAAATAAATGTCGAAATTTTTTATTAATTTTATAAAACAAAATTAACATTTATAAATTTACACAAAAATAAATAATTTTATTTTAGTTATTTTTTATGTAATGTAAATGAGATTTGAAATCCTATGTCTAAGAAGATATTAAAATATATGTGAAAGTTATGACTTTGAAATACTACCTTAATTTCTTCTACTATATAATTTCTTGGTGTAAGAATTCAATAGATAGCAAAAATAAAATAAAATTTTAGTTTAACTTTGTTATGTTTTAATTTTTTGGTACGTTTTTTAACTTAATTTTTTTTAAATCATGTAAAAATTTATTAAAATTATATATTTGAATTGTGTAGTTTGCATAATTAATATATATATATATTTTAGTATTAAATTCATTTAGATAATTAAAATATATTTTCAAGAATTAAAATTCACAATTTCATTGAAATTCATATATCAAATTTAAATTTAAAAAAAATTGCTAATATTGTTAGAATAATCACACCACCTAATGGCTATTGCCATGATGGCTAGTCAGCACCATGCGATGGTAGTTGTTGAAACATAAATGATAGTCGACAGGTCGCCGTAGAATATACGGCTGTCTACGTGTATAAATTTCTATGTTTGTTAATGCAATGATTAAGCTCTATTTAGAGAGTCTTCCCAGTTCCATCAACTGGTATCAGAGTGGGTGGAGATTAGAGGGAGTATGAGCTTGTTGCTGTGTGGTAGAACTGTGGGTAGAGACAACAAAGGTTGTGTGAGTCCCTACGTAGAGGACCAGTGCCACTGGCCATCAGATATTGATAGCGTGATTACTGTGTGAAGCCCAAGTTCCCGGTGTCATGGAGTAAGGATGAATAGAGCACTATGGTTGTGTGTATTTTGCGATGTGTGGATTGACCCTATTTGCAACTATGAAGAGTAAGTGCAATGGTAATCATGGAAGGTTACACCAAAGAACACTCTTGTTTTCTATTAAACAAATCACTTAAGAGATCTAGTTTTATTGCAGCCAATGTTTTCTGTGGAAGGGAGGAGTAAAGCTTGTCATGGACCCATATTGTGCTGTCTGTCTCAGCTTTGAGGTGTGGTGCAGACAACAGAAGAGGTGTGTAAAGACTTTGTTTTCAAAAGTATGGCGAGTAGGCCCATTAAGTGGAGAGAACCTTTGGTTCTTAAGTAAACAAATGTGTCATGTTGCATTGTGAGTTTCAACAACAAATTTGGACTCCAAGCAAAAGCAATGAGGAGAATATTGCCTGCTAGCCATGCATAGGGGAGGACCACACTATATCTCAGGCCATACGAAAGTTCGACTTCTGGTTGTTGTTCTTCCCGTTTCTCTGCGGTGTTGGAATTGAAATGGCAGTGATAAATAATATGGGGTAACAGCAAGTGGAAGTGCCAGGATATGGAGCAAGAAATGGCATAAATAATATGGGGTAACAGCAAGTGGAAGTGCCAGGATATGGAGCAAGAAATGGCATAGACCTCAGATGTTTGGTGAAGGAATCATGGGGACGGAGAACAGAGAGAGTTTCAACCTACCATGGTACTTTCCAAGTTCAAAATAAGTGAGAGAAGTCATCATTGAAATAGTTTGCCCCTATGTGTGAGGGCTACGTTAGTTGAGTAGGTGAAGGCCGAGATTTGAGAGCAAGGCATCTGTGTTCATGAAGTAAAGAGAGTTGTTGTAGTCGGCCATAAAATGAGTGTGTATTCACTCTTTGATCTAAGCATGCAGTGGGCGTGGAGGAGCAATGTTCAAGTAAGCTCTGGAACGATGGTTAAACCGGGAGCTGCGTGGAGGAGCTATCCTAGCCCATGCTTGGAGGACACCGAGTCAGAAGATTGAACCTATCAGAAGTTCAGTGCTGCGTAGAGATGATTATGGTGCTATCAATTGAAGAAGCCACTACAGATCGATGTGTTGTCAATTGATGAATATTGCACGAGAAGGTCAATGTTGGAGTCTAGGAGGAAAGTGAAGAGTTGTGTTGTTGTGCTGCTGTGCGTAGAGCAGCATGAGGGAGTTGGCAGTGAGCATTTGATTCTATACCTGGGGTTATATTCCATGGTTGCCTAGTGCGGAGGCTTGAATATTGTTCGCTGTATTAAAAGAAGTTGTGTAATGAAGAGCTTGTGCAGATCAACCAATGTGTGGAGATTATCATCCTATTGATCTTGTGTTGGAGACGGAGCTCAGGTGAGCTATTGAGAGGCCGCCCTGTGGAGTTGTGTGCAGTCCAGCATTGTCTAGAAGAGGGCATAAGGGTGAGCCTAGGAGCATGTGAGCTCAGAGCTAGAGTTTTAAACTCGATGGTGTGTAGAGAGCCTGAGCTGTAAGCTTGAGCTGTGGGCTCTATGGTGTGAAGAGCCAAAGGAGGGCTCGATAGCGGTGAAGGGCAAGAGGCGTTTGCCCTGTTGTTGACGCTGTTGGAGAGCGTTGTTTCCAGTGGAGTGTCTGCTAAAGAGGGTTATGCTATTGGTGACGCCTGTGTGACATAGAGAGTATCTAGTGGAGTGTTCCCAGATAGGAGTGTCTGCAACTGAGTGTTTGCTGATCAAGATTGTGTCAACCATGACGCATGTGTGACACATATATATCCAGTGGAGTGTTGGAAGGTAAGAGTGTCTGCAACAGAGTGTCCGCTGATGAAGATTGTGATGCCTGTATGGCATAGATCCAATGGAGTGTTGGCATATAAGAGTGTCTACAACCGAGTGTCCACTGATGAAGACCGTGACGCGTGTGTGGCTTAGATCGCAAATAATATCCAGTGGAGTGTTGGATAGGAATGTCTGCAACACCGTGTCCACTGAAGAGAGTTGTGCTTTGTGAATCAACAACAAAAATGATAGCTCCCTTATCAAGTTTTTTTTTAATCTATTGTTGTACGTGATTAAGAGGAAATTTGTTAGATAATCACGCCACCTAACTGCTGTTGCCATGACGACTAATCTGCACCAGGCAGCGGTAGTCGGCGAGAGTTGTTGAAACATAAATGATAGTCGACAAATCACTGTAAAATCTACCACTGTCTACGTGTATAAATTTCTATATTTGTTAATGCAATGATCAAGCTCTCTTTGAAGAGTCTTCTCAATTCTATCAAATACAATACTCACAATAATTAAAACTAGAGACTTGAAATAATTAAACTGCACACTAAAAAAGGATACAATACTAAAAAGAACTAATCCTGCATACACAACCCTAACCGACAAAAAAGCCACTTAGAAAAACTAATCCTCGATACACAACACTACATACAACCCGCACCACCCCTGCCAAAAACAAAATAAAAACATCCGTGATACACGTGATACAGCCAAAACTGTCTCGAAATTTCCATTTGTCAAAAAATTTAATACGGATTGAACTAATCCATGATCCACAATGGGACATCTAAAAGGTGTCTCGAAATTTCTAATTATCGGTACCAGTCCGTCCAAATGCGATGCAAGACGGGTTTGGCAAAACGTCACGACTTCACGAGACCTCAATACCAAAATATAATTCACACGTTTTATTAACGTTCGATGATTTCCATCGTTCAACACATAGATCCTGCTTGTCTAATCATGACATCGCCACTGCCCAGGAATGATCGTGGATTGAATGGCAACGTATCAAGAGAGCACATGATTTTTGCAATTCCATGTTTTGAAACCACTTTTCACACTATACAGACGACCGACTGATCCGTGCATATCCAGCAGTTTATAAGGGTGGCACTAAAATATTCCAATTTCACAGTGTTGTTTATCCTTCGCTCAATAGCGATTCGGAAAGGCTTAGGTATGCTGTACGACAACAGTGGAAATTACCGGCTCAAGGGAAATATGACGTTAAGCTTCCAGAACGGAAACGTTCTCTATTTAAGGTGCATGGACAGACTGGCAGGCGACTGGGCAGCGCAGGAATTTCAAATCCTAATCACTCATTGAATTCAATTTGATTGTTGAGATTCTGAGTTTGGATATTTCACAGTATTTATTTTTATGTTGTTGACCATATATAACAAGGCTCATTCTTACGATTGAATTTACAAAGAATATGATATGGAGTGCTGTCAAAGTGGGGAAAGCCTACCAGCTGAAGGTGAATAATTTCTAATTTTATTATAATATAATTTTTAATTTGATTGTTTTTGCAACTCTCATGTTTATTTGATATTTTAGCACATAATGTTGATGGTGGAGAAAATATTTTTTTAACACTAGTAAATAAATTATTCTGGTACCAGTAATTTGTTCATTAAATTCTATCTTGTTCATTAAATTCCATCCCCGGTCTAGTTAAAATTTCAAAACAAATTTACTCTTTAAATTTGACAGTTTTTACCCCTCTCACCAAATTTACAATTTAAAAATACTGTATTTCACCAGCAAATCACCTGTCAAATTCCATCCCTACTCGGACCCATTCCATGCACTTTGCAGTACTGCGGTACCGTCACGAGAGGCAACTGCAGCGCTTGCAATTTGCAGTACTGCTTCTGTAGCTCTCATCTGAGTTTTGTATTATGCTGAAACATGAGTACAATCGTTGAGATATTGATGATTGGATCATTCGGGAATGACTGAACATGTTACTTTTCTAACCTCTATCGACAGTTACTCAGGTTCTGACATATCAGGACATCCTTTGTAACTTTGAAGACCTGATTATAGGTATCTCAGCTGTCAACGGTCACCAACAAATGCTATAAACCACTTTTCACAGGATACGGAGGACGATCAACTCTCTGTCTCTGCATTTCCAGCACTTTATGTGCCTAGCATTAAAATATAATATGGAGTCGAAAGGAATTATTTGGATAGTTAAAAGTGGATCTTATAGATACAGTGTCTGAATTAATTTTTATGGCAGAAATAAATTCATCATCATCAAAAACCTATTAAACACTTAAAATTATAAAATTTAACAACTTTTATTTAGATTTACAAAAATCCCTAATGGATTCAAAACCTACTAAAATTTCCTTACTCCTAAACAAAAAACATAATGGTTACACTACGGCTTAAAATATTCCCCAGTCCTATAGACTTATCTCTGCTGCACGACTCTGATGGAAATGATCCGTCGAAATTCCAAATCCCAAATCAATTGGGTTTTCCTTATGATTTCCTGGGCTAATGGATCAATCGACAGCACATGCAGTTAAAACACATTACGATTCTGGTTAAGAAATCAATCCACTAGACACGTTTTCAAAATCACCAGAAATTCCCACTTCTTGCTTTTAGTGTATTCAAATTGAAGACAACACCAGTTATGCCAGCTAGGTATCAAAAATAATTTCACGTGGGTCAAACTTTTTTGCTTTCTTAATTGTATCGGGCTTTGAATGAAAATTTTGCAACCTCAGTAGGATAGGAAAAAATTAATTGAAATTTTTCATGGCAGAAGTGTCTTCACACATGTAATTTTATTAATAAGAAAAACAGTGACATTTGGAATTTTGAAAGATTTTATACCGGAATAACAAAACACTCCTGCAATGAGTTATTTATAAGTTTAATGTCCTAACTACCTCTAATTATGGATCACTTATAAAATCATATCTTACAATAAAAGCTATTCAAACAACTTACTAACAATTCTCCTAAATTAGAGCCTAAGATGACACATTTATAAAATCATATCTTGTTACAACAATATGCTAATTCTAAATGTATCAAATAAATAATTAAATATTCTAGATTAATAATTAATAATTTAATATCTTAAATTAATAATTATTTTATTCTAACTTTATAACCTATGATAATATTTATTTTGGATCATCTAACATTCCCCCATGATCCAAAGATACATTACAATTGATACCAAGTTCATCCTTGAACTTAGTAAATTTTATTCTACCAAGAGGTTTTGTGAAAATGTTGGAGATTTGACTTCTGAAAGAATATAAATTGGCTTGAGGACATCTTTGGCAATGAGAGATCTGATATGATGATACTTGGTGTCCACATGCTTTGTTATTGAATGAAAAACTAGGTTCTTGGCAAGCTTGATGGCTGACTAGCTGTCAATGAATAATGACGTAGTTTCTGCCTGAGAAATGCCCAAGACCTGCAAAATTGTGTGCAACCAAACAATTTCACATGCTGCTTCCCATGCTGAAATGTACTCTGCTTCTGCTGAAGAAGTGGTCACTGTAGCTTGTTTTTTACAACTCAAGACACTGCTGCTGACCCCATGTTCATTAAATAACCTGATGTTGATGCTCGATCATCAATACTTCTAGTAAAGTCGGCATCTGAATATCCACCAAGTACAAAGTTTTTAGTCTTTGTGTAAAGAAGACCAAAATCTTTTGCTCCTTGGATATATCGAAGAACTCTTTTGGCGACATTCCAGTGGCTATCTCGTGGTTCTTGCATAAAACATGAAAGAATAATGACTGCATAAGATAGATCAGGGCAAGTATTTGTCAAATAAATCAAGCTACCAATCAACTGTATATAAGTAGTGCTGTCCACCATGTCCCCCCCTTCAAGTTTTGAAAGTTTCAAGTTTTGCTCCATGGGGGTAAGAATGGGCTTGCAGTCTTTGGAGAGTCTTCCCAATTCCATCAACCGATATTAGAGCGGGTGTAGATCAGAGGGAGTATGAGCTTGTTGTTGTGTGGTAGAACTGTGGGCAGAGACAACAAAGGTCATGTGAGTCCCTACGTAGAGGACCAGTGTGGCTGCCCATCAGATATTGACAGCGTGATTACTGTGTGAAGCCCAAGTTCCCGGTGTCATGGAGTAAGGATGAGTAGAGCACAGTGGTTGTGTGTATTTCGCGATGTGTGGATTGAGCCTGTTTGCAACTCTGAAGAGTAAGTGCAATGGTAATCGTGGAAGGTTCCACCAGAGAACACTGTCCTTTTCTATTAAACCAATCACTTAAGAGATCTAGTTTTATTGCAGCGAATGTTTGCTGTGGAAGAGAGGAGTAAAGCTTGTCATGGACCCATATTGTGTTGTTTGTCTCAGCTTTGAGGTGTGGTGCAGACAACAGAAGAGGCGTGTAAAGGCTTTGTTTTTGAAAGTATGGCGTGGAGGCCCATTAAGTGGAGAGAACCTTTGGTTCTTAAGTAAACAAATGTGTCGTGTTGCATTGTGAGTTTCAACAAAAAATTTGGACTCCAAGCAAACGCAATGAGGAGAATATTGCCCGCTAGCCGCGCATAGGGGAGGACTACACTATATCTCATGCCATACAAAAGTTTGACTTCTGGTTTTTGTTCTTCCCGTTTCTCTGTGGTGTTGGAATTGAAATGGTAGTGATAAATAATATAGGACAACAACAAGTGGAAGTGCCAGGATATGGAACAAGAAAATGGCATAGACCTCAAATATTTGGTGAAGGAATTATGGGGGAGGAGAGCAGAGACAATTTCAACCTAATATGGTACTTTCCAAATGCAGAAGAAGTGAGAGAAGTCGTCATTGAAATAGTCTATCCCTATGTGTGAGGGCTATGTTAGTTGAGTAGGTGAAGGCCAAGATTTGAGAGCAAGGCATCCCCGTTCATGAAGTAAAGAGAGTTGTTGTAGTCGGCCATAAAATGAGTGTGTATTCACTCTTTGATCTAAGCATGCAGTGGACATCGAGGAGCAATGTTCAAGTAAGCTCTGGAGCGATGGTTAAACTGGGAGCGCGTGGAGGAGCTATTCTAGCCCATGCTTGGAGGACACCAAGTCAGAAGATTGAACCTGTCAGAAGTTCAGCGTTGTGTAGAGATGATTATGGTGCTATCAATTGAAGAAGCCACTGCAGATCAATGTGTTGTCAATTGAAGAATATTGCACGAGAAGATCCATGTTGGAGTTTAGGAGGAAAGTGAAGAGTTGTGTTGTTGTGCAGCTATGCGTAGAGCAGCATGAGGGAGTTGGCAGTGAGCGTTTGATTCTATACCTGGGGTTACAGTCCATGGTTGCCTAGTGTGGAGGCTTGAATATTGTCTGCTGTATTAAAAGAAGTTGTGTAACGAAGAGCTTGTGCAGATCAACCAGCGTGTGGAGATTGTCATCCTATTGATTTTGCGTTGGAGACGGAGCTCAGGTGAGCTATTGAGAGGCTGCCATGTGGAGCTGTGTGCAGTCTAGCATTGTCTGGAAGAGGGCATAAGGGTGAGCCTAGGAGCATGTGAGCTCAGAGCCAGAGTTGTAAACTCAATGGTGTGCAGAGAGCCTAAGCTGTAAGCTCGAGCTGTGGGCTCTATGGTGTGAAGAGCCAATGGAGGGCTCGATTGTGGTGAAGGGCAAGTGGCGTTTGCCTTGCTATTGACGCTGTTGGAGAGCATTTTTTCCAGTGGAGTGTCCGCTAAAGAGGGTTATGCTGCCCGTGACGTCTGTGTGGCATAGAGAGTATCCAGTGGAGTGTTCCGAGATAAGAGTGTCTGCAACCGATTGTCCGCTGATGAAGATTGTGTCAACCATGATGCATGTGTGACACAAATATATCCAGTGGAGTGTTGTTAGATAAGAGTGTCTACAACCGAGTGTCCGTTGATGAAGATTGTGATGCCTGTGTGGCATAGATCCAATGGAGTGTTGGCATATAAGAGTGTCTGCAACCGAATGTCCACTGATGAAGACCGTGATTCCTGTGTGGCTAAGATCGCAAATAATAGCCAGTGGAGTGTTGGATAGGAATGTCTACAACACCATGTCCACTGAAGAGAGTTGTGCTTTGTGAATCAACAACAAAAATGATAGCTCCCTTATCAATTTTTTTTTTAATCTACTGTTGTACGTGATTAAGAGGAAGTTTGTTAGAATAATCATGCCGCCTAACAGTTGTTTCCATGATGGCTAGTCAGCACCAGGTGGCAGTAGTCGGCGAGAGTTGTTGAAACATAAATGATAGTTGACAGATCACTGTAAAATCTACCACTGTCTACGTGTATAAATTTCTATATTTATTAATGCAATGATCAAGCTCTCTTTGAAGAGTCTTCCTAATTATATCAAATACAATACTCACCATAATTAAAACTAAAGACTCAAAGTAATTAAAACTGCACACTAAAAAAAGATACAATACTAAAAGGAACTAATCCCCATACACAACCCTAACTGAAAAAAAAAAAAACCAAATTAAAAAACTAATCCTGGATACACAACACTACATACAACCCGCACCACCCCCGCCAAAAACAAAATAAAAACATCCGTGATACACGTGATACAACCAAAACTGTCTCGGAATTTCCATTTGTCAAAAAATTTAATACTGATTGAACTAATCCATGATCCACATTGGGACATCTGAAAGTGTCTCGAAATTTCCAATTGTCGGTACCAGTGCGTCCAAATGCGATGCAAGACGGGTTCGGAAAAATGTCACGACTTCACGAGACCTCAATACCAAAATAAAATTCACATGTTTTATTAACGTTCAATGATTTCCATCGTTCAACACATAGATCCTGCTTGTCTAATCATGACATTGCCACTGCCCAGGAATGATCGTGGATTGGATGGTAATGTATCAAGAGAGCATTTTGGAACTCCATGTTTGGAAACCACTTTTCACACTATACAGACGACCAACTGATCCGTGCATATCCAGCAGTTTATAAGGGTGGCATTAAAATATTCCAATTTCACAGTGTTGTTTATCCTTCGCTCAATAGCGATTCGGAAAGGCTTAGGTATGCTGTACGACAACACTGAGATAAAAATCAGATTTGAATTAAAAAGAAGGAGATACAACTCACAGGTGAGTACTGCACCTGGAGACTGCACTCATACAAAGAGAACTCTCTCCGTACACTCTCCTATTCATGAATGAAAGTTTATGTCATTAAGTACATCACTAAAAATCAGGTAGTTGCAAACAAACTCCTAAACTCTAGGAACAAATCCTAAACTAAGGAGATATGTTACAACTTATGTAACTATTTCTCCATTAATACAAAATAATATTAATTATTTTCAACTCCCCCCCTTAATGGAGAAAGGATTATCCTGAACTCCTAACATCCCTCTAAACAATTCAAACTTTACACGCCCAAGAGGCTTAATAAAAATATCAGCCATGTTATCGCAAGTTTTACAATATTCAACACATATATCTTTTGACTGTTGCTTCTCTCGAACAAGATGAACTTGAGTATCAATATGCTTGGTATTTTTATGAAAGACTGGATTGTTTGCTAGCTTGATGGTACTCTGGTTGTCGGTTTTGATAATAGTTGATTCTTTCTACTCTTCTCCTGCATCGTTGAGAAGTCTTCTCAACCAGATAGCTTCACATGTGGCTGCACACAATGCTTGGTACTCAGCTTCACATGAAGATAGAGCTACAATGTGCTGCTTTTTGCTGCTCCATGCTATGACCCTGGATCCAATGCTGAATGCGTAACCTGTGATATATCTTCAATCATCCAAGTTACCTGCCCAATCGGAATCTAAAAAACCTGCTAGAATAACATCAGAAGTGTCAATGTACAAAATTCCATAATTACTAGTACCACTAAGATACCTCAGCACACTTTTTGTTGCGACCCAGTGACTTTCGAGTGGTTTTGACATGAACTGGCTCAACACACTAACAGAATATGCCAAATCTGGTCTAGTTGTAGTCAGATATATCAAACTGCCAACTAGCTGACTGTACATAGTGGCATCCACCTCTTTAGTGCCATTGTCACTGCTCAACTTTAAATTCTGCTGTAATGGTGTTGTTGCTGATCTGCACTGCTCCATTCTAAACCTTTCCAACAAGCTTCTCGCATACTTTCCTTGAGTGAGAAAAGTTTGTCTAGAGTCTCTACGTACCTCCAATCCCAAACAATAATGAAGGTTTCTGAGATCTTTCATCTCAAACACTTGTGACATCTGCTGCTTGATTTCTTTGATCAGATTGTTAGCATTCCCTGTTATGATCATATCATCTACATACAAAGAAATCAAAATAATTTGCCTCTGTTTATTAAACTTGGTATATAGATTTAGATCATTTAAGCTTCTATGAAAGCCATGCTGAACAAAAAATGAGTCAATTTTCTCATACCATGACCTGGGTGCCTGTTTTAAACCATAAAGTGTTGTTTTCAATTTACACACAAGATGTTCCTATCCCTTTTTCACAAAACCTTCAGGCTGTACTAAATAAATTTCTTCTTTCAAGTCACCATTCAGAAATGCAGACTTGACATCTAGCTGGTGTAGCTGCCATTTGTGTTTTGTTGCTAAGGAAATTAGCATTCTAATGGTGTTTAATTTGGCTACAGGAGCAAAGGTGTCATCGAAATCTATTCCCTCTTGCTGTGAGTAACCCTTTGCTACCAGTCTAGCTTTAAGTTTCTCTATACTCCCATCTGCATTTATTTTTGGTTTATACAGCCATTTACATCCTATGGGGGTTTTACCTTTAGGCAATTCAACCAAATCCCAAGTATGGTTTCTGTGTATTGATTCAATTTCCTCATACATTGCAACCCTCCATGCATCAAATTTACTAGCTTCCTCATAATTTGCAAGTTCTACAATGTTTAAAGTCTTTGACATTAATGCATAGCCTTTCAATTTAGAAGATAATTGAGTCTTCCTACCTGATCTCCTTGGTAGGGGACTTACCTCAATTTCAACCTTTTCTGAGCTTTCATCTTCATTGATTACATCATCTGTTACTTCTTCTTCTTGTTTCTCCTCCTGCTCTTCATCTTCCTCACTGTTTTCTTCCAATAGAAAAGGAATGTGCCAATCATTGTTAGAGTCATTCTTTCCTTCTTCAACCTATTCATGAAATATGACATCTCTGCTTGCAAAAACCTTATGAGTCACAGGATTAAATAACTTATATGCCTTGAACTCAGTGCCATATCCAAAAAATATACATTTCAGGGCTTTAGGATCTAACGTCTTCCTATCTACCTTAGGTATATGAGCATAAGCTTTTGACCCAAATATTCTTAAGTGACTCACTGCTGGTTTGAATCCAAACAATGCTTCAAAAGGGGTTTTGAAGCTTAAACATCTAGTAGAACTCCTATTCTTTAAATATACAACAGTGTTAATAGCTTCTACCCAAAGACCATTTGATAGACCCTTACCTTGAAGCATGCTCCTTTCACACTCCACAAGAGTTCTGTTCTTTCGTTCTGCCACTCCATTCTGCTGTGGAGTGTGAGGCACTGTAAACTGTTGAACAATCCCATGATGCTTGCAAAAATCCATGAACTCTCCCAACCTGTATTCTCTCCCTTGATTTGAGCGGAAAATTTTTATCCTTTTTCCTGTCTGGTTTTCTACCATGGATTTAAACTCTTTAAAATACTGAAAAGCTTGACTCTTTTTACTCAGAAAGTATACCCATGAAAATCTAGTGCAATCATCTGTAAATAAGAGAAATTAGTATGCTCCTCCTAATGACCTGGTTTGCATGGGTCCACAGATGTCTGTATGCACCAGTTCTAAAATGTCTCTTTCCTTTCTATTAACATGCAAAGGAAACTCTTCTCTATGCATTTTCCCTAATGCACATCCATCACAATCCAGCTTAACATTATGGAAAACAGGGAGTCCATCGACCATACCTTTTCTCTGAAGTAGGATGAGGTCTTGCAGATTAAGATGGCCGAATCTCTGATGCCAGAGATTTTCAGCTATCGATCCCACTGCAACCATTGCCTGTTGTGGCATACTCTTCACATCTAGTCTGTACAAATTCCCCTTGCGGACTCTTGTTGCAACTGTTTCCATCTGGTTATCCTTAATGAAACAGTTAGTCTTGAAGAATTGAACTAGCATGTCCTAATCAATAATCATTGAGACAGAGACCAAATTTTTCAATATTCCTGGAACATAAAATACATTTTTAAGGTGTCTAATGTCACCGCTAGGTAATCTTACAGGAATGTCATCATGTCCTTTGATCTCATGTCCACTATCATCTCCTAAATAGATTTTCGACCCACATGAAGTTTCTTCAAGAAATTCAAACCAATCCTTCTTACCATTCATATGTGAGGATGTGCCCGAGTCAACATACCATATGTCATCCTCATATACTTTTGAAGCTGAAAGGGCATGATCGACTAAAAATAGTCAAAGTTTGTGGCTATGATCCTCCTCTTCATTAACAAAGTAACTCTTATGTTTTCTCTATTTGTTTCTTCCTTCGTCTCCCTGCCTCTTATAACAATCTCTAATCTCATGTCCAGGTTTCCCACAGTAAAAACATTTCTTGATGGGAAAATTATTAGCAGACATACCTTTAAACGGTCTCTTCTAAAATGTGTTGGCTCCTCTCTGCTGCTGCTGCTGTGGTTGCTGTTGTTGCTTCCCTTTAAACTATCTCCTTTTTGCCATCAGAGCAAGGTCATTTCTCTGAGATTTCAAATTTTTTCGTCGCTCTTCTTCTTGTATCAGAATCCCTGTCAGCTCTTCAAATGAAGGGGCTTTCTCCCTTGCTGACAACCCTGTGATAAATGTCTAGTAATCATCAATCATTCCATTCAACGTGATCATGACCAGATCTGAATCGGAAACTTTCTCTCCGATATCTCCCAATCTGTCCTTCAGGTCTTTGACTCTCGCAATGAATCCAACAGTGGATTCATTCTCCTCCATCTTCATTGTGTTAGATACCTATACCAATAGGTTTCATATTTCATGATTGGCTATGGAAGGTCCAAATATGCTCTGCTTTGATGATTCAAAGATCACACATTTCCTAGAGAATCTGATATGTGCTTATAACTTGGTATGGACTTAAAATTTTGAAGGATGGTTCAACAGTCTAATCTGGATCATTCCATGGTTTAAATTTGCAGTTGCAGAATAGAGAAAGGAATCTGTCCAAACTGTTTAATCTTGGCAGATAAGTAGTTCAGGAAAGAGAAGAAAAGACTCCCAACAGCTTAATCTGGGACCTTGGAAGAGATAAGGGTAGAAGTAGATAGAAAAAACAAAGAAAAAGCCAAAGAAAAGAAAAGGCAAGTAAGGGTTTGCAAGTCCAAGTGCACCCTCCAAGAAGAAATAAAAATGCTAGGTAAGTAGCTGGGTAAGTAGTTGGGGTTGCAGAAAGGTTATCTTTACCATTGCAGATATGTTAACTGTGTTTACCAGAGTAAAGTCAATCAATTGACAGGGTGTTCATCTTCATCAAGTTACAGCAAGGAGCATGACTAACCTCCCTCATCCCCCTTCCATTTCATTACTAACATCCCCTCATCAGCTGAGATTCATGGAAGAAGATCATGGTTTCATGGTGGTTCTTGTTCATTCAAAAGCCACATTTCTTGTCTAAAAATCTTTTCATTTTGATCTACTCTCTAAACTAAGTAAGTTTCAAATAAGCTTAGTGGTTTCCCCTCCAGTTACCCCTTCATCCATATTAACTCTAACACTACTATGTAAATCCCCTACATTACCTTTTCCCCTACTAGTATTAACACCATGGTGTATAAACCCCAAAATTTGTATAAATATCCCTCCCTTTGGCATTATAGCCAACAAGCTCTCTGTCAGGAATCAAATGGCATCTGGTCACTTTGATGAACCTAACCCTAACCCCCTCCCCTCCTCTCAATTCATCTGGCCCCTTGGAAAGCTTCATTTGATAAAAGAGCCTCACAAATGACCTGGTTTTGCCTATACCCACTTCATTTACAAAAATAACCCCTAAATACCCACTTCGTTCTCTTATCCAAAGTATTGGGGCTGTCTTATTGCGCATCAGAAAACCTTACAAAACCCCTTTATCCATGAAACCCCTCTAAAATTACCAAAAAACCCCGAAAAACCCACTTTCCGCTGCTTAACCAAAGTTTGCGCATATATTCAATTTTTCGGAACATATTGAAAAGACATTAAAAAATATATATTTATCCCTCTGCTTATGGCCGTATCCACCTATCATGTCATCATCCCGTCCATCGTCGGATCAGATCCAAGAGATCTGACGGTCCCTATGGATATCGGAGCGGTCCCCGCGACAGAGGTTTAGCGCCCGAGAAAGTGACATTGCGTTACGTCAGGGAGCGGCCACGCGTCGCCCATTGAGGGCTCTCGGAGCAACCTCTGACAAGTGCGGGGCCGTATCATAACCGCCCCGAGAAATCACAACTATTAGGGCTAAACCGTAACCGGTAGGTCACTCACCGCCCGGTTTGCGGGTCCAGCGCCATCCCCACGTCATCACCGTGCCTGCCACCGCATCACACTCTTGTCCGCATCTGTGCCAACGTGCCTGCCACCTCATTACCCCGTGGACCAATGGCAGCCCGCCACCTCATCCGATGACGTCATGCTGACGACATCCAAGGCTGATCCCACCCTATGACGTCATGCTGACGTCATCACAGAAAAGGCGCCAATTTGCAAAAAGTCCATATTTTAGCCAAAAAACGCGTTTTTTCATACTTTTCGCTCATTTGCTATTGTTTCCTCTGCATGCTATTTCACGTCCTGAACTGCGCCACCTGCGGGAAACGACCTGAAGACCTCCAGAGCACCAATTCCACCCACGGTTACGACCTCTGTTCGCGCTTAGCCAGGTATTTCTCATAGTTCATCCTCCATACGCCTAAATTCACTGTAAATTGGTCAGAACGCTTAAGGAACACTGAAACTCACTATTTCACCGACAGTTTTCCTCTGCAACACTTCTAAATTACAATTGCAACCTTGAAACCTCCGGCTGAGCCTTCATTGCCTGAGTTTTGGTCGAAAAACTGTAAACTGCTCGCGCAAACGTGAGACAGTTGGTCAAGCTATTTTAAACCTGCTATAGAATACAGAGGGAGACCAGGCATTGGTCTTATTCATAATTCGAGCAGTATTTCAATTGCTGCATGTCCACTCCACCCTCTGGTCCCTATAATTCACAGTTGCATCGCAAAAAGTCACCTCTGTGCTGTACCACTCACTTGAACTAATTCACCTGCAAAAGACGGAAACTGAATAGACCATGGAGACTCCAATTGCACTGAACATCAAGCCTCTCAATGCCCCTCACCAGGAATTAGAATGGAAAGCCCTGGGAGATATGGATTATCAAATGCTAGACTGGTTTCCATTAGGCTCCAAATATAATATCCAGATGCTGAATGAGTTGAAAGCCCAGCACCTTAGTGGAGCTGACATCCTAGGGATTTGGGACTCAAACTTGCCCATCTACAACCTCCCCCAGGTATATCCTATTCCAGAGTTGATCTACAGATGCCAGGAGTGCTATGATCCAGGCCAAAGAGCTGTCCTCAGCCCCACAGGCGCAATTCTGTTTCAGATCACCCCAGAGAGCATAAATGAGATGCTGCACTTCCACACTGCAAAGCCATTGACACCCCTCCACATGCAGAACTTAATAAAGAAGGGGAATAAGTTGTCAAATGACCAGACCATCAAAATCAACCAGCTGTTTGTACAACCAGGGTCTGAAGCCATCAGAACTCCTCCTATTGGATATCATTACTTGAATAAATTGGGCAAAATGCCGGTGGACTTGATCAGCTATGTCTTAGGGTTCAGGGGATTGGAGGATGTGGATGAAATCATAATGGCAATGCTGTCTATATTCTCTCCTGGAAAGCCCCCAGCTGTGCATTATGATTATGCCACATACATTGCAGATAAGATCCATGACCAGCTCATGAATTTGAAAAGGGAAAGACTGTTCAGGTATACTTCATACATATACCACCTATTCTTGTTTTATCAGCCAGCCAGCTTCTCTATTCCCTTGAAGCAAGTCAATGCCCAGGGGAATCCAAGGTCAGTTGTGTTTTGGACCTCTGTTTTTCATTGTGCCTCCGTATCACCATACACATACTCTGAATTGATAGACTTATTCATTCATCCAGCCATGACAGTATTGGATGGTGTTCCTCCTCCAAGGCTAACTGATGACATGAGGAGAATTCTCCACCTGAACAAAACCTACAGCATTGGTAATTGGTACTTTTACCAACACCACACAGTGATCAGAGTTTATGGCTGTGAGTTGAAGCCTTTTAGGTTGCCAAGGTATGTCCCCATGAGGCTTTTTGCCTTAGAATATTTCAGGCAATTTGGGAATGCCGACTACCTCCACTTTCAAAGCAAGAACAAGAAGGCACAGTTGAAGGTAAGGAGCCAGCTGGGCCCTTTCCTATACAACAGAAAAGAGGAGGGGTGGAAAGAGGCAAACAGTATCCTAGAGGCCCTCAAACTGCAAACTAGCTTTGAATGGATACCCTATGACCCCAATCACTTTGTCTCCCTCAGGAGGATAAGATACAAATTGGGCAGCTATTCACACATGAGGCAGCCTGAGATTGAGCAGTATGCCAATAGATTAAGCTGGGAAGAAGGTACCCTAGAAGAGGAAATTACTAGTGAGGAGCTGCTAGAGAGAGAGGCTAGAAATATTCAAAAGAAAGATGACTTAGAAACTTGTGGACAGGCTCCCCTCTCATACAAAAAACAACTTGGAGCAGCTGCCTCGTCCTCAACAACGCATCATCAAGCTGCCATGAACCCTCCACAGACAGTCAACAAAGGCAAAGAAAAGCAGGTGGAACAGCCACCTCCTATGACCGAAGAGCAAATGGAAACTCTAATGCAGCAACAAGAAGAGATGGAGCAGCAGGGAGAAGGGCAGCAGCAAGAGGAGCAGCAACAACAACAAGAACAAAGGCAGGAACAGCCTGCCCAGCAAAAGCAAACAGTGGAAGCCCCTAATTCCACTGAACAAACTGAGCCTCCAAGACAAGAGACTTCAGCTGAGGCATCTACACTCCAGACTCCACAAAAGGAGGACACAAGGAGGAAAAGGGACAGAGAAACTCCCCTTACAACATCAGCAACTCATGGGGAGAAGAGGCAGAGAATCAATCCTCTTTCAGAGGAAGAGATGCCAATAAGGCAGCCTCTGGGTATGGTCTCACCCAGCAGGGAAACATCAGCAAGTTCCTTTCAACAGGAACAGGATAGAGCAATGGGAGGAGAAGTGAGTTCCTCTAGGCAACAAAGGGAAGGTGTGCCTAGTATTAAACAACAATTCATCGATATTAAGATGAGAAATGAGCCCATCAAGAGACAGCTTTACAACCATCTGCTAAACTTGGCTCCCACCAATCAACAAAGACTCATGTCTGCATATGATGTGCAGGAAGGCAAAATGATCATGATTCATTTCATGCCAACAGCAGAACAACCCAAATCTGCCTCTGATTATTTGAGGACTAACTTGGAAGTCCTTGCCAAGGATATCCACCCAATGGACAAGATAGAACTGCACAAGCAAACGGGTGAGATGGTCTATGCTTCCCTGGCAGACCAAACCTTGGATAACTATAGGCTACAAAATAGCCTTAACAATACAGCCTCTCAACTGGAGTTGGAGAGGGCATCATCCCAGGCAAAGGACAACAGAATAAAGTCCTTGGAACATTTAATCATTGAGATTGGACATGATCCCAAAGATATCAAAGGGATACAAGAGGTATTGAAGTTGAGGGATGCTGACATGGCAGCCTTGAGGAGAAAGATCAAACTCCCTGCCACAATCCACCCTCAAACAGATGAGGTGGCCCAGCAAAGGCATGATCAAGAGGCCACAACCCTGTTGATATCTCTATACAAGGAGCTAATCCGGACTCAAGACAAACTAGGAGAATCAGAGGCTGCAAAGGCAGCACTACAGGCAGCATTGAAGCAAAGAGAAGAGGGTCAAACCTCCCAGCCTCCTCCTGAAATAATCAATCTTGAGGAAGCTCCTCCAACAACTGCCCCTCCTCCTCAGCAAACAGGGCCTACATCACCAACTACATCAACAACTGCACCAACAACAGAGCAGACTCATAGTCTGGATATGCAGAAGCTCCAAAATGAAATTCAAGTCCTGGAAGCTCAAATGTTGGAGCTCAATTCAGCCAAAGAATCTTTGGCTAAAGTAAATGAGAGATATGATAAGAGCAAACAGAATGCAGCTGAAAAGGAGCGAGAAATAAAAGCTCTAAAGAAGAGGATAACTGAGCTTGAGAAGGAGCTCACACTAGAAAAGGTGACAGCAGAGCTAAAATCAGTCCTTTGGGCCAATATTGGCCGGTCTATCACCAATCAGTGGCAGTACATTGAGACTATAGATGAACAAACAGTACTCATTGCAAAGGCAAATAGGGAAATACACAGAGCTAGACCAAGCCTTGGCAACATGCCTGATGCTGCCAACAGAATGATCAATATTTTAAATAACAGGACAAGCTCTCAACTGGCCACCATGGGAATTGCTCACAGGACTGAGACAATCTCAATGGTTAAAAGGGTCCTGACACTACGAAACCTGGTTGGAACATTGGAAAGAAGAACCCAGGATATGCAGACTGAAATCAACAAGTTCATGGACAGATTTCAGGCATTACAGAACAGAGGCCTCCCCAGCATATTAAGCAGTGTAGGAAGACTGCTTACCCTTGAAAACTACACTAAGAGGGTTGATGCCTATGCTGCAGGACAAATTGCAAAACAGCCCAGCACTTCAGCAGAATCAGGGCCAGCATCAGGGCAAACTTTATACAATAGGGTGGACAACCTATTTTTTATTATGAACGAGATCAACCATCTGTTTGATGTGCCTCCAAATTTTTTTAAGTATACAGAAGCAGATGAAACCATAGAGGCGATTGTGAAGCACCAATTGCCCCCACAGGAAGTCTGGAAAAATTTGACACAGATAATATTATCAAGCCAAAACCTGTAAATGTTAATTTTTGTCCAGTTTATAAGCAGTCATACACAGGCAGAATTTTGATAGTTAAGCATACAGAGGAAAGATAAAGGCTGAGCCAACTCAGCAGGGCTATTCGGTCACCGCAGCAGCAATCACAGTCACAGGTGGCAAACCCGAGAAAATACAGCGCAGCAAACATAAAGACGCGTTCTCCAGCATTAAAGCAGAGCGGCTCAACCGACTCCCTGACCTCCAAAGGTCAAAATTATCCTCTGACAAACTTAAAGAGCACTTATGCTGCATTCAAAGCTGTAATAACTTCTTTTCTACTTTCTGTACGAATGTATGAAGATATTTTCTCTCTCAGATGACTCAATGCCTGAGATATTTTGTAGAAACATTCCTATAAAGTCCCCTTCGCATGAGCTTGCAAGGGTTGTTGTTGATTTCTCCTGAAGAAGCTCTTATGCTGTAATCCTTTCAGAAGTTAATAAAGAAAGTGATGGAATTTCTCGGATTTCTGAGGTGTTGAATGCGTTCTGATGTCTGTTGATAACTGCTGGATTCCTGTGTATTTCACCATACAATAAGTCTCTGTAACTCTCTCTGTTATTTACTTGTTTTGTTAAAATCCATATATGTTATCTGATTTTCAATACTAAGCAACAAGGAAAAAGAATAACTTTCAGGATTTGCTCACTGAGTACCCTGGGTTCAATCTGTGTTGTTAATGAATGTTTTCTTCAGCTGTAATCTAGATAAGTGTAATTCTTAATTGCTGCACTTTCAGAATACACCTTTCACAGTGGCCTTTGTCACAGGAATTCAAGTTTTGCTCCTGTGCAGCGTGTTCACTTTCACCTCACCAGCTTAATAGAAAATTCTTAATTGCTTTCTGTTGGTTGACATACTTCACCATTTAAGCTAACTTTGTTTGTTTAAGATACACAATAGGCCCTGCAGTTTGAACACCACCAATCCTGCATATCAAATCATTTCACAATTCCAGACTCCATTGCCCAATGGTATTTTACTCTCTAAACACTATATCATAAGACCTGAAGGAAATCCTTCAACCAAAACATAAACCAAACCTGAGCATAATAGCTAGCCTAAAACACCATCATAACAGAGACAAATCATAAAGAGAGAGCCCTCTCTGATTACAGTTTGGCTAGAAACTATGATCCAAAGATTGGTTAGTGGTTACCCCGGCCGTATTCCCTTGGGAGTCATAGGGAACAACCTGGGTGTTAACACAGTGCAAACAACTTGCCTTTGGGTGACAAGGCACGGTTTGAATTCTGCGTTTGGTATAGGTTTTTTATTGGTCGTCCAAATGTCAGCGGCCGATTTACAGTCTCTAATATGTGGGATAACATTGTCCTTAATGGACATCTTCAATATGACCTTTGCTTTTGTTTCCCTTTTATCCCAATCTTGTTCTTGTGTGGCTGATCCCGATCTCAGCTCATTTCCTGTCACGATCGACCACACATTTGCACTTTCAAGTAAAGTCTGCATCTTGAATTTCTAGTTGTTGAAATTCAATTCATCAAGTTTTCCAGACTCGTGGAGATACAATTCTAAACTATTATTCATACTGACTTATACCAGATCCGAACCTCTGTTTTGTTGAAAATAACCTTGTACCTTCAATGCGCCACCACCGGGCAAGTCCGATCTGCTGCCACCGAACAGATTCGGAACTCCAATGCGCCACCACCGGGCAAATCCGATCTGCTGCCTCGAATAGATCTGGAACTCCAATGCGCCACCACCGGGCAAGTCCGATCTGCTGCCATTGAGTAGATCAGGAACTTCAACACGCCACCACCAGGCAAGTCCGATCTGCTACCACTGAGTGGATCAGGAACTCCAATACGCCACCACTGGGCTACTCTGCTCTGCTATCACCGAACAAAGCCGGAAATTCAAAGTGCCACCACCGGGCAACTCCGATCTGCAAAAATTGCAGATTTTTCAAAGAGAAAGAGGTTGGCGTTCCTTCGACAGCGAAATGCCCGTGCCAAAAACAAAATCGATGCGAGCAGGGAAAATTTTAAGAACCCCCCCTAAATTTACATGTATAATAAATGGGCGAATCTCCATGGTATATAGGAAAAATGGAAGGTGATTTTATCAATAATATGATATGTATATATAATTTTTTGGCGAATCTCTCACGAGGCATGGTGAATATTTTACTCAATTATAAAATCTTGTGTTTATTGAATACACAAATGAAATCATTGCATTTCTTTAAAATATCTTTTGAAATCAAAATTACTGAAATTACATATCGATAACCTAGTGGGTGTAGGATAAAATTCACCCGTGCCATTCACAGAAAGCATGAGAAAACACCTAATACTATACATAAAACCAAGAAAAATTCAAATTCATCACTTCTAGGGACCTCGTAACCACCCTGCCAATACACAAGTATGTTCCTGTTTGCAATTAGAAAAATTACTCAAATTGCAATCTGTTTACTCCACTTCCAGGGACCTCGTAACCACCCTGCCAATACACAAGTATATTCCCGTTTGCAATTAGAAAAATTACCCAAATTACAATCTGTTTACTCCAACATATGTTGGAAAGTTATAGAAGGATGACTAATGCAATCAATCCATTCCTTTTAGCCCTGGATTTGTTTTAGTTTAAAACAGAAGTATACAAATATACTTGTCCAATGTCTATGCTTTAACCATTCACCTTAAGATGTTTTTACAATATAATTTCCTAAGTCTATTTAATATCTTCATTATCATAAAAACTAACCTATATCCATCTTAACTCCACATCTACCACTCTTAGGGGGATGAAATCTATTTATCCCTCTGAGCACTTGGTAGACCCAGAATTAAGATGGATCTAAGATAGAATTTCCCCTTTAAATAGTCTATGCTCACATGAATACCATGGGTCAATACCATGGGTTATCATAAACCTAGAGCTTAAAAATTACTATTAGTAATTTATAAAAATTAATAAAATTAATAGTTGATTTTTATTTTATTTTTTTATTTTAACCAAGCTAAAATGTTTAACATACATTAAGTTACAACATCCATTTTTACTCTTGATCGGATCAAATATTTTTTCACTCTATGCTAGTTTGCATATCACGATATTTGATACCTCTCGGGGGTTAGTAGATCCAGAGTAAAGATGGATCTATGCTGGTTTAATTCCCCCATTTAAATAGGCTACATTCCAAGTGAATACCATGGGTCAATACCATGTGCCATTTTTATTTTTATTAATACTAATAGTAGGGTTAATAACGTTTTTTTGCATGGTATTAATAACAATCTAGTCCATAGTATTTGTCCCATAGTATAAATATAAGGTGACTTATGGATTAAATATAAAAAAATGTTTTATTTGTTTACCATACCTCTAGTTTATTTATATTTTTATTAATTTGTCATACCATTAATAAATACAAGGTGACTTATGGAGTAAATATAAAAAAATGTTTTATTTGTTTACCATACCTCTCGCTTATTTATATTTTTATTAATTTACCATATTTTTTTTACAAATATGGTATTTGGCCCATAGGATTCACTTAAATAAAACCTCTTTCTTGAGCCTTCATAAATAGAATGAGGGTTATGGACTAAATATAAAAAGAGGTTTTATTTATTTACCATGTGTCTAGTTTATTTATATTTTTATTTATTTACCATACCTTTTGAGTAAGTATAAAAAAACGTTTTATTTATTTACCATACCTCCACTTTACTTATATTTTTATTTTTTTACACCCTTGCATGTATATAAGGTGACTTATGGAGTAAATATAAAAAATGCTTTATTTATTTACCATACCTCTCATTTATTTATATTTTTATTAATTTACCATACTTCTTTTATAAATATGGTATTTGGGCCTTTGGCCCATAGGATTCACTTAAATAAAACCTATTCTTGGAAATGGGCGAATGGAAGGTTGTAACTCCTAATTTCAAGGGCTAAATTTACTTTTTTTACCCTCTCCCTTAAAATAAGGTGGGCTATTTGAGGTGATTTGTAAAAATGTACTATGATACAAAATATTCGCCCACTAAAAATTTGAAACCCCTTAATTTCGCCAAAGGGCGAACATTTGCCCCTAAAATCACCCCTAGATGCAAGGCATGAAATTGGCGCAATTAATCCTTGATTTTCCGTGCCAACTGTACTTTATAGCGCGCTGGTGCGCTTATCACCCTCAGAACCGCACCAAGTGGCGCGACTGTTCCTTAAAAACCCGTGCCAGCTCTTCTTTCTGCTAAAAAATGGTGTGACTATTCGCGTCAAAACCGCGCCAACACTTTCTTGTGCTCAGAGACGATCAATCATCTAAGACCTGTCTTCAGGTGTTACTGCAGTTCATCTGATTCTACAAATGTTGCCACTACAGTTCTGTAATCAATGATGCATCCTAAAAAAAAAAAATTAAGGATAACCCTACTCTGTGCTCTGATACGAAGATAAAAATCAGATTTGAATTAAAAATGAGATATAGCTCACAGGGGAGTACTGCACCTAGAGACTGCACTCATGCAAAGAGGACTCTCTCAGTACACTCTCCTATTCATGAATGAAAGATTACGTCATTAAGTACATCACTAGGAATCAGGTAGTTGCAAACAAACTCCTAAACTCTAGGAACAAATCCTAAACTAAGGAGATACGTTACAACTTATGTAACTATTTCTCCATTAACACAAAATAATATTAATTATTTTCGGCTCAAGGGAAATATGATGTTAAGCTTTCAGAATGGAAACGTTCTCTATTTAAGGTGCATGGAGAGACTGGCAGACGATTGGGCAACGCAGGAATTTCAAATCCTAAGCACTCATTGAATTCAACTTGATTGTTGAGATTCTAAGTTTGGATATTTCACAGTATTTATTTTATGTTGTTGACGGTTTAGAACAAGGTTCATTCTTACGACTGAATTTACAAAGAAGAGAAAAATGTCTTGTAAATATGATATGGAAAGCCTACCAGCTGAAGGTGAATAATTTCTTATTTGATTAGAATAGAATTTTTAATTTGATTGTTTTCGCAACTGTCATGTTTATTTGATTATTTTAGCACATAATGTTGATGGTGGAGAAAATATTTGTTTGGCACTAGTAAATAAATTACACTGGCACTAGTAATTTGTTCATTAAATTCTATCCCCAGTCTAGTTAGAATTTCAAAACAAAACTATAAACTTGACAGTTTTTACCCCTCTCACCAAATTTACAATTTAAAAAAAAAATCTTAAAAATTTTACAATTTTTTTTTTACTGTATTTCAGCAGCAAATCACCTGTCAAATTCCATCCCTACCCGGACCCATCCCATGCACTTTGCAGTACTGCGGTACCGTCACGAGAGGCAACTGCAGCGCTTGCAATTTGCAGTACTGCTTCTGTAGCTCTCATCTGAGTTTTGTATTATGCTGAAACATGAGTACAATCGTTGAGATATTGATGATTGGATCATTCGGGAATGACTAAACATGTTACTTTTCTAACCTCTATCAACAGTTACTCAGGGTCTGACATATCAGGACATCCGTTGTAACTTTGAAGACCTGATTATAGGTATCTCAGCTGTCAACGGTCACCAACAAATGCTATAAACCACTTTTCCCATGATACGGAGGACGATTAACTCTTTGCATTTCCAGCATTTTCAGGGTCTGACATATCAGGACATCCGTTGTAACTTTGAAGACCTGATTATAGGTATCTCAGCTGTCAACGGTCACCAACAAAAGCTATAAACCACTTTTCCCATGATACGGAGGACGATTAACTCTTTGCATTTCCAGCATTTTATAGTATTTGAATTATGTTTTTGATGGCTATCATCATCAAAAATTTCTAAAACACTTAAAATTATATATTTTTCGGGACCATTCCTTAAACCGCGGGAAATGAATTTTTTTTGCAATAAAAGGAATACAGAGAAAGGTTGAAGTATTGTTATTTTTTTTAAAATACGGTTGATATATATTTCATAAATAAATTTTCAGTGTTGTAAAGCTAGACTATATGCTATTCTAAATTTTTTTTTAATAATTAACTTCAATCTACTTCCCCATTGTTATAAAAAATTACGTTTAACATTCAAAAATTTACACAGCCATTTCAAGCCTGATTCCAACGTTTTGTTAGGGTTCAAAATTTTTCGAGACCGATTGTGCTTCTGTCAAATCTTGAGATAGGCAGTCAATGAAAGACCGTGGATTGTGTGTCATTGAATTCACCTACTCCAAGATTTTTGTAATTCCACATTGAAACTACTTTTCGCAATGTATGTACAACGATTTGATGTGTGCATTTTCAAGGGGTTGGAGATTCGATGTGTGCATTTTAAGAGTGTAAGACACAGAAGACCAATTGATTTGATATGTACATATGATCATATTGCACTATCACAGAGGTTTTTTGATAGATATTTCTCTATTAAAATCTCTCAAATTCGTTTCATATTAAATTATAAATTCTAACTCTAATATATTATATTAGAGTTTATAATCATAAACTTAATATAATAATAATAATATAATATTTTACTCTGAGGTAGTTCAAGTGGCAATAATTGTGGAATAAAGTCTCGTCCAATGGGATATTTTGGATTCGATTATTGTGCTATCCTCCCCATAGCAAGGTGAATAATAAACATACAAAAGTAGAAAATAACAAAATCCTACCAAACTTAAAAAAAATATATAAACTTTTAGAATTTAATACAATTTAATTAATATTATTATATTATAATTATAATATTTTAATATTTATATTAATTAATATATAATTATAATGTAAGTATATTATTGTATTATAATCATAATAATGAAAAGTATGATAATAATTTTAATTATATAATAATATTAATAATAATAATAATTATTACAATATAATTATAATGATAATAATAATAATATATTAATATTACTATATTAAAATTTCAATATTTATATTAATTAATATATAATTATAATATCATAAGAGTATAACATTTTAATATTGAATTTTAATATTAAAACTTAAGATTATAAACCATAAATTTAATATATTAAATTGTAATAATAATATTATAATAAACTCTATGATTAATAAAAAAATATTAGTATTAATATTATAAAATCTAAAATTAATTATAAACTCTAATATTAATAATAATCTTTAATATGAGTTCGTCTCGGGTAGCTCAAGTGGCGATGGCCGTGGAATGAAGTCTTACCTAACCGAAGATCTTGGGTTCGAGTCTTGTACTACCCTACCCTGTTGTGGGGTAAATAATGGACATGTAAAAATGAAAATGAGAGAGTCCTACCAAGCTTAACAAAAAAAATATCTTTAAGATTAAAATCGAAAATTTGATATATTAAATCCAAAGATTAATATTAAACCATTGGATTAATATTAATGTTAAACCTTAATATTATAAATTTTAATATTAAATTTCAATTTTTTAATGATGCAATGTGGTGAGTAAATTGCAATGTAATGTAACATTGCATCAATGGATGTCAAATTGATTGTAGCATTGAGACAATGTTTGTAACAGTGCGATATTTGATACACTTCTGCACCATTCCAATGTCACAATATTAAACCATAATATTAAACTCAATATTATAAACCATAACATTAATATTATAAACCTTAAGATTAATATATTAAACCCTAAGTTTTATATATCAAATCCTAGCATTATAAACCCTAATATTAATATTATAAGCTCTAAGATTAATATTATAAACCCTAAGATTAATATTATAAATACAAATATTAAGAATAAACCTTAAGATTATAAACCCTAAGTTCAATATATTAAACCCTAATATTAATAATAAACCCTAGGATTAATATTATAAAATCTAATATTATAAACCCAATATTGCAGAACCTAATATCAAAACCTAATTTTGTAATGTCGTAACATGACAATGAATAAATTGTAGTGTAATGTATCATTGTGACAATTATTGTCAAATCAATCGTTGCATTATGACAATACCTGTTACAATGCGACATTGGATAGATTTTTGTACCATTTTAACATCAAAATATTAAACTTTAATACTAGATTAAATATTATAATCCCTAACATTATAAAATCCAATATTTTAAACCCTAATATTATAAACTCAATATTGTTAACCCTAAAATGTGATAAATTTATGTACCATTCAACGTGACAATATTAAACCCTTATATTAAAAAAAATATTATAAACCTTAACATTATAAAACCTAATATTAAAACCCTAAGACTAGTACTATAAACCATAAGATTAATATATTAAATCTTAAGTTTTATATATTAAACCTTAGGATTATAAACCTTAATATTAATATTATAATTCCTATAATTCATATTATAAACCCTAGGATTATAAATCTTAAGATTAGTATTATAAACTCTAATATTAGTTTTAGAAACCCTATGATTAATATATTAAACCCTTAAATTGATATTATAAACCCTTTTATTAATATATTAAACTCCAATTTTATATATATTAGTCCCTAGGATTAATATTAAACCCTAAAATAATAAACCCTAAGTTTAATACTATTAAACGCTAGGATTATAAACACTTAGATTATTATATTAATATTATAAATCCCTAATAATATAAAATTCAATATAAAACTCAACATGAAACCTAACATTAAACCTTAATTTTCTAATGTTGTAATATGATGATGAGTAAATTGCAATACATAATGTAACATTGCAACGATAATTATTAGATTAATTTTCACAATGAGAAAATGTGTGTCATAATGCAACATTGGATAGATTGGTGTACCATTCCAACATCATAATACTAAACCATGAGTTTAAACCAAATATTACAAATCCTAACATTATAAAATCAAATATTATAAATCCTAAATTATAAACCTTAATATTAAAACCAATATTATAAACACGATATTAAAACTAATATTGCAAACCCTACAATGTAATAGATTTATGTAGCATTACAATATTATAAAGCCTAATATTAATATTATAAACCCTAAAATTAATAGATTATATCCTAAAATAATTTTATATATTAAACCTTATGATTATAAGCCTTAAGAGTAATATTATAAACAATGGGATTATAAGTCTTAGGACTAATATTATAAATCTTAAGATTATAAACCCTAGGATTAAAATATTACTATTATAAAACCCTAACATTATAAAACTCAACCTTAGGAAAAATAATAAACTCTAGGGTTAATGTTATAAACATTAAGATTAATATTATAAATCTTAATATTAATAATAAAACCTAATATTATAAACCTCAATTTTAATATATTAAACCCTAAGATTAATAATAAACAATGCAACATGGCAACAATGATTTTTAGAATGTTTATCACATTGGGATAATGTTTGTTTATCTCAATGTGATGTTCAATAGATTTCTGTAGCATTCAAACATCACAATATTAAATTCAATAAAACGAATCTTAATATTAAACATTATATTATAAACTTAGTATTAAACCTTAATATTAAAACCAATATTATAAGCCAAATTATAAACTCTAATATTTTAAATCCTATTTATTAAATATTATATTAAACCTTAACATTAATATTATAAGCCCTAAGATTAATATTAATCCTAAATTACTATATAAAACTCTAAGACTCACAATATAAATTATAAAATTAATATATTAAATCCTAAAATTAATATTAAACTTTAAGATTGATATTAATATTAATATTAAGATTAGTCCAAAACAAAAATGACCTTTCATATTATATTCATTTCCATACCCAACTCCTTGTAGGAGAATGCAAATTTAGGATGTGAGTAACATTCTAAAACACAACATTCCAATACGCATCAAATCTCATCCCTCCATATCCATCTTAGATTAAGGATGTTCGCTCCACATTAAATCCAAACCATCTTTTTAATTAAAAAAATAAATTCCTCAACACCATCATTTTAATAAAAAAAAATTTCCCAACCCCAATTATGATATAAACCATACCTAATGGGCATAATTAAAAAATAAAAACAAATATAATTATTTTAAGATAAATTTCATCCTCCGAATATGAATATTACTAAAAATATTTAGTGAAATTAAATAGTTACCATCTACTTAAAAAATGATTAATAATAAAACTAAAATTATAAAAACTAAATTTCAAAATAGAATAAAACACACACACACATATATATATAATCTTAATTGTATACTATAAGAAAAATAATTTTAATAAATAAAAACAAATATAATTATTTTAAGATAAATTTTATCCTCGGAATATGAATATTACTAAAAATATTTAGTGAAATTAAATAGTTACCATCTACTTAAAAAATGATTAATAATAAAACTAAAATTATAAAAACTAAATTTCAAAATAGAATAAAACACACATATATATAATCTTAATTGTATACTATAAGAAAAATAAATTTAAAATGTGAACAAAAAATTTGTAAATAATATTATTATCAATATTAAAAAATAAAAATAATATAGTAAAAGATATACCTTTTAAATTTACATTAACCTAGAATTGAAAATCAATCAATGTCCATCATAATTATTCCTTTTATCAAGATTTTTTAAAACATTTTTCTTCATATATAAGATTGTCACTTAACTCTTCTTTCTTAAAAAATTATCTACCTGAAATATATATTTAGTTTATATAGAAATGTTTATTTGTATATCTATTTTGATAATAAATTAATTTTAATCTTTTGTATTCCCTTTTTCCACAGGTAGACAAACCTATGGCCTTTTTAACCATCAATCATCGCCTCAGAAATATGAACCTTTTCATACATTTTCAGCCATACCGAACCTTATTCCTTGTTCTCCGGTGGGCGGATGATGCGGAGCTGGTGATTTTATCGTCGTCGTTCTCACAAGGACTTTGAAAATAAGTTTAAAACTCTGTTTTTATTAAAACAACATATTTCATTACGGATAGTTTAATTACTTTCTAAATGACTATATAAACCCAACAAAGTCTGAATCATACTTACATAATAACAAATGCAATTCATTACTAAAAATCCAATTCCAACCCATCATGAAAATAGCTCATTTAAATAAAATGAGTTTAAATCATAACTCAAATGAAGACACAACCATAAAATAAATGTAATTCCTAAATGAAGCATCAGAAACACAAGCATAAACAATTTCTTATTTCATAGGTACGTAATATATACTATACAAATCCTTATTGCAATGGCATTGAAATTTGAGAACGTAAAGAGTTAACAAGAGCGTATAGTGATCCCATTATAAATTGGATATGTCAACAAATTTAATAATTAATGTTGAAGTGTATTCCAACGGCATTAAAATATGAGAACGTAAAGAACTAACCAGAGCGTATAGTGATCCTTGATAGGTTAACAAATTTAATAATTAATGTTAAATAATTTTTATTTTTTTAATAAGATATTAGTGTTCTTTTATAAAAAAATCCAACAATATTCATTATTATAATATGTGTTTTATTAACTAAAACAACTCTTGCACGGGGGCATGCTTTTAGGGATTTATCATTGACAGATTACCGTTCATGCTTTTGTAAGTTAAAATAACTATTGCATGTTTGTATAATTTCACATGTTTTCGATTCGGATGTGAGAAATAAATAAGGTTTACATAGTAGTAGCCGTTGTAGTTTAGCTTAAATAAATATAGTTTAGTGACGCAAAAAAAAATAACAAAACAAAGATTTTATTAAAAAATAAAATAATTAATAAAATATTATATTATTGAATGTTATTATTATGATTAATTAATATTGTTTAGATTAATACATATGTGTTTTTTTTTTTTTTTTTATATGTAATCGTTTATAATTATGTTTATCAAAATATGTTTTTAATATAATAATAAGTCATTTTAAATTGAAAATATTGTGAAAAAATTATAATTCATGAAAAAAGAAATAGTAGACAAAAAAATTAAATAAGAAAGAAATAAAATATAAACCAAAAAATTAGTGACTAATAAAAATGGAAGTTACTAAAGAACCCATACTTGTAAAATATGAAATAACTTACTTAAGCTAGCTAATGTAATCAAACCAGAACCAAAAGAGAAACAATTTCCAGATGTGGACTCATGGTCATCAAGACTACCTCCCCAATCTGAATCACTAAATCCAACAAGATTGAACTTTTTAGAGGAGTAGTAATTAATACCAAAATTTAGAGTGCCTTTCACATACCTTAAAATCCTCTTGGCTGCCTTCATATGTATTTCAAATGGATTTGTCATATACCTTGAAACAAGTGAAACTAAATATGTAATATTAGGCTTTGTGCGGGTTAGAAATATCAAGCTCCCCACAATACTTTTGTAAGCTTTCTCATCAACTAAATCATCACCATCATCTCTACATAACACCTCTCAATGAGCACTTGGAGTAGGGGATGGATTACAATCAAGCATATCAAATTTATTTAGCATATCCTATGCATACTTTGTCTGACAAATGAAAATCTCATCCTTTGATAAACTTCTATTTCTAGAAAATATTTAATGATACCTAGATCTTTCATCTCAAATTCATTCATCATAGCAACTTTGAATTTATCATTCATCTTAGAACTACTACCCATATACAATAGAACATCAACATACAAACTTATGATTAGAATATCAATACCTTCTTGTTTGTAGTAAACAGTACGATCACTCTTACTTCTCTGGAAGCCATTTTCCTAAAAGTATCAATCAATCCTTGCATACCACGCTCTTGGTGCTTGCTTGAGGCCATAAAAAGCCTTCTTCAACTTGTAGACATTATTCTCCTTTCCTTCCACTTCAGAACCTTGTGGCTGCTCCACATATACTTCCTCTTCTAAGTACCCATTCAAGAAGGCACTTTTCACGTCTATATGATGTATGCTCCACTTTTTTTGAGCTGCTAATGAAATCAACATTCTAATGGTCTCCTGTCTTGCTACTGGTGCAAATGTCTCTTCATAATCAATTCCATACCTCTGTGTGAATCCTTTAGCAACTAATCTTGCTTTGTGTCTTTCAACACTCCCATCACTGTTAAATTTAGTCTTATAGACCCATTCGGTTCCAATATTTTTCTTGTCATGTGGAAGCTCTGTGAACTTCCAAGTGCCATTCCTTTGAATGGAATACATATCCTCTTGCATGGCTTGCATCCAAACCTCATTATTACATGCATCTTCAAAACATGATGGTTCAAAATCAGCCTGGGTAATAAAGCAAAATTGACTATCTCACCTGTTGGGATTTCTTCATGTGCTTGATTTGCACTCCTCTTATAAATATCACTCAATCTTCTTACCTTCCTTGTAGAACTTGGAGAAGAAGTTGGACTTGAACTTGATGTTGAAGAAAATGATGAAGGGCTGCTTGGTGGAGTTAAGCCACTAGTTACAGAAGCATTAGTTGGCTGCTCATGATCATTATCAACAATTATATCATCATCCAAAATAGATTTTGTCTTCTCAACATGGCCTTTTTGATGACCATAAACTCCCACTTCATCAAAAATTACATCTCTTGATACAATAAGCTTGTTAGTTAGAGGATTATACAATTTATAAGCCTTTCTTGTCTCACTATACCCAATAAAAAATACATAACTCACTCTTTGCATCTAACTTTTTTCTATTCTGATCAGGTACATGCACATAAGCCAAACAACCAAAAACTTTGAAATTATTAACATTAGGCCTTTTCCCATCCAAGCTTCATAAGGAGTCATTCTTTCCAGTGCATTGGCAGGACTACGGTTGAGGATGTACACTATTGTAGCAACTGCATCTCCCTAATAAGAGTTGCTCAATCCCTTAGTTTGTAACATGCATCTTGCCATTTCAACCACAGTACGATTTTTTCTTTCAGTTATGCCATTCTGTTGGGGTGTGTATGCTGTAGTATGCTACCTCTTGATGCCATTCATATCACAACAAATCTGGAAAGCTTTTGAGCAGAATTTCCTCCACGGTCAGTCCGCAAACATTTGATATTGCACCCTTTCTCATTTTCTACAAGGGCTTTGAACTTCTTGAATGTATCCACAGATTCACTGTTGGCCTTCAAAAAATATACCCAACAATTTCGTGAGTAATCATCAATAAAAGTGATGAAATATGATGACTTACCCAAACTCTTAGTTTGCATAGGACCACATATGTCTGAATGAACAAGCTGAACTGGGTGATGAGCCCTCCATGCAGTTCCCTTTGGAAACCTTTCCCTTGCATGCTTTCCTTTAGCACATCCTTCACAAACCTCCTTATGCTCTTATACCTTGGGCAAACCAGAAACTAATGCATGTGAGGTTAGAAACTTTAAACTGTGAAAATTTAAATGCCCATACCTGAGATGCCATAACCAACTTGAATATCCGTAAGCCATATTTGCAATATTGCTGTTATGTTCATCAAACCTCAAGGGAAACATCCTATTTCTTGTCATAGGCACAACAATGGTCACCCTATTTCCGTTATTCTTATCATAGATAGTACATGTCTTATTTTCAAAGACTACTTTATAATTTTTCACATAGCTACCCAATGCTCAACAAATTGTGCTTCAATTGTGGAGTATAATAAATGTCATGAATACTCTTTATACATTCTTTTGTTTGGACCTCCATAGCTCCTTTGGCAGCAACCTCCAATGATTTATCATCACCAAGCTGGATCTTGGATTTGAAATTTCCATCCTTTGCTGAAAACAACTTCTAATTCCCTGTCATATGGTTAGAGCATCTAGAATCTAGGTACCAAACATATTTACTAGTATTTTCACCTTTGACATAAGATAAAAATAATTGATCTAGAGGATACTTACCACTTTCTTGAGCATAATTAGCATTTTTACATTCTTTCAATCTGCATTCTCTTTCAAAGTGGCCATCCCTGTTACAATAGTAACATTGAACATTTCTCTTATCAAATCTACCTTTGCCTCTTCCTCTGAAACCACCTATTCCACTTGAGCCACCTCTTCCTCTACCTCTTGAAGAATTTTGGCTTTGCCATTTACCTTGACCTTGATTGATTTTGGCACTACTACTGCGTGCATCTTCATTCATTGTAATTTTTAATTTAGAGGAAAATTATTTTTCTACACCTTCAAAAGTGTCTTTCAATCTTTCTTCATGAGACATCAAAGATCCAACCAATTGATCAAAATGTAGTTTTGTCAAATCCTTACTTTCTTCCATGATTATGGCAACATGATTCCATCCGTGTGTTAAAGATCTCAATACTTTTTTAATTAAAACTTCATTACTTACAATTTCTCCAAGTGTAGCCATTTTATTGACCACATCTTTGACTCTTACACAATAGTCACTAACACTTTTAGCTTCTTGCATCTTCAAATTCTCAAACTCTCACTTCGATGTTTGAATCTTGACCACCTTAACTTGATCACTACCTTGGTAAGCTTCTTGTAGAGTCTCCCAAGCATCTTTGGTAGTTTTTGCTTCTGATATTCTTGGAAATAAGCTCTTATCAAGAGCTATCTAAATGTGAAACAAAGATTGAGCATTCTTCTTCCTTGCTTCCTTTTTGGCTGTTCTTTCATTAGCAGTAAGGACATTCCAATCAGCCGGCTCCTCATATCCTGATTCAACAATCTCCCACAAATATTTTCCAATAAAAAAGGTTAGCATCTTAATGCACCAATAATCATAATCGTTCCCATCAAATTATGGAACTGGCATCTGGTTAGAATTCGACATGATTAACTTTGGCAAAATTCCAACAATAAAAATTTAACCCAAAACAATTTTACCTACTCTGATACCACTTGTAGAATATGAAATGAATTATTTAAGCCGGCTGATAAACCAACATAACTATGAAGAAAAATACATATATATAAAAAAAAAAACAGTTACTATGTGAGCTAAAAACTGCTGTAAATCTCATATATATTAAGTGAAACATTAACTACATTCTTATATAGTAAAATTATTAATAAAATGATTATCAATCAACTCTGAAACAAATCGATTGGAACTACAACTAATTTCCAGCACTAACCACCCTAACAATTTGCTGCCTTAATTTTGCACAGAACACAAAATTTGTTGACTAATTTGTCAGCAATTTACATAACTAATTAAGCATCATTCCCAACAATAATAAAACCTCAACCAATCACCTTACAAATAAATAAATTTGATTAATAATAAAAAATAATAAAAATTGAATTCCTAATCTTAAATTATTGATAATCGTCATAATCTTTTGGTGAAAGAGAAACAAATACCCAGTCAAAAAGCAAAACTAAATGCATTGAGAATGTATAATAAGTTTGATAATGCAAACTTTAACTTATAAAATTCACATTTAGATGAGAATTAAGATACATTTTGGACACTGAAACTCTTTCATAGAAAACGAAGTATACTCACAACATCACATACATCAATTGTTGTTTCTTGATGAAGTTAAGTAGCTCGTGTATATATATAGTTGATGTTTTAATTCAAACCCGTACAACGAAATGGAGCTCTTCAATTTGCAGAAGGTATGTTCCATGATCGGTAGGGACTCAATTCTGCACCTTTGATGGTGGCATTGCTGATCGTCATGCTTTTGATGGTGGCATCATTCCTTTCATGGATGTCAAAATGCAACCAAAAGGGAAGCACTGAGCGTTGCTAGGAAATTCATGGCCACAAGAAAAGGACTCATGGTGGACAATGGTGATGAGTAGCGAAAAATTAACAGGAAATTGATCCAAATACTCAGTGATCGAAACTTGAATGGAAACTGTAACATCCTGCGGTCATCGGGCGACCGGGCACGCGCTCCAAGTTCCTCCTTGCGATGTGACTAAGGCATGAAACTAAGGCGTGGAATGACAAGGGCGAGGCATTATATGCGGGCGAGTTGGAGTTCCATGTTTTATATGGCGAGTTGGTGGACTTGCCGAACTAGCTGACCAAGAGGTGTAAGGCAAACAACGGATGGATTGGGGGGCGGTCCCGTGCCATGGGTGGGCCGACCTGCCAAATACATACATTGTTGGATGAATGCGCGCGGTTGGGAGTTTAGTGGGAGTGTCGGCCAAGGCATAGCGCTACATGAAGGTAGCGTATATATGTACGAAGGAGTTGGAACTTCAAGGCATCAATCATCACTCGGTCGAACACCAAGGAAGAGGCACAGAGTGGAGGTATAAGTGTAGCATGGCGCAGATCTAATGCGCCCGCACGCCGGGCAGAGTACAGGGAGACTTGCACTGTTTTGGAGTTCGGTTGGGGCGTGGGTGGAGGGCGCGCTAGGGCGCCCGCTCGCCGGTGTATTGTAACAATTTTGGGTTGCGTTGGGCGTGGGCCGTGCATGGGTGTGCCCGCTCATTCGGCAAAGGAACTTGTGTTATAAAATATCTTGGTTAAGTATTGGGTGAGACCACCATGCGCTCTTGCACGGGTGGGCACCCGACTTGGGTGAAACGTCGGTAGAGCAAAGCTCCCGGTCATTGTACAAAAAATCTTCATATATAATAAAAGAATTCTCTCTTGCATATGATTGTGTTTATGTTGTTGTTCATGATGTCTTTATATTAATGGTTTCCGCACATTAATATGTTATTCATGTTATATGATGAATGTTAAGGCATAGTTCGTAAAGTAAGCTAACAATGGAGAATGTTAATTACTTAGGCAATTCTGTACATGGCCAATTTAAGGAAAAAGGAATTGGGGGCATGACAGGTGGTACCAGAGTAGGTTCACAAGTGGTGAAGCCGTTGCTTGATGAACACAGAGAACAGACATGTATGCAGGGAAACGTTATGGAGAAATCGTGGATTAACAGTCTGGGTTTCGTGGACTTGATTGTTCATGGCAAGACCATTCAAGCTCTGGTGGACATGGGGGCCACTCATAACTTCTGACGACATGGTTAGCAAAAGAGGTTGGACTGATGATCTTCCCGTCGAATGTGGAAGTCAAGGAAATGAACTCTAGAGCTAAAGTGGCAGGTTTGGCACACGAAGTGCCTGTGTAGATAAAAGACTGGAAGGGTCAGTTGGACTTCACAGTGATGGAGATGAATGACTTCGATATGATACTCAAACATGATTTCTTAAAGGGAAACAAGGCTATTTTTGTCCCCTTCTGTGATGAGGTGGTGCTGGTTGGACATTCACAAACTTGGACTTTGCCCACTCATAGGCAAAGGAGGCAAGTCAAGGTGCAACATGTTTCGGCACTGAGTTTGGAGAAGGCTATGAAGGAGTTAGATATGGAGACATATGCGGTGATGTTCAAGGGAGTCGAAAGTGATGGAGTGGGGACGCCTGTTCCAGCCGTGATTTCTAAGGTACTGGCCAAATATGCGGATTTGATGCCTGATGAGCTACCAAAGAAGCTTCCACCAAGGCGTGCAATGGACCATAGCATTGAGCTTGAGCCAGGAAAGCAACCCCCGGCTAAAGCACCTTATCGGTTGTCAGGACCTGAGTTGGAAGAACTGAAACGACAGCTAAAGGAGTTATCTGATGCAGGTTTCATCAGACCTTCAAGGTCCCCTTATGGAGCTCTGGTATTATTCCAGCGGAAGAAGGATTCGAATGAGCTATGGATGTGCTATGATTACTGTGCATTGAACAAGCAGACGGTAAGGAACAAGTATCCTTTGCCATTAGCTGCTGATTGCTTTGAAAAGATTGTGAAAGCCTGAGTGTTTTCCAAGCTGGACTTGAGGCATGCGTATTATCAGGTGCGGATAGCTGAAGGAGACGAGAAGAAGACTGCGATAGTAACACGGTATGGTAGCTTTGAGTTCCTTGTTATGCCATTCGGGTTGTGTAATGCTCCTGCTATGTTTTTCACTTTGATGAATGATGTCCTATGACCATACCTGGATTCGTTCATAGTAGTGTACTTGGACGATATAGTGGTGTTCAGTGACAACATGGAGGATCATAAGAAGCAATTGGCGATGGTGTTCAAGGCACTGAGGGAAAATCAGTTGTTATTGAAGAAGTCTAAGTGTGTGTTCGCTCAGACCGAGATTCCGTTCCTTGGGCATATTGTTGGTCAAGGGTACATACGAATGGAGCCAAGCAAAGTGAAGGCGATCGAGGATTGGGTTGAACCGAAGAATGTCCATGAGATGAGGCTGTTCTTGGGCATGACCAATTACCAACGGAAGTTTGTAGAGGGGTACTCCAAGATAACATCATCACTGACAGACCTATTGAAGAAAGACAAGAGGTGGAGTTGGATGGATAAATGTCAGAAGGAAATTGATGATTTGAAGAAGAGGATGGTTACAGCACCGATACTGAAGTTGCCATACTTCGAGTGACCATTTGAGGTACACACTGATGCTTTGGATTTTGCCATAGGAGGGGTTCTTATGCAGGATGGGCATCTGGTGGCGTATGAGAGTCGGAAGTTGCAGGATAGAGAACGAAGGTATCCGGTCCATGAGAAGGAGATGACTGCAATCATTCACTGTCTTCATGTGTGGAGGCATTACCTGATTGGGAAGCCATTTGTTGTCAAGACTGACAACGTTGCAGCAAGTTATTTTGCATCACAACCAAAGCTTTTTGCGAAGCAAGCTCGTTGGCAGGAATTCTTGGCATAATTCGACATGACTATCAAGTATAGATAGGGAAGACACAATGTGGTAGTAGATGCCCTTAGTAGGAAGGGACAACTTGCAACATTGGAGGGAGAAGACCAGGCAGCTAGGAGTAGGAGTGGAGTTCAGATGTCAGAAGAGATGCAGAATAAGATCAAGGAAAGTGTTGAAACCGATACTTTGGCGCAGAATATAGTGAAGCAGATAAAGGAGGGAAAGACATGAAATTTCTTTCTACAAGACGAATTCTTGTTCTTTGGAAACTGACTCTATGTTCCAAAGTCATCTGGGCTCAGGAGGCACCTTTTGAAGGAGTGCCACAACTCACCATGGGTTGGCCACCCAGGGATGCGTCGTTCTTTGGCATTGTTGGAGAGAGCATTCTTTTGGGAGAAGATGCGAGAGGATGTAGAGGAGTATGTACATACGTGCATCATTTGTCAGCATGAAAAATCAGATACTCAAAGGCAAGGAGGACTGTTGCAGCCTTTACCGATTCCTGAGAGACCATGGATGAGTGTCTCGATGGACTTCATCACTCAGTTGCCATGGGTTCAAGGGTATAATGGGATAATGGTCGTGGTTGATCATTTTTCCAAGTATGCTATCTTTTCTCCAACAAAGATACCGTGTGGAGCTGAGTAGACTGCGGAGTTGTTCTTTAAGAACATAGTGAAGTATTGGGGGATTCCATTGAGCATCGTGTCGGATAAAGATCCGAGTTTTACAGGTAGATTTTGGACCACATTGTTCAAGTTATTCTGGACAGAGTTATTGATGAGTTCGAGCTACCATCCACAGACAGATGGGCAGACCAAGAGGATCAACGCATTGCTGGAGGACTAATTATGACATTATGTGACAGCTGGTTAGAAGAATTGGCCTGAACTCTTGGATATTGCTCAGTTTAGCTACAATATTCAAAAGAGTTCTGCGAAGGGGTATAGTCCATTTCAGTTGGTGAATGAGCAGATGCAAGTTGCACCACATACTGTAGGGACAAGAGGTTCCTTGAGGAGTCCTCATTCGAAGAAATTCATGAAGGCTTGGGATGAGACCTTGGAGTTGGCACAGTTGCGCTTGCACGAAGCTGCAAGGAGAATAAAGAAATGGGTTGATCGAGGAAGACGAGATGCGCACTTCAGTGTGGGAGATATGGTGTTTCTCAAGATTACTGGGGAGTAGTTTCAGCCAGCCAAGGGGACTGCAAGCAAACTAACATGGAAGTATGAGGGACCATTCCGAGTGAAGAAGAGAGTGGGGGAAGTTGCTTATGAGCTGGAGCTTCCACACCATATGCACATGAAGCATCGAGTTTTTCATGTGAGTCAGTTGAAGAGATGCAGACTTGATGCTAATCATCCAGTGAGAGTTGAACCGTCGAGAGGACTAGTCGGGATTGTGGATAAGCCAGGACTGGAGTTGGATAAGATTTTGAGCTTCAGAACTATAGGGATTGGTTGCCACATGAAGCGGGAATTTCTTGTCAGATGGAAGAATGCACTGGAGGACTCACTTTGGAGATGGAAGAAGAAGATGGAGAAGTATGATAGGAAGCTTCTTAGGCAGTCATGATTGTCGAGGGCGACAATGATTTCAAGTGGGGGAGGATGTAACATCCTGCGGTCATTGAGCGACCAGGCGCATGCTCCTTCCTCCTTGTGATGCGACTAAGGCATGAAACTAAGGCGTGGAACGACAAGGGCGAGGCATTATACGCGGGCGAGTTGGAGTTCCATGTTTTATATGGCGAGTTGGTGGACTTGCCGAACTAGCCGACCAAGAGGCGTAAGGAAAACGACAGATGGATTGGGGGGTGGTCCCTCGCCATGGGCGGGCCGACCTGCCAAAGACATACATTGTTGGATGAACGCGCGCGGTTGGGAGTTTAGTGGGAGTGTTGGCCAAGGCATAGCGCTACATGAAGGTAGCGTATATATGTGCGAAGGAGTTGGCACTTCAAGGCATCGATCATCACTCGGTCGAACACCAAGGAAGAGGCACAGAGTGGAGGTATAACCGCAGCATGGCACAGATCCAATGCGCCCGCACGTCGGGCAGAGTACGCGGAGACTTGCGCTGTTTTGGAGTTTGGTTGGGGCACGGGTGGAGGGTGCGCTAGGGCACCTGCCTACCGGTGTATTGTAACAAGTTTGGGTTGTGTTGGGCGTGGGCCGTGCATGGGCGTGCCCGCCCGTTCAGCAAAGGAACTTGTGTTATATTGTATCTTGGTTAAGTCTTGGGTGAGACCACTGTGCGCTCTTGCACGAGTGGGCGCTCGACTTGGGTGAAACGCCGATAGAGCCAAGCTCCCGGTCATTGTACAAAAACTCTTCATAAATAATAAAAGAATTCTCTCTTGCATATGATTGCGTTTATGTTGCTGTTCATGATGTCTTTATATTAATGGTTTCCACACATTAATATGTTATTCATGTTATATGATGAATGTTAAGGCATAGTTCGTAAAGTAAGCTAACAATGGAGAATGTTAATTACTTAGGCGGTGCCGCACCCAACCAATTTAAGGAAAAAATAATTGGGGGCGTGATAGAAACGTTCCTAGTCATGGCGAGCAACTGCATCGTTTACAGTACTACATCGCAACGCTGATCCAGATTTACCTCTATGTTGAAACTTTTGTATAAGGTATAGTAGTTAAGCAATTGGATCATTCAGTGAACATGCGGTCACAGTGAGGACGTTTTTTCATATTTTTCAGTAAAATTTGTGAACAAAAAAATGTTGGAATGATAAGTTTAATTTGTAAATTCTGCATAATTTATGTATATAAATTTTTTAAATGTTTTTATGTGTTTTAGGTGGTTCTAGTTTGAGAGTTTTAAGGTGTGATTTTAGAAGTAGTTATTTTTCTCTATGTGTGAGTTGTTTATGAAACATAGATCCATCTTCTTGGGATCTTACTATTTAGAAGCTAGTGATCTACAACTATATATGTAATATGTTATGTGTTCAATAAAAGGAAGCAGGATTTGGTGTTGTGTGCACAATCTCTCCATCTCTTTAGATTTCTAACATGGTATCAGAGAGGGTACTGGCTTGACTCCCTTAATGGAAGGCTAAGAAGATGAGAGAGCCTTGAATTTTAGTCTTTGTAAATAGATTATGGTAAGAAATTGTGTTGTGTTGGGTTGGGTTTCTGTGAGTAAATTTTTTGTTCGAGTGTGTATAGATTTGTTTTGTTGTATAAATCTACAAATAAATTTTGGAGATCATTCAATCATGTGCTTCAAGTTCAACAACGGTCTGAGAAAACCTTAATCTTGAATATCTAATATCACTACCAGAGTAGATGAAAGCAAAGGCTTGTTCGAAGCCGAAAATCATTGAAGGTGGTTAAAATAGAAGTTGAAATGTCTACATATTTAATCCTAAAGAAGCAGAATTTGGAATGACGATTTCCATTTTTTTATTCCTTGGTCAATACTATCAGTAATGCAACAAATCTATCTAAAGCCTTGTTTCCAGAATTGATTGACACGATTCGTCGAAGTGGGAAATCTCGCTCGCACTGATTCGCTGGAATCATAGCACACAAGTTCAACATGTGATGGAGAGTGATAGTCACCACCAACTACACATTCAGATATGATAGAATGAAGGTTGCTGTTCTCCAACTCTTTTTTTTTCGAAGTTTGTAATTCCACTAAGCATTAAGGTTTCTTTTGTGTGTACTGTTCGGCTTAAAATGTCGCCAAATGTTGCTTCTGGCACTCCATCAACCCTCACAGGCACTCCATTTTAAAGTCCCTATGTCATCAAATCCTTTAACCTAGATACAACCATTGTCTCACAGAATTCACTTTTTCATTTTCTTATCTGTGCAATTATTGGATATTGCAAGAAGAAGTTGGAGCTATGCATGGATACCAGATCTAAAGAAGTATGTATTTGCCTATGTGAATCCTATGTAATTTTTCTAAACCCGTGTGGAATGAGCAACCACGAAAATATGACAGATCAAGGAGGTGAAGATATGGGGAGGAAATTGGGTGTTTCATGAGTGCAGGACTTGGGTTATTTCTTTACTTAATATAGTATTGATTTTGTGTTTGTTTGTTTGTTTATTTGTGTGTTTAAATGTTTTTTTTTTTTTTGTGGCATGGGTTTGTTATTTAGTTTTCTGCAAATTTATAGATTAAAAAGGGTTGGTGGTTCTTAACTGGAAGCCTTGGTGTCTGAAACATTAATTCGTGTGTTAGTAAGGTCAAGTTGTTTGATCAATTTTTGAACATATTCAGTAACTAGACCTCTATCCTAGTAACTCAAATAGTCAAAAGCGAAATATCTGATGGTGGTTGGTCCATAGGATGGTTCATTACTTGGCGCCTCTTATTGCAGAAGTAGAGATGAGATGAGTTGTCAATATTGTTGATGTTGCAAATTTCATCACTGAAAATATGGTTGATTTTGAAAAGTTCATTAGTGATGGTTAGATGCAGTTATATTTTAAATGGAGGTCAAGTGACAACTCTAAGATGTGGTGGTGAAAGAGCGGTGTTTGCGAGATTCCAGAGTGGATGTGAGTGCTGATTAAGACCAGTGAGACAAATATCATATTGTTGTCGTAATATGTGTTTTCAGTGTTTTTCAAGTAAGAATTAAGGGAGGGTATTGGAAGTAATACTTCCATGTGTTTTAGGTGGTTCGAGTTGTCATTGAGTTCCTAGGTGTGATTCCAGAAGTAGTTATTTCTCTATGAGTATGAGTTGTCTATAAGTCATAGATCAATCTTCTTTGAATCTTATCATCTAAAAATTGGTGATCTAAAGCTATATATAATATGTTATGTGTTCAATAAAACTAAACCTAACTTGCTGTTGTGTGCACAATCTCTCCCTCTCTTTAGATTTCTAACAATGTGGTCATCTCCTGAAACAGGTTACGATGCCTGATTCCATGCCTAGTCACGGCGAGCAACTTCACCTTTTACAGTACTACATTGCAACGCTGATCCAGATTTACCTTTACGTTGAAAGTTTTGTATAAGGTACAATCATTAAGCCATTGGATCATTTAGTGACCATGCGGTTAGGTGAGGACGTTTTTTCTCATATTTTCAGTAAAATTTGTGGAAAAAAAATTGTTGGAATGGTAAGTTTAATTTGCGAATTCTACATAATTTATGCACACGAATTTCTTAAAATCATAAGTTTTATTTTTGAAATCTACACAATCTACGTTTGATTTTTGAAATCTACACCATCTAAAAACCCTAGGGAATTTTCAAAGTTCTGAATATTCATTTTAACCTATATCTATATCGTTTTCGTACGCTCTCTACATGATTATTTTCAACTTGATCTAATTATTTGAAGTTTTTAAGGTTTTTAACCCATATATTTGTAAGTGAATTATCCAAAATTTTAAATATTTTAAAACATATATTTTGAGGTAAATTGTCCAAAATATCATGGAGATTTAGAATGGTAAGTTTGAGACACAATGTCCCAAAATTTCAGGGGAAAAAAATGGAATGGTTAAACTGTTCCATTATTTTCCAACCACTCAAATTCGAATGTATCAATATATTCTATATAATTTTTGAAGCAAGGCAATGGTTTAATAAAGAAAAATTATAGTGTTAACTCGCTGAGTCTTCAAAATCAAGGTTCTCAAAGAGTTTTCTAGGACTCTCAATCCATGTTTGGATCTAAAATGCAATTTAAATGACCAAACACTTATCTCGATATAACCAGATACCATTGAAATTTTTGAATCAAGGAAATAGTTTAATGAGGAATATTTCACGAGTTTTCCCAAGGTCTCATTTCACCTTCACGCTTTTTCATCCATTATAAAGAGTCTCTGATATCAAAATCATGGCTTAGTTGTCTTAATCATCATTTTGTTTGAGTTTTTTTCAATATCTTTTTTAAAGCAAGAAAGCAGAATAAACAATTTTGTTACAATGAATATTGGTAAACCTGTAAAGTTATTATTCAAACAATTAATTAACTATGGGATAAATTGTTTATTTTAGTGAGCATAATCTCTTTTTAGATAACTTATTCACTCAAGTGAATACAATCATCTATAATATGTGACACAAGTGAATGCAATCATCTATAGTACTTGACACAAGTAAATTAGTGTAACAACATTGGTAAAAATTCCATGTAAAAATATATAAATACCACACATGATGGGACACATATTCCAATCTGAATGGTGGGCAAGACATCCTAGTGTGTGTTCATTTAGTTGTTTGTGGTAAAGGAAATGACCAAGGCATTAAAGAGGCAAAAAGGTATTTTGGAATAATTATTTATGAAAATAATGGAAATTAGGAGAAAATGAAGGTGAAAGGTCACATGTTGCATGTGAGGAGAAAATTGAAGGAAAATAATCGAAAATGAAGAAAATAGAGGCCTCATTAATAAAAAGGCTTTTGAGGATGAGTGGGCAAGACTTGGTCAATTCAGTTTTGGAGCTCTCTCATTATTGTCTCTCTCTCACATACTCTTGGACACTTAGAGTTTTGTTGGACCACTTTTGCATTGGAGAAAGAAAAGAAAAGAAGGCAAGAGGAAGCAAGGATCAAGCAGGGAAAGGCAAGATCAAGCAGCTACAACAGGCTTCATTGTAGGTATCAACTTGCATGTGTATTCTCCTTGCTATATTTTGCATGGATGGGATTGCATGTGTTTGTTTTCTACCATGGCATGGGTCTTGCCAGGTGTGATAGTATTTTCAGCCTAGCCTTGTCATTTCCTGATAGCTTTGATGAGATATGTTCTCTCATGTGTTTTGTGGGGGATGGCCGGATTGGATTCGACACTGAGTGGGGTGGATCTCCAAATTGACAAACACATGGTGGTAGTAGTCCCTGAACTAGACTAAGGATGCACGAAGCCACTGGCCTATTATCCCTAAACCAGACTGTGGGTTGTGGTAAAGCTAGATTGTGTGCCTTGGTGGGCCTAGGAATCCTTGCCGATGAATGGTGGGATATACGGTAAAGCGAAGAGGTGGATTTTCTCTCCATTGGGCCTAGTGATTCCAGGATCGAATGCACGGTAAATCCTGGAGAGTATGTCTCAGTGTAGGGCCTAGTGAACCCTGGATTAGACTGTGGATTCATGGTAAAGCCTGAGAGACTAGAAGGCACTCAAATTCCTCATGGTGTAGGTGGATAACTCTGGTGGCATCCACATTGATTGGTGTTTTTGATGTGTTCTATTAGTCCAACATTCATGCTTGGAATATGGCATACGGGTGATTGTAAGAAGAGAGACTTGGCTCATCCAATCTATGGTTGGGTGGAACGTGGTAGTCCCATCATCAGTTGGTTCATTGGATTTATTAATGAAAAATTCATTCCCTTGATTTTCATGTGCAAATGTACTGATACATATATGGATTTTGATGGCTCATATGTTTATTGTATTTATGTTCCTATTATGTTGTTTATATTCACATTTACCCTAGAGGGTGTTACAGAGAGGTATCAGAGCATGGTTCAAAGACTTGGACTGGATGGGTTCTATCATAGGTGAAATGAAGAACAAAGGTTAAATTTTAGACCTTTCTGCCATATCGGTTATAAATTTTCTTCTGTGGCATATTAGAAGTTGAAAATTTATCCATACTGAAGGTAAATCCCACTGATAATGTGGTCAAAAAATTTAGATACTGGTTCACAATACTTTAGGAATTATGATCTAAGGAAGACAACCTTCCCGAATGCACCTTTAAAGATGTCATGTTGGAATTTCTGCAATAACTCATCTTTTGTAGGCTTTCAGAAGCTGAAACAATGTCCACATTGAGGGGACGTACCACAGATTATGTGGTATACATTTCAAATATTGGGTCGCAATATTTTAGGAGATATGAGTAGAGAGAGTCGAGCCTTTTGAATGCTCCTAAAATCAGGCCCCAAACATGTCACGCTGACATTTCCGTTATAACTTTTCTTCTGGGCACTCTCACCAGCGGAAATTTTTTCCACAATGAGGGGAAATCCAATTGATATTGTGATAAAAGCTTTAGACATTGTTTCGCTATATTTTAGGATATACGACAAGTGGAAGTCGACATTTCTAAATACTCCTAGAATTGTGCACCAAATATGATTTTGTTGATATTTTTGTTATAACTTTTCATCTATGATGTCTCAGAAGTTTAAACTTGAACCATAGTGAGGTAAAATACCACTTATCATATGGTTCAATTTCCATAACTTGCACTACTACAGTTTATCATATATGCATTGAATCATTTAGTATATTAGTTTGCATGCAAAGTGTTCGATGAAATGCTTAAATGCTTCAATGATTAATTGCATACAAACTGTTTGATAAAATTCCGCAATGAGTATGTTGTTTGTGGTTGGGGATATTATTGATGTGTAATAGTATTGTTGTAATTGATATATGCTTACTTGTATGCAAATAGTTTGCTATATTAGTTTGCATGTAAAGTGTTTGAAGAAATGCTTCCATGCAAATGTAATAGTATAGTAGTTGTTTGAAGAAAACTGTAAAAGTATGGTAATTGTTTGAAGAAAATGTTATTTTTTTAATGGGATAGTATTAGTATGATAATATGGATGTAGCTGATATATGCCTATTTTCATGCAAATAATTTGAAGAGTTGCATGTAGGGAATTTGAAAGGTTGCATGCAAGGAATTTGAAAAGTTGCGTGTAAGGAAATGGAAAAGTGGCATGTTTTTAGTTATTATGTTACAAGTGGAATAAGTGCAATGTTTTGACTTAATCTCATACAAAATGTATGAGAAATAAAAATAAATTTCTTTTCAAGTGTGGTTAAATTTAGTAGAGCTTTGGAGATCCCATTTCCATAATTGGACATTGGAGATCAGGCTATTATAGTAGCTTCCTCCTTCTACCTTAGTGTGGACTGTGGATAGTAAGGGGGTATGCTTATAGGTTGTTTGAATGCTTGATTAAGTGTGTGATATGTGTTTGTGCTCATAAAATTGTATGAATGAATGTTCTTGTTTTAATATGGATGGACTAACACAATATGTGTTGAGACAACTGATATGCACTTGCATGCAAGTGGGTGCTAGTTTTAGTATTATGACTATGATTGTGAGTTGATTTTTGACTATGACATAGTTGTTAGTTTTGGTGAAAGCTGATTTCAAATTAATAGACACGTTGTCTTGATTTTTGGAACATGTGACTGACTGTGTATGAATTATATGTCGCTTACATGTGGATTTCAAGATACCTACTTACATCCTTGTATGTTAGGTTACATTTTTGAATATTTTGATTACATGCATAAGTCTTGTAGGTAAATTACAAGAAATAATCGATTATGTTCGACTACATGCAGTTATGTGTATTGTTAGTTGGTTTGGAATTGCTTATGCATACTGTTGGTTGCATGTGGAAATGTGTATAATGGAGTAATGGTTTTTGTTATGCATGTATGGTCATGGCTATGATTATGCATGTATAGTAGGTCAAACATGCCTTGTGAAGTCATTATATGCAATTTAGGTCATCATGATGCTATTGGTTGCTATGATGCTAATGAGCTAGTTGAGATAGAGCAAGGGATGCAGATCATCATAATGAGGTTGCAACATTAGACTTTGGGATAAGAGTAGATCGTCATATAGGTAGTGTATGTTTGGCATGCAAGTATGTAAGTTAAGGATTTTTATGTGCATTAGGTTTATGTACATGTCTTTTGATGTTATGGTTACATTCATGATAGATTTTGGTTTATTAGTGTATTTATATGCACATGTGTTGGATAGTCAAGAATGATAGTAACCTATAGTTGTATGCATTGCTATTGTTGTTTTATATTAGATAACCCAATGATTATGCTATATGTTTCTGATGAGTATGTTATAGGTTAGCTTGTTGATTTTTATATGGCAGTTAGCTTGACAATTCGGTTTTATGTTGTTGATGAGTATGATATATAGCTTATTGTTGTTATATGTTATTAACTTTATGATTAGGTCCATTTCATTGAGATATTGATGTTATAATTTGGATTGGTCATATGCATGATGGTTATGTTCATTGCCTTGAAGATCTTGATGTTATATGTATTGTGTTAACCTGGTTCGACCTATGCAGATGGTTATGGTTGCGATATTTAGGTATGAACCGACATATTTGTGATATGGTGTTGTACTAATCTAAATTGATCATACATATGTGCTTGTTATGCATGAATGAAAAATCCTTATGAGCTTATGATGTGAACAGGTTAGTTAGTTACTGTTAGGGATATCATGATTTATGTTTGAGTTGATATGTTGTGAAGTTGTATCATGCTAACCTAGCTTTATTGTGTAGATGAGATAGCCTCCCCTGATATACATTAACGTATGAGTTTTATTGTGTCATATATTGGTGCTCGGTTGTTTGATTATGATGTCTATTTGATGTTTGAGTGTTTGGTGCCTAGTTGATTTATTTAACATGGTATCTTTGCAATTGGTTGAATGATTGATGAATTTCTTAATATGAGTATGTGTTCAAATGATTTTGTTTTAAGATGATTGTGCTAACATGTATGTGTTGAGGTAGTTGATATGTACTTGAATGTAGTTGATAGTTGTAGCATTATGTTTAATCACTATGGATTATGACATGACTATTTGTTAAAGTTGATTTCCAATTGATAAATACGATTTTCTTGATATTTGGAACATGTGGTTGACATGTGTGAGCATGATGCAGGGAGTTGCATGGCAAGAGAGGTTGCCATGAAATATTGAAGAAGGCTCAGGTTAAGCTTTCCCTAGGAACCATGGGTATTGAATCACGATGTTTGTTGTTAGTCTTGTGCTTTTGGTATTTTATGAATTGTTGAGCTTGATTTGCGGCTTTGTTTGTGTCTAGTGTATGGCCATACCAGTTTGTTTGCGGATTCATGTTGTTATTGGTTTTCATGATTTTCTTATTGTTGTTATTTTTGTTCTTACCTTTTATGTTTTGAGTATGGGGAATTGGTTGGGAAAGAGGAAATTTGATGGGAATCGGGAGAGATGTGTGGAGCCCAACCAATGATATAAGACCCAGATGAAGCTTTGTGCATGAGTAAGTGTAGCAGAAGGTAAGACTATGACAACTGGTTGGATTGGTTGGGTATATTGTGGTAAATGGATAGTAGCAGTGCAGACATAAGAAAGGTAACTAGAAAAGGTAAAATAAATGGATCTAAGGTGTTAGATTCCTTGGCTATGTTGGGAATTATTATTCTCAATATCGTGCATGTTGTGCATGAATAAATGAAGCTCTCTTAACCTTGACCTTGATATCTAGTAATTATTTTATGATCATGATTATGTTGAAGTTTATATATGTATGTATGTATTCCGTTATCTAACAGGATCATGATTGTTTTATGCTAACCTTTATATATGTATGTACGTATCCATGTATATATGTTACTATATAAAAAGGTTGTCAGGGATCATTTTTGTGGAGGAATGATTGCTTATGCAGGAGAATAACCTAAAGAGGTTCCTGGTCTTACGAGGAATCAATTGGGAAGAATAGTCAAGAAAAATATACGAGGTCAGTATCACGTGGATATGATTTGGTATTTTATACTTGTATTATGCCTATGTCTATGTTATAATAGGTAATGTTGAAGGATACATCGTCAAAGTGAAAGCAGTGTGGTTTGCGTCATGCTAGGATAAACATGGATGAGATACCGGAAGCAAGGTTTCTTGGTAAGGACAGTGTGGTTTTGGATGTGTGGTACTATTGTTGAGCATACGTTGTATATGCTGTACATGTTGCATCTATGATGTGTGTGCTTGTGGTGTTATGTACACATAGCATGTGTACATGTTATTTATGCAATGTTATGTACAGGATGGTACAAATAGGGTTGTGAGAATATTGCATATGGGGTGTTGTATACATATTGTACTGTCTTCATGATGTATATGTAGTGTGTGTGCATATGGTGCTCTGTGCATGTTGGATGTGCAGCGCTGTGAATGGGTGATGTTATGTACATGTTGGATATGCAGTGGTATGTACACTTGGTGTTGCATGCATGTTGTACATATGGTGCTATGTACATATGGTGTTGTGTGGATGATTTTACAAGTGGTGTTGTGAGCATGTGGTACCGTGTACATGTTGTACATAGGGTGTTATGAGCATGTGGTGTTGCGTACGTGTCGTGCATGTGATGCTATGTACATATGGTGTCGCGTACACATTGTGCATGTGGTACTGTGTACATGTGGTATTGTGTACACGTTGTACAGTGGTGTAGTGTACATGTGGTGTTGTGTACACGTTGTGCAGGTGGCACCGTGTACATGTGATGTTGTGAACATGTTGTGCAGGTGGTGCAATGTATAGGTGGTACTGTGTACATGTTGTACATATGGTACTGGTGTACGTGTGGTATTGTGTGCATGTCATCGATGTTGTGTTATGGGCATGTGGTATTATGTATATGCATCATGTAGTCATGGTATTGCAGCGTGTGTACTCGTTGTGTAGTACTTTGTGTAGGTACATGCATTGGGTGGTATTTCACATTGGGTATAGATGGATGCATTGTATTGTATACACTGGGTGTAGGTGTATGTGTTGTATGTCAGGTGTAGATGCATGTATTGCACGGTGTGGTATGTCGTGTGGTTTTATGCATGTGATGCACACTATCTGTTTATGAACATGGTTGAGGAGAAGGAATTGGATGTTTGTTGAGTGTAGCAACTAATGTAGAGTGCATATGGAACAAAGAAAAACATAGAAGATAAGGATTGAGGAAAGGATAAGTATCATCATTTTATTTCAATTTTGTTATGCATGTGATTTATTACTATGGTATATGATGATTATATGTGATCTATGATTCTAGTTTATGATGGTTACATGTGATTTATGATTTTGATCTATGATGGTTGTGTTTTGAGCTAACTTGATGTGATATTTTTATACATGTTGATTTGGTCAAAGATGCTAATTTGACTTCTTGTGACAGGAAGCAAACAGGATTCCAAGTGTATCTTATTGAAGAACTACCAATGAGGTATGATTTGAAGTTATTTCAATTTATTTTGAATCTAATGGAAGTTATGTTCTTGGTACAGAAAGAATGAACCTACCCAGTTGGGTGGTTGAAATCGACTACAAGAATTAGCAACAACAACGAAAGAAATTGGAACATGTAGCAGTATGCTGGTAAAGCACTTCAGGAGCAAGGTCATTGTGGGGCACTGGTACCCAATAGTGTCCATTGATTTCCATGAGCATGCTATGACCGGTATGGTAGTTTTGAGGCAGGTATATGCCTTGTTCTTTGAATCTTCTGATGCGAGGAAGCCTTGCCAAGGGATGGACTACCCAGGATGGGGGTGCCAGCAGAACTTGGAAGGTGAGTGACTGCATGAAAGATGTGACCGGATTCCCAAGGAAATGTGTAGCAGAGAAGGGAAGGTCATAGATGGATTTGTTTTGGTCATTAGCATTACCTAATCAAATCAGATGCACATTGGTAGTGTGCCCTGGAACAATGAGTCGGTAACTATTCGTTGAGAGGACAAGTGGCATAGGATTACAATGTTGGACATTAGATGTAGATTTGACTTTGTAGTGGATTTTGGAATTCCTAGTGTTATAGATCCATTTGGGCACAGCAATCCCATCATCCAGATCAGTGCTTTAGGCCTCATCAAATCCTAATTTCAGTTGCTACAAGCCCTAAACAAGTCACCCCTTTGAATGCCTCCTTCGCAGACATTTTCATGACTTGAAGACATCTAGAAATAGCCTCTAGAGGGACCAGCACAGGTAAGCCCTTGTAAAGGTGTGCTATAGAGCAGTTGAGTCCATTGCCAGGATGCACTATAGAGCACTTAGGCCTCCTTTCACCTACATTGGACGAGAATGAGCGAAATTCACATATGGTTTAGGGAATATTCTTATCTTTCAGAGTCATCTAGAAGGTTCCCTCACTTATCAACTCCTATGAGCTCGAAAATGGATGAGGAATGAGTTAAGGTGCATCCTATCCTCTCATCCCTTCCTCCATGGAACTAATTCTAAGTATGGAAGGTCATTCAATGCCACCATTTATGACAAAACCTCCTTCATCTTCCTATAAATTGACCACTCATCTAAGTGATCAAGGGCTGGATTATGTTGAATTGTAAGGAGATAATGCTGCTATGAGATTTGGCTTTGAAGCAAGTATTGTGATGCTACAAGTTTGTCATGCTTTTAATGTGATGTGGATAGGATCTAAGCTAGAGGAATGGCTTTGAATCAGACACCAATGGTTGTTATTCCTTCCTCTGTCTAATAAAGTGTTTGAACCTTTTTCCATATGTTTGTATTGTTTCATAATGCTTATGTGTGTGAATTGTATCTGATTCCTTTCACTTATATTCAATAGATAATATGATTTTATTGACTTTTGTCTTCTGTTGTGTTTACAGGGTACTTCTCAAGCGGATTAAGTATGGGAAGGAGCGATGGAATCGATACAAGGGAGACGAGAGGGAAGCAGAACTACAGGTACACCTTCTATCTTCTCATCTTATCTATTGCTTATTGGAAAATTCTAAAACACTTTAAACTGTTGTTCTAGATACATCTACTTATCTAGGGAATTAGTATTTATCCGTAGATGCTAAATTCTCCAAAACAAATTAGCGACTTCGTCGGGGAACTTAACTTTTCCTAGTAGCTTATTAACCTCCTAAGACATTCTTGTAGACCCTACTTGTGTTCATTGACTATATTTCAGCCCTTTTGCATTGAATTTTGGTCAAAATTGAGGTTAGATGACTCTTGAATGGCCTCTCAGAAATCAGTGCAGGCTTGGTCAGGGGAAAGTGCTCTACAGAGCATCCTTGAGTGAGAGACAGTGCTTTGCAGCATAGTTACACCCTCTTTGACTTGCGCTGATCAACCTTAGGTCAAATTGTCACCTTTGCAAAGTGTTTTTGCCAATTTTTCTCTGTTTGTTTGCTTGCTGATTGATCAATGAATGTCATGTCTGAAAGAACAAGTTTCTATCTCCTTGCCAGCCCTACTTTGATTTGATTGATTAATGTTTCTTTAATGTTTTCTTTGTCATTATCAATCTATAGTCAAAATTAGAATATAGTAGATTAATCTTCATTTGAAAGAAAGTGTCGTAAAGTCTTCTCTTCCTTCGAATTAGAATTGTCATAAAAGTCTTCATTATTATTAAAGATTAATTGATTATATGTGCATATTTCATTTTTGTTCATCATAACATTAAAGGATTCAAAAAGAAAAACTTGCATCGTTTATATTGTAGTTTGTGAATGCTTGAAAGGAATAGCTAGGGAAATTGCATTAGATGTGCTCTTTTCTCTTTGTCAAAGATCTGATTGCTCTATCCCTACTAGCTAAGGATTTTCATTGTTAAATTGAATGGAAAGAATGCCTATCATATTAGTTTCATTTTAGGAGTTGCAAACATACATCACGTGGTGAACCTTGAAAGGCAAATTCTAAAGAAGATCAACTTCAAATTTATCTGAATTTACCTAATGGAGCATTGTCACCTAACGAAAAGCATTTAGAGGTCTAGGCTAGAGACATGTTTCAGCGTCATAAAACAAAGCAGATATTGCTAACTTGTCTGCAATACATCCTGAGTGTGATACATCATTCCACGTACATGAGTATATCGTAGCTCGTCCACATACCTTCGGGTATATAGGGTGGTGTTATAGTATGTAAAATATATGGGAATGATCTCACTGTGTGGTTTTGCATTAGACAGTGCTTATATGGATTGGGCCTCCATGTACTTTCGGGTATATATGGGAGGAAAAAACTAGGTTGCTATCCATCCTTAGGTAACTGAGTCGGCCACCTTGTACACTGTGATACATCGAACATAGCATTCGGGGGGATTTCTTGCCCGTACTTCATGGTTCGCCAGGAGGTATTCTGCAGTTCATAGTTGCTTAGTAAACCTTTCGCCTAGATTATCCCTTTTTTTTGTTATGTTACTTTGATTAAGATAAAATTAATTGAACGTGGATAACACCCCCCATGCTCACTCCTTATTTGATCTTAGGTTGAAACATATGGCGACAAATCCAGAGTCAACCAATCAAGGAGTTCCTTTTGATGGGAATCCCAGTCCTTTTCCTCCTTTTGGAAATATTGCTACTCTGTATATGGCTACATTGTCCCTTCCGAGATTTACCATTGGCTTGCCAGTATGGTTGTTTTCAACCTCCTTGGTTCAAAATGTCGTGATTTCTCAGCAATTGATTACTCCTCCAACTGGACAAAATCAACCTCCAGTTAATCCTAAAGTTGACCCTTTGCCTTCTTCCTCGGTTGTTTCTTCCTCCCCTTCTTCCTCTTCGCCTGGTGAAAGTATTGGTACTAGTAACTAGGTGGTTAAGAAGAAGAAGAAAGGGAAGAAGAAGAAGAAGAAGAAGAAGTAAATTCAGCAGAGGGGAAACCAAGCAACCATTGCTTTGAATGCAACATCTGATGAGAAACCATCCATCAAGCCTCATAAAGTTCGATATCCATGAAAAATTCATACGGGAGACCATATTCTTCAAAATTGTCCTATATTCCTCAAATCTTAGAAGAATGGTCTTCTCCTTCACATCATCCTGTGTCATCAACTTTTGGAGATCATGTTGGTGACACACCATCAAATAGTGGTAATAAAGTTCATGGAAAGAAGGGTAAAGTTAAGTTTCCATGTAGGTTATGTGAAGGGAATCTCCCCATTCACCTTTTCCCTATCTGGATGAATCCAAAAAAGTGTTGGACAACCATCCTGCTTCACCGCATCGACTTCCATCTGGTTACAGGAGACTATCCCTTAATCCTTCACTAGTTGATGAATTGACTAACTCAATTCAACCGTCGGTCAAACCCACTCTCTCTGAAAGTGAATCCTATGAGTCTATACCTGACCCAAATCAACAGGTCGAGGTAACAGTTGACCCGATTTCACCTTCAGTTAATTGTACCTTTCCTAAAGAGAGTGAATATGATACCACTCAAGTTCCTTTTGTTTCTTCAGATTCTAATGAGCTTGGGGGTAGTCCTCCTATTCCATCAAGACGGGAGGAAAATCCTCTAGTTTTAGTAACTCAAGGGGTTAATTATCCCATTTCTTCGGTTACCCCTCCAAGTAGTCTAGTCACTTCCTTTTATTGGAATCGATTGGTAGGATTCCATATTCCTTCTTATGTGCCTTTCTAGATCATAGTATAGGTTCATTACAATGTCATTTGGAATCATTGAATATGTTGTGATGAATGAATACAAATTCCTTTCTTTTTTCTAAAATATATTGATTATTTAATTGGTCAGGTCTTATTCATTTTGAGTTCATTGTTTGGATTGGGTTGGAGTGAGTCCTTTCTTTAGCTTTGCAAACTTACAAATAGGGTGTTTATTGAAAATGTCTTATTGTTACTGGATTTTACTGCACATAACAGCGCTTCTATATCATGCCAAAATGGGAAAGATGAAGTTGAAGTGTGTCAAAAAAATGCAAATGATAATGTTAATTATGCAATACTTGATATAATTACAACACTACCGAAGGACGATTCTTTCTTTACTGAAGCTAAAATTGTACCCAAAGGAGAGAAAATAAGTCATGCAAATATTGTTATAGAGTCAGACAAGAAATTTACAAGTCATGACAAAAATGTGGTGATATTCAAATGGTAAGTTTATATACTACAACCATGATTTGCAGTGCATCAATTAGGCCATAGAGCCATTCCTCTAAAATTGAGGCTAGATAGGAACAAAAGCATTCTCTTCCAGATCTTCCTGATATTGGCCCACAATTTACATCATCATGTACCATGCAGCTATCAACATTACCATATTTGAATGCAACAGTAGTACCAACATCAATGTTGTTTCAACAACTTTTCATAGATTCACAACAAGTAATATTGCTTGCACAGATTCTTGTGTACTGGTCGCTTATGTGAGTTATCTATGTTGTGTTTATTCTGCCTCAGAACCCACAGTTGTTCTTAATTGGGATCTGCATTCTAACTAGCAATGCATGATGTGTTTTGGTAGTCAAGGGTCATTACCATATGAGGCACCGATGATAACAACTTTTTCTGATATAGGGGGAGGTGTGTGACCATGTTCTATGTTGAGTTTGTTTTTTCTTTTCCCATGAAAAAAATCATAATTTCCATTATCAAAAAGAAAATTACATGTTGTATCATCTGCATAATGGATATTCAAAATATCAGAAATGGACCAAGCCATTCTATCCAATGCCATGTTCATTAGGACCATCAATATATACATAAAAGACATAACTATATACATGTAAATAACATCATAAACCAATCATATAGTTCAAAATAGAAAATAAACAAAAATGCTTATAGCCACCGAATGGTCATGACAGATAATTTGGAATCATCCCCATCTTGTTCAATGAAAGGCCAATTGAAGTACTGATAAATATCTTTATCTCAATGTTCTTGAATTATCCACTACCCCTTGTGTTGCTGAGTGACCTCCTTGGAAAGAATGTTAGAGATTGAATTCCTATCCTGTATATATGCGAGCATACAATAAAATAAAAATGTGATTTTAGTGTGATGAATTCATCCACTAAACCCCTGAGTGTGTGCACGTGAGAATGAGATGCAAAGTTGATCCAATTGATAACAAGTTTTGAGTCCTTGAAGATATGAATCCTGTTGCAGTTTTTCTCAATTGAAAATATGGGAAGCTGTCTGTTTGGTCTAAAATGCGGATGAAAATTAGAGTTTCATTTACTATTAATCCAGGTAAGTAACCTTCAAGGATCATCCAATATATATGGACTTAGAGATAAAATAAACTAACCTAGGTGAAGAAATTCCAAAGCTCCCTTACAGGAGGTCTTTCATTGGGATCTCCAACACCTATTTAGTCATTTAATCAAAACAAAATATAAAGACAGTGTGACAAGTGTAAGAAATATTAAAGCTCCCTTACAAGAGATTGTTCATTAATATTTCTAATCATCTTAATCAACAAACGATTTAAACTAATTGAAATCAAAACACTTAAATCTAATTCTGATTGATTGCATGAAATATTAAAGCTCTCTTACAAGAGACTATTCATTTATATCTCAAGCATATGAATCAGTGATTTAATCTAAATAAATTCACAAACAAACATAAAATTAAAGTTTACCGAAACAAAACGAGCATGCAAGTGAGGCAACGGGGGCCCTCCATAGCTCCACATGTACACCTAGAAAGAAGTCAAATGTAGAAGAAAATCCAATCCACTTTATTTATCATCAATTGCAAATTGCAATTACAAGCTCCAAGTTCTACATTCCAAGAGGTCCTAAGCTCTACATTACAATGATTCTAAGATCTAAAATTACAAATGAAGGACTAAGGTTCTAAATTCTAAAAGTTAAGATTACAAAATGAAGATTACAAATGAAGGAGATAACACTCCTATTTATACGAAAGCTATGATAAAAAACTCATAAATGTAAATCCACTATTCCCTCCTTTGACCCACATATTTCTCAACCAATGGTGACACATAACCCTATCCTCCATGATCTCCTCCATGAGGTCCATGATCTTCTCCATGAGGTCCATGATCTCCTCAAATTCGAATTTGAACATAGAGTGCCACATAAAGATGCCTTGGAAGCTTCCTTTGTACCTACACATGTCAACGGACTCATTCTAATTGTTAGGTATAAGTATAAGCATATTATTTTCTAAAGTTTAACCATAAATCCACTTAAAAATGTTAAGAATTAATAAACTTTGGAAAATCATAGTTATAACCCAATGATGAGGTAAATGTAATGATGTGGAGGTGGAATGGAGGTGACATGAAGGTAATATGGAAGTAATGTGAAGGTATTGGTGAATAATGGAGTGAGAATAGGGACTATTTTGAAGCCCAACAGTGTCTGAGACTGTTGAGTTCAGAATAATTTTTGGTGCCTCTCCCCAATCCCATTTTGAGTTTGTAATAATGTGTTTCTGTAATGTAAAGTATTGCTCCACCCCGACATCTATTGTCTTGTGACGACCCATCAAAATATGCCCAAGGGAAAGTATGATTAATTACTTTAGGAGTAATTACATGGATGGGTTTTGATGCCAGTTCCTTAAGAATCAAGTGATATAATGCGACAATGTGATTGCAAGTTGTTTTCCATTGGAAGGGTGCATCCTGGAATATGGATCGATTCCTAACCAGCCATATATCCTAGCATACTAGTAGAGGGAGATTCCTGATTTTTTGTGATGCTGCAGAATTCCACCAAATTTTCCAAGAATTTGTGAGATGAGTCCCATTCCATTTGATATTGATATTAAGGGAGAGATAAATCTTTTGCCACACCTAACATGTCACTGGGCAGTGTAGGAAGAGATGATCAATGTCTTCAGCCTGATCCTTGCAAAGACAACATCGAGATGGACCATGAAATACACGACGATTGAGATTATCATTGGTAGGCGCTCTGTTTGATAATATGCACCACATGAACAATCGGGATTTATGTGGTGCCTTAAGCTTCCAGAGAGGTCGCCACCACCAATCCACCCCCACAGGTTCCTATTATGATATAAGAAAAGTGTATCCATCCCGGGGAGTGTAGCGACCAGGAGGTGCTGCAGCCCATATGATTTCATCCTCCCGGTCAGTAATCCTAATATGTGACTCTTCTAGTGCCCCAATAAACCTGTTCCAATCCAAACTCCACCTCGCTGGTAACTTGAGGTCCTGTGCAGATAACCATTCCTGTGAGAGACATGATGTGTTCCTTCCATTTGCAATATGTGAGAGTTGAGTGATACCTTCCAGTTCAAGTAACTGTCTGAGCTCCAGTGGTAAGATATGAGCATTTCCACATCCTAACCAAGCATTAATGCCAAGTCGAACAAGCTCACCATTTCCAACCCGCCATGCCAATCCTTGCTTAATGACAGATATGGAGTGTGTGATAGCTTTCCATATGATGGAGGAACCAGTGATACCCCGGTTCGGTCTACAAATCCATTCCATTACTGATAGAGGGTATATATATTTGAAATAAACCACCTCTTTCCATAAGCTATCAGATGTAATAATCTGCCACCCCATCTTTGCTGCAAGCGCTGTTGCGAATATGTTCAGATCCTTTATACCCCATCCTCCCCATTTTTTTGGTTTTCCAATTCTCTCCCATTTTACCCATGCATACTAACATTTTTCCCTCTCCATAAGAATCTACAACATAATTGTTGTATTATATTGATGATGCCTTTTGGAATCCAGGCCAGCACCATCCAATGTATAGGTATGGCCTCGAATACAGATTTTACAAGTGTCAGTTAGTCTAATCTAGACAACCATCTCTCCTGCCAGATGTTGATGCGACCTTCTATTTTTGCAATAAGCCAAGTCTAGTCTGCAATGCAGTAATCGTTAGGCTTGAGTCTGAAGCCAAGATACTTGAGACCAACCTCCATTTCTTTCCTCGTGAGCTAAAATTGATGAAGTGAATGTCTTTGCTCATTTTTTAAATAGGACACCAGCAAAATGGTTGATCTTTTGTAATTGGACACCATACCTATAGCTTTACAAAGCATGGATAGATTATTCTTGAAGCAAGTGGTGTCACAGATAGATCCATCTAAATAAATAAGTACATCATCTACAAATAATAGATGTGTTAGATAGGAAACATTTGTCATCTTGACACAACCTAATGACGCATCAACACGAGCATTGGAAATGAGTCTACTTAACCCTTCCATGATGAGGAGGAATAATAGGGGTGATAATGGACACCCCTGTCTAAGGCCACATTCAGCATGGAAAAAATTGGATGCAGCCCCATTGATGAGTATGCTATATGATGCATATGTAAAACAACACATAATCCATTTTATGAATGAGTGAGGAAAGCCAATATGGGTCAGAATAAGTTGTAGGTAAGTCCAACTTGCTCTGTCAAATGCTTTTGATAGGTCAATCTTGAGTATGATGCTCTTAGTGTTCTTGAGCTTAATGGAGTGGATCCCTTCTTGTGCAGTCCCAATGGCTTCATGAATTTGGCGATGATTGAGAAATGCAAATTGTTCCTTGGATATCATCTTAGATAAGATGGGCTTGATTCAGATTGCAATGATTTTCGAAATGATTTTATATATGCAATTGCATAAGGAAATAGGTCGATAATCATCAAATGATTGAGGGTTATCAACTTTGGGAATGAGTGCAATAAATGTAGAATTGAACCCCTCATGCATCTTCCCCGATAGTCTGCAGTCCTCAATTGCTATGAGTAGATCAACTCCAATATGATAAAAAAAGGTAAGGTAGAATTCAATAGGCCATCCATCTGGTCTAAGGAATTTGTCTTTTTTGAACCACTTCAGTATAGCTTCGATCTCCCCCAATGTGACCAACTTGTTTAGTGTCTCCTCTTCCTCTGCCTCCACAAATCTAGGTAATGTCCCAACTATGCGAAGTACTTCTGCAATGGTAGCTTCTCTAGGTGCCCTGAACATTTGGGAGAAATGTCTAGTACCCATGTCGACAAGCTGATTGAATGTATTGGCTTCCCTTCCATTATGATATCTTAAAGTCCAAATTGTATTACTCAGTTTCCACCCCTGACACATTGTTGAAATAATTTTGAATTTTCATCCCCAGCCTTTAGCCATATAAGTCTACTCTTTAATCTCCAAGTCTCCTCTTGCTGTCTCAGGAGTCAAATCTTCTCTATTTCCAACTTTATCAGGTGTTCCTTTCTTTCCATTGATGAATAACTAGCACTACTAGTTCCCTCCATCTCCAATATGTCAGATTAAATTTTCAGAATAGTAGTTTCATCCCTTATTTTTTTCCCTTTAGCCCATATTATGGTCCTGTGTTTTATTCAGGCTAAATTACTTGCTATCACCTCAGCCGATGTGGAGTTGTTATCTTGTCCACAATGAATCCAGGATTCCATTACTATTCTGTGTAATTCTTCTTCCACCAACTAAGCTGAGTTAAATTTGAAAGGAGAATTTGGCTTATAATTAGAATTCATAATTTCCAAATATATCGGGAAGTGATTTGATATACCCCAATCCCACCCACTATCTAATTCTATCCAGCCTCTCCACCAGTGGTACTTTAATAATAAATCGATCCAATGTTTTGGCCAGTGCATCCTCACCTATTCTCTTATTCTGCCCTGTAGGCTGTATCTTGATTGAGTCAATGTTCATGAGGTTATTATTATCCAACAGGTGCTCAAAATACTTTGTCAAGGGATCAGTCTGAGCCCTATTACCCCATGATTCAACATGTCCCAAGGAGAAGTTCAGGTCTCCTCTTATAATGATATTATCATTATTCATAAGAGATGTAGTCATAAGATTATCCCAGTATCCCACCCTATTATGACAGGGTCCATATATATTAATCACTCTGAGAGGTACATCAATTTCAGTGGCTGTAATGTTAGCTCCCAATAATCCTTCACCTCCCCATATATTGTCAATCTTGATAGTCTTGTTATTGAAACCCATGGTGCATCCCCCGGATCTCCCTCTCACATCCAGTGTATGGAATGTCCAGCCAGGGAGTATGGTTGACAGTATAGTGTTGATAGTTCCCCCCTCTCCCAAAGTCTCTTGTAGAAATAAAATGTCAATCCTTACCGTGCCTAAAAGTCTTCTCAGTGCTAGTTTCTTGTCCGGGCTGGCCAAACCCCTGCAGTTGAAGGATAGGCACTTCATGGGATAACCCGATCAGGGTTGCCGTGTGCTCTAAGAACCTGGTCAATGGATATCTGAATACTAGTCACCACCTTGATACCAGCCCTGTGGATGGCTTTAGAAATGTTGGATTGCCTGCCCCTGGGCAATTTCTAAGCTTTTGTGGGGGGGTCCTCACCCAGTCTGTAGGTGTGGGGTTTGGGGTGGGCTAGTGATTGGAGGTTATATCTATGTGAGCTATTTCCTGAAGAATCCTCCCATTCGGGATGAATTGTAGGTGAACCCATAATAATGGAAGGCTTAATAGCTAATACAGTGGGGGGAGCTGATGCAATAGGACAAGTAATGGGACTCAAATTACATGCATCTAAACCCAAACTTGATGCTTCTAATGATAACATAGCAATGCCAGTATTCATAAAATTATGAGAAGAGGGAGGAGAGGATATGAGAGTACCCAGAATCATTTCAGGTCCCTTTGAGTGTGATCGAGTGACCCGAGCATCAGGTGTCTAGGTGCCCACTTGATGAAGATCCTCCCCAGCCACCCTCCACCTTCTTGGAGGTTCCGCTGCTATGTTCAGTGTAGAAGTCGAGTCAACATCCACTTGAGTCTGAGTGCTTGTTGTAACTAGTCTTCTGGGGGTCTCAATAAGCACATTTGTAATCAACGAGAAATCCTTATACAAGTTCCCAACCTCATGACACCTTCTGCACCGAAATGGAATCCCTTCGTAATCGAGGATCTACCATCTTATTATATCACAGAATTGTAGCTAAAGGCTTTCAACTAAACCTTCTCTGGTATCCAGATGTACCAGAATCCTGGCAATTGCTAAGCTGTCGGATTCCATATATGATCTATCATGATGATATGATATTCACCCTATGAGTGACATCAGTTGAAGATTTATTAAACTAAGGTATTATAGACTCATGTGCTGGTGTGTGTTCTATGTTATTGAAACAACGGATTAATCAGATTGCTAATACACAGAAAAGTAAAATGGAAAGATAGCAGAGAAATACAGTAAGCAATCATAAAGACACAAGAAATTTTAATAAAGAGTTCACCTTATTCTCTAGGGCTACGTCTCCGGTCCAGCTTCAGTGGTGGCCTTATTTTATTGTGTCTTTAAGTAGAGAAATTACAATACAGGGACTCAATGTGAGTTCTCCTGAAGCAGATTTTGCTTGGCAGGGTGGTTCTTGGATTCCCCAAGCCACTTGGAGTACACAGACTCTTCCTCTTCCTACCAGCTTTGTAACCTCTTGGTCTACAGTGGAAAGAGCCAAATTTTATGCTCAATCCAGACAAATTCCTCTATGGGAAGGCTTGAATCTTCAAGATCTCTGGTGCTCGATGCCGCCTATGGTCAGCTCGGCCCTCTGTCTCTTTTGCTTAGCTTTACTGTTCTTTGTGTTTAGTCCTCCTCTCAAGGTTCACTGTTCACTGTCTCTCTTGGTCACTCGGACTCTTCTCAATTCTGACTCCAACTCTAATTGATTTGACTATCTTTGTTCATGGCTTTAGCCATTCGATCCCTATGCATGTTCAGTTCCTCTTCCACCTGTGCCGATTCACCTTCTGCAATTGTGCTTGGAGTTCCCTATTTTCGGCGTCATCATGAACGCTCAAGGAGTGGCCACTTGTCCTCCTCCAAATGTCGCCAGCATGCTTCGTTAGTCTGTTTCTTCAGTTACGCCATGGATGCATTCTTCATCCACCGTGGCAGTCAAACGGATTCCAAATCTCTTCAAATGCGGCTTAATTCCCTATCGCTTCTGCTTCTTTCCATCGGGTGCAATCTCAATCGTCCGATCTGAGCCCTCCAAATCCGACATCATACGCACGTTTTGCGCGGTTGACTTGCTCGATCGATAGTGCACGATCAATGGTGGTTTTCTCTCACCTCCACTTGCCACGCGTCGATCGGTGTATGGAATCACTCCGCTCCTGTCCAAAACCTCTTACTGTTCATGGGCACCCGGATCAATACTGTTTGTTTTCCAGTGCGTGGGTCCCGCCTTCGTACGTTAGCATTTTTCGCTTTTTTGCCCATGGTTTCCTAGCTCCCAATGTGACTGAGTGCTCGGGCTTCCCCTTCAGGGCCCTATTCGCCTAATCGTGCATCAAAAACCTCATCCTTTTCCCGTTCTGGGGCTCTCAGGGGCTACTTTGGCCTCTTGCACGGTCTCCATGGGCCTTGGTTAGCGCACTTTGACCGAGGTCATCGTTGTTCCACATTGGCTGCCATGGCCAATGGTTCAGGGTGTTTTTGATACTATTTTGGATTTCTTTAGAGATTTGTTCGACTTGGTTCAGTCATGGTTCTCGATAGTATTTCTATGGATCCAATTAAGATTACGGCCTCCCTAATGAAAAGCTTTTGGACCATCGAAAGTTGGTTTTCAAGCATCGAATAAGTGAGGATACTATTTCTTCACTTGTCCAATCTCAATCCACTTTGCGCCGCTCGGCTTTGAACCTTTGATCCCAATCCTGAGGTACTCAACTTCTCCCCTGCGCATTGTCCTCACCTTCCTGTCTAGCACTATGTCTTCCTGCAACTCATTGAGGTATTCAAGTAGTAGGTCATCAATAGAAGGCAATTGACTTTGCTCTTCAGGGTCCTCAATCATTGAAGGTTCAAAAAATCTCAAAAATTCTGCATTTACGACTGAGTAGATGTGCATGTAAGCTGGTAGATCAAGGCAAAAATCATTTTCACCAATATTCTCAAGTATTCTAAAAGGTCCATACATGATAGGCTTTAGCTTTTTACCTTCACCTTGCATCCTGTCTTTGTTGATATATATCCAGACTTGGTCTCCAACTTGAAAACTATGCTCCATCCGATGCTTATCATGCCTAGCCTTGTACTTGGTCTGGCTCTTTTCCAGCTGTTCCTGTACTACCTGATGGATCTCCTGGATCTATTCAATGAACCTAGTTGCCTTGTCCACATCATTGTGTCCATCAACCATGGTATCTTTACCAAAGACAAAATCCAAAGGAGACCTTGGTGTGAAACCAAAGCAGGTCTCAAAAGGAGATATTTGTGTAGAAGAGTGTTTGGCTCTGTTGTAAGTATGCTACACATAACGCAAGTGTTCATCCCAAAGCTTAGGATGTTTACTGCAATAACTTCTCAGTAACTGGATCACAGTCCTATTTACTACTTCTGTCTAGCCATCTGTTTGTGGATGAAAAGCTGTGCTTTTCTTTAACTCCGTGTCCATCAGTTCCCACAGACTAGACCAAAACTTCCCCACAAATCAGGTGTCTCAATAAGATACAATGGAAGTGGGTAATACAAAATGAACTCATACATGTTCAAGGAATAATTTTTCAATCTGTTCAGCTGTGATTTTTTTACTACAAGGTATCAAAATACACATTTTGCTAAACCTATCCACAACAACATATAGATAATCATGACCTTTCCTAGATTTAGGCAATCCTCCAACAAAATCCATGGAAACACTTTCCCAAGGGTGAGAAGGAACTGGCAATGGAGTGTACAAGCCTAGTTTTCTATTGTTGGGCTTGCTTTTAACACACATGGCACACCCTCTTACATATCTAGAAACTGTCTCATTAATTTTCAGCCAATAGCAGAATCTTTGTAGCTGTGCAACTGTTTTGCTTACCCCAAAGTGACTTGATATCAGAGAAGTATGTGCTTCCCTAATTATATTTATCCTCTCAGTTTGTGGAATGCAGAATTTCACACAATGGTATAAGAGTCAGTCTTTTATATGATAGTCCAATTCCTCTACTCTTTTGCCTTGACTCAAAGTTGCATATACATCTTTAAAATCCATATCCTGAGCATATTGTTCTATGTAGCTTTCATGTAGCATAGAATTATGCTTATGTATGGTAGATGCATTTATAATGGGTCTAGATAACATGTCTGCAACCTTGTTATGTATGCCCTTCTTATATCTGATGACTAAGTGAAACTGTTGTAGAAAACCCATCCATCTGTAATGTCTTGATTGTTGCAACTTAGTTTGGGAGTATAGATATTGAAGTGGCTGATGATCAATATGTATTACTGTCTCTTTGCCCATTAAGTAATGTTGCCACTTTTTCACACTCTGAACTAATGCATACAATTCTTTATCATATGTAGGATAGTTAACTACTACAGGATTAAAAGTCTCAGAATGATAACATATGGGTTTGTCGTGCTGTGTCAACACTGCTCCCATGGCATAGTCACTGGCATCAGTTTGGATCTCAAATGTTCTTTGTAAATCTGGAAGTGATAGTACAGGTGTTGTACTAATTTTCTCTTTCAAGGTTTTGAAATCTTTTTGATGTTTGCCTCCTCACTGAAACACCTTATTCAATCCTGTTAAAGCATGTAAGGGAGCTACAATCGAGGAGAAGTTAGAAATGAACTTCCTCCAATATTGTGCTACTCCTAAGAAGCTTCTCACTTCTGTAGTAGACCTGGGTTTAGGCCAGTTCACAATGATTGCCACTTTAGAAGGATATATTTTCAATTCACCTCCCCCTACTATATGATCCAAGTAGTTTAGAGATGTTTTGCCAAATTCACATTTTGAGAGTTTAACATAAAGCTTTTCTCTTTTCATAACATCTAATGTTTGCTTAACATGCTTTAAATTTTCTTCCCATGTTTTACTAAAAGTCAGAATGTCATCCAGATACACAATAACAAAATCATCAAGAAAAGGTCTGAGTATATCATTCATTAATCTCATGAAAGTAGTAGGAGCATTAGTTAAGCCAAAAGGCATACCTAGCCATTCATACAATCCTTGCTTTGTTTTGAAAGTAGTCTTCCATGCATCTTGCTCTGCAACTCTGACCTGATGGTATCCACTGTGTGAATCTATCTTGGTGAAGTAAACAACTTCCTTTAATTGATCTAGAAGGTCATCTATGCGAGGAAGGGGATAACAGTTTTTAATTGTTACCTTATTCAATGCTTGGTAATCTATGCACATTCTCCACGAGCCATCTTTCTTTCTCACCAAAACGATTGAGCAGAATCACCTAAAGGTCTGCCACCCAAAATGGGAATAATACATGATATTATTTTGCAGCAAGATGTTCCATTGCCTAACATTGGGATGTATAGGTTGTCTGCTTTAGAGAATGCTAAAATCAATAACGGATTGAGCAGAATTACTAGTAGATGCTTCAGAATTCTTACCTCTTATACATGTGGCTGCTATAGTTGTTTCATCTCCCAAGTTTGACCCCAAATCTCTCTGAATAGCTGCAGTTGTCTTCTTCTTCTTGTCCTCGGGCTTCTTAGGTCTCAGCTCTGGATGCAGAATCCAACAATGCTCATCATCATGCCCCTCCTTTTTACAGTGAGTGCATGAAGCTTTGGCTTTCTGTGCAATGTTAGCCTTCCTTGCTTTCCACTTTTGTTTTATTTTCTCCTTGCTCTTGCTTACAGTGGGTTGGGATGGTCCCCCAACTTCTGAATTTCCATTCTTTCCTCTAGCCTCTAGATGAGTAGCTTGTACATATACCTCATCTATACTAGTGGGATTAAACATGAGGATGGTATGCCTCATGTAGCTGTGTAGACCACTAATGTACTTCAAAAGAGTCTCTGGTGAGTCTAGTGAGATACCCAACGTCAATGCTCTCTTTCTGAACTCTTGCATATACCCTTGTACACTTTGCCCCTTCAACTGCCGAAGAGTTTGCCAACTCATCATGGCTTGTTGCATGTAGGCCAATGGATAGAATTTCTTTTTGATTGCAAAAACAAAGTCACTCCAGATAGAGATGGTCTTGCCATGTCTTTTCATGTTAGCTTGGGTTCTACCTTACCACCAAACCAAGGCAGTGCCTCCTAGGCATAGGCTTGCTAGCCGAATCTTACTCTTGTCTGATTTTATGTTCTGTACCCTGCAATACACATCAATTTGTCTAATCCAATTGTCCAATTTTTCAGCATTTAGCTCTCCATCATATATAGGGAAATAAAATTTAACATCTAACTTAATCAAAGGTACTTTCTTATTATGTATAGGGCTATTAGGAGGTGTGAGAAACTTTTCCTCTTTCCCCTTTCCTTTGGAGTTTTCATGGAAGTGAGACTCATCTTATTCTTTCTCTTACTTAGAGCTTGCTGCATCTTCCACCTTTTTCTTTCTAAAGCCTCCGTACAATTCTTCAACCATAGACTTTATAGCTAGGAAACCCTTTATGAATTGAGGGTCTGGCCCCATAAAACCTTCTTCTGACATAGTCTTTCGAGGATAAACTCTCCCAATTTTAGGATTAGTTTCCACCAACTCTCCTTCTCCTAATTTGAGTTTGATCTTGTGAGCATTCATAGCTATACCAACACAAACTTGTCTAACCTTACAGCCTGCAGCTTTGATACCACTTGATCTAATATTCACCATATGAGTGACATCAGTTCAAGATTCATTAAACTAAGGTATTACAGACTCATGTGTTGGTGTGTGTTTTGTGTTATTGAGACAATAGATTGATCAAATTGCCAATACACAGACAAATAAAATGGAAATACAGTAGAGAAATACAGTAAGCAATCGTAAAGACACAAGCAATTTTAATAAAGCGTTCACCCTATTCTCCAGGCCTACGTCTTTGGTCCAGCTTCAGTGGTGGCCTTGCTTTATTGTGTCTTTAAGCAGAGAAATTACAATATAGGGACTCAATGTGAGTTCTCCTGAAGCAGATTTTGCTTGGCAGGGTGGTTCTTGGATTCCCCAAGCCACTTGGAGTACACAGACTCTTCTTCTTCCTACCAGCTCTGTGACCTCTTGGTCTACAGTGGAAAGAGCCAAATGTGATGCTCAGTCTAGACAGAGTTCTCTATGGGAAGGCTTGAATCTTCAAGCTCTCTGGTGCTGATGCCACCTATGGTCAGCTCAACCCTCTGTCTCTTATGCTTAGCTTTACTATTCACTATCTCTCTTGGTCGCTTGGAATCTTCTCAATTCTGACTCCAACTCTAATTGATTCGACTGTCTCTATTCATGGCTTTAGCCATTCGATCCCTATGCCTGTTTGGTTCCTCTTCCACCTGTGTCGATTCACCTTCTGCAGCTGCGCTTGGAGTTCCCTGTGTTCAGCATCATCATGAACTCTTAGGGAGTGGCCACTTTTCCTCGTCTAAATGGCACCAGCATACTTTATCATTTCATTTCTTCAGTTATTCCGTGGATGCATTCTTCCTCCACCGTGGCGGTCAAACGGATTCCAAATCTCTTCAAACACGGCTTAGTTCCCTGTCGATTCCGCTTCTTTCCATCAGGTGCAGTCTCAGCCATTCAATCTAAGCCCTTCAGATCTGACGTCATATGCATGTTTCTCACGGTTGACTTGCTCGACCGATAGCACACAATCAATGATGGTTTTCTCTCATCTCTGCCTACCACGCAATGATCGGTGTATGGAATCACTCTGCTCCTGTCCAAAACCTCTTACCGTTCACGAGCGCCCTGATCAATACTCTCGGTTTTCTAGTGCGGGGGTCTCGGCTTCGTACGTTAGCATTTTTCACTTTTTCCGCCCGTAGTTTCCTGGCTCCCGATATGACCGAGTGCTTGGGCTTCCCTGTCAGGGCCTTGTTCGCCTAATCACGCATCAAAAACCTCATCCTTTTCCCATTCCGGGGCTCCCAGGGGCTACTTTGGCCTCCTGTGTGGTCTCCATGGGCCTCGGTCAGTGCGCTTTGACCGAGGTCCTCATTGTTCCACGTCAGTTGCCATGGCCACTGGTTCAGGGTGTTTTTGATACTGTTTTGGATTTCTTTAGAGATTTGTTTGACCTGGTTCAATCATGGTTCTCGAAAGTCTTTCTATGGATCCAATTCAGATCACATGATCAAGATAAATGCCCAGGCCATCCACAATGCATCCAAAACCATCATCTGACAAAAAATGTAGGGGCAATCCCGGTAGTCTAACCCATATAGGACCCACCCCCATTTTCTCTTTCTCTGGGTCGAATAGTGGTGTCCATCGCTTGAGAAGAACCAGATTCATCTCAATGTGCCAGTACTTGGACAGAACCCAGTTAGCCTAGTTTGGTCGCGTGAATATAAGAGCAAACCAACCTCTTGTCATGGTAAGAACTGTTAGCAACTAATCCAGTAGGTGTCCTCAGGTCTCCACTATCCAGTGCTTTAACCTAGCAGGGGTGTAATTCTGACCCCTAACCCAACCAATAATCACAATGCTCTTAGTATCCATAGCCTGTGCCATACTGATGCCCTCTCCAAATACCAATAATTGTCCCTTTCACACACCTTGGTACATTTGGATTTTTTCTTTCCCCTGACCTCTGTGAGTGGTTTACCAAATTTGGTCAGCTTCCTTGGGTTGATTTTCACCTGAATCCGATGCTTTGATTTCCTCATTTTCTTGTTCCTATCGTGGAATGCCATCAAAGCACCCAGATGTGTAAGCCAAGTGTGGAGGTCGCAAGCCTTGTGGGTCGACACCTGTAAAACCTTGTGTGATATGCCCTATATTGTCAATGCCAAATGTGTCTTCTCCAAATACGCTCGTGCCCCCACCTGCCATGAAATTCTCACCATGAACATTTGTCTTCTGTCCCTGCTGCTCGTATTCCCAGTATTGGAGCTCAGATGGCGATGAAATTTTCAAAATTGGGTGAGTCTGGTCCTCCTGGTAGTGTAGGTAATCCACATTTAAAGTTGTGCTTGGGTGAATAAACCCTTGGTCATTGATGCTGCCCTCCACATCGACCATCTATGTTATATATGCTTCTACCTGGACGTCTAGTTCTTGGGGTGGCTCTGGTGTATGCCCAATTGGTTGCTGATGTGGATCCTCCACCCAAATTTGGGTAGCATCCATTGAATCTGAAGAGTAATCAACAAGTTCCTCTTCCATACAAATGGTATTTGCACTATCGCTGTTCCAATGTCCCTATGCTCTGTTGTTTACTACAATATCCGACAAGTTTTGGCCCAGTTGTTCAAAAGCTATCATCCACCATTCATTCTCCGCTTCCTGTTGACCCAGCTAAACTGCGCTAACCCAGTGATACTCCCAACTGCCACGGTCATGTGCCCCTGGTGCTCCATTCCATGTCTGCCTACACCATTGTCAGTTAGCCACTCACCCATATGCCTCCCCCGAGACCGAGGGTTTCACCATTTTCGCACTAGGGTTCTCCTCGCTAGGGTTTCCTCTCGCTGTGGTAAAGCCTCTCCTCTAGGACCAATGTGTATCCATGTTGAGTTTGTTATCTATGTGGGATGATCATTGCTTATGTAATATTTCATTTTTATTTTTTTCTTGTCTCTCCAATATTTCTAAGACGAACAATTTGTTTGTGTGATAATATTGTGTGTCAACATCTCAAAATGGTTCCTTTGCATTAGATGGAGGCAACAATATGTGGGAGAATGCTTGGTATATTGTTGCATATCGTATTCATGGGAAAGGGTTCTCTAGTACCTCAGACATACCTATTCACACCCCTTTACTTAAGCACAATAGCAATAATATCTAGAAAAATTGTTGAAGTCATGGAGATTACAACTCCTGCATCAGTTAATGCCACTGATGCAAGGAATCTTGTTTTAGGAATGAGGTCAACAGACTTGGTAGTGTCAAGGAGAAATTTATTGCCATCTAGAAGGACTAGGGCTTCTAACTTAGGGAGGGGTGGGGGTAAGAATAGCCCCTGGGAAATTATGAGTCCACCTCCCCCACTCACATTGTCACCACCAGTGTGGAGTACTCCAATGAATGAAGGGATGCAGGGGTCCACCATTTAGAGTAGTATGCATCTTGAACCCCATCAAATGACTGCAGCAAGGCATCTCTATCAATCTTAACAAATTGGACACAACCCTACACCATAAGTGTTGCTCCATGGATGCCTCACTTACCTTTCCCTGGACCATGGGTGGTCCCTCCTCAAGAACCACCATAGAGTCTGGCTTACAGATTTTTAGTTTTGCAGTTCAGAAGGAACTCAGGATGCACTTAATAACCGAAGGAATTCTGTATCACCTTTTGTACGATATATGCCAATTAAACCTATTATTCCTCATTTCCCAAGTATGGTGGGGGATAATACAATTCACATTGGTACCAATGCTGGTACAAATGTTCCAAAAATAGGTGTGGTAGTTGGTAGGCAGTCCAGCAAGGAGCAGAAACCTAGAAAGAGGAAAAAGAAAAGTGTTTTAGAAGAAATTGTTCGAATTGGTGGTTTGCAAGTGACATCTAGTGTTCCTAAACACCCTACTGAACCCACATCATTATCTTCCCTTGGGCTATCAATGATTGTCTCAGCTACTTCAAATGCTCTCATTGCATAAGGTACTGGCATCCCAGGTACACCTTCTATTTCTCTGTCAATAACAGACAAATTGTGCCCTATCTAATGGTCAACAATGGTCATGGCATCAACAAAACAGTCCCTAGTTATGGCTTATTATATCAATGCAATAACTCCTTTTCTCACTTCCAGACTTCCTTCAAGGGCTGCGGCCTTCCTTCTAGCAATTCAAATCATCCTTCTAGACTAATTCTAGTCGTCAAACATGCCTCAAGACCCTTCTGCTTCCATAAGACAAGGTCTGCAGCTTACCTGGGCTGTTACTTACCTTTTCGGCCCCCTGTCCAAGCACTATTAGGCCTGTGACCTACTTGATGAAGCCTCCTAGTGCTGTGGCGTACCTGAAGAAGAGTGATCCCACACAAAATAGTCCCAACACACATTCTGAACTGCCCTTAAGTCTGCGACTGCCTTCCTGTAGAATCTCAGCCTACAAAAGAGGATAAACACTACCCAAAACATGCATCAAATTAACCCAGACTTGCTCCTAACAGCATCAGCCTCCTGCCTAAGGAACTCGGCCCATCAAACAACCCAAAACAACCTTGCCTTCTTCATTCACTGGAGACATCTTCCTTTTGCGGCTATTTCAGAGAGGAGAAAATAATATATGTGTATGTATGAAATGAGGTTGGAGGTCACTTCCTTTTATAGGAGATGGAGAGGGGTTCAACTTGATTAATTCACACCAAGCTGACCTTGTTAAATTGCAGATGTGTGGGCTTGAATCCAAAAACATATTTCTCCTTGTCCAAATTTGGCAATCTTTAGTTCAATTTTGGTCCTCTCAAAAAGAGGAGTTCAATGCCACAATTATTTTCTTCAAATAAGCTTCCCAAAGTGGAATTTGGCCCTAGTTTCCAATTTTAACAGTGGTGAATTCCTCATCAATAAAATTCCTTCCTACCACAAAATATGTAACAAATCTCAAATATCTTCAACTGCAGTAGCAAGAGACTGCTCTCACATTCCAGATCCTAAGCATTGGATTCATTCATTCTTGAAAGCTAATGGAAGCATTGAAAGCTGACATTGGCATCCCATGCAGAATAGCATACAAGTATTGCACTGCTTTGAAAGCTGACATTGGCATCACATGCAGAATAACATACAAGTATTACACTGCTCGCAGGATCCCAATGTCCAGTCTAGGTTACTGAGAATTTCATCAACGATGTATTAGTCCTCAGAGACATCATGGTAACAAGATTTCATTGTTGTATGTTCAGGTTTGAATGACATACATGCTTCAGTCAAACCTTATACAAATCACCTTGATACGGGCAATCCTCAAAAGATCTCATATGATCTTCCTGCATCAACCTAATTAGTAAACGATATCTACAAGTTCTACTGCTTATGAAACTTAATTGGCATGGTATCTAATATGACATTGTGGTGATTCTCATAGTCACAGAGCATTGTTTCTTTGCATGGTTTTGTGCACCAGTCATGAAAATTGAGTGTTGTTCTCAACTATGCCTTGCTACTGCATAAACATTCCCTGGCAACATTTCCATTTGAGCATATGGTAACAACGACATGCAATTTCATGAGTCAAAAGAATTCTATTATCACCTGTTGTAGTCCAGCGGTGTGCCATCCCATTGCTTTTTTAATCCCAATGTATATATCCATTGCCAAGGAAATCTTGGCATCTACTTAAATTGATTCATTGTACAAGCATAAGGTCTTGTGGCACTACACGGTTAAATCCAGGTCTCCACTATGCACATGAATATCTGTTTTTAAATCCAAATCCCTGGTTTTTAAGTCTACCTTCCCTTTAGGTTGATATAAAATGAAGATTGTTTGAGTTTTTCAGCGGATTGCTATCACAGAAATTTAATCTCTGGGGATGGTTGGATCATTAAAGAGATTAGGAAATAAGCTCCATGCCAAGTTTGTTGGTTTATTTCGGGTCTAGTTCCCCTGCTTTGGTACAGAGTGTGTACGTCTTAATGGAAAAAGTATGGTTTTCCGAGACTTTGCTGGTGATATGAAGAATCATCTTCCAATGCCTCAATTACTTTTTACAGGAGTGAGCCTGCATTAGTTTTTCATTCCGTGGGGAAAAATTTACATAGTGTAATGATGATATCAAAAGTAGGGTAACAAATAATTAATTCAAGCAAAAGAGATACAAAAGAATTAAAAAAAAACATGTAGAATGTTGTGAATGATGAACTGTAATGGGTTCCCCACCTATGCATTGCAATTTCCCACTACTGTTCCAGAGTATCTCATGGAGAATCAATTATGGAATGAAGGTGTGACTACTCTTCCTTATCTAATTTTTTTTAAGTGAATATCAATGCTTTATTATTTGTTATTTGGAAGAATAGGGGCCTGTGGTCAATATTTCCCATGCTGCCCACAAAGTGCCTGTCTAATACGCTGGGCAAAAAGGCAGATTCAAAAGGCATATATTTTGGCCTATTACTGTTTATTGCTACCATGGTGGATCTTTGTTATGCTAGCCCCTATTTTGAAAAAGGATAATTCAAATGATAGCAATTTCCTATCCATTATTGTCGATTGTGTACCTTTTTCTATGGCCATTGCAACATTCCTTGGTTCCAAGCATGTCCAATTTCCTAACTCTTTATGTAGTTGATTGTTTCTCATCTTATCTAGTACCTTTATTTAAGATTTTTTTTACTAGGAACTCTTGGGTATTCATGGAAAAATGATCTTAAACCAACCCCATTTCTATGAGTGAAAGGAATGTGCCTTATTCAAGGGTACTGGAGAACAAAAAGCTCAGTGTTTTTCTCTCAAATCTCACCTTTTGTCTCGACAAAATCAAGAGTACCATCTTGGGTCTTGGACCTGCTAGAATATGGGATTATGTTGGCCTGCAAGATGATGGTGATGATTGTTGAGAAATCTAGCTTTTTGCAATGGTTGTCATTCATATCTCTTTGAGCCACAATTCCTTAGATCCAAGCTTGTAAGAGTTTTGTTATAGGTTTCTCCACTCGAACTCCAAATGTAAACCTTTTGATTCTGGTGCCAAATGTTTCAGTATAAACATCTTATTGAGGATTCTATTTATACAAGAATTGGCAGATTAGGTGATTGTTGGACAAATCAATAACCAGATTGACTGTGTAGTAAAAGCACACTACCACAACAGAAATAAATGCCAAGTAATGCAGTCTACGAATATGCTCGAAATTGACTAACAATATTCCATTTAGAGATAATGCTCGTGGAGTATTGCAAGGCAAAGCTTTGTTACAATACTTCCATAATTTTCATTTCATAATTGGGGCAGAGAAGGCCTCTACCTCCCAGGCATTATGACAAGAATTTCATACTGGGTAATATCGCAGTATTTTCTTGGTAGTATAGTTTAACTCTAGTATTGAATATATATTCCTGGTTCATGAGTTCATATTGTCCTATAATAAAGATAGATTGTACAGTGCAGTTGGGCACTTGGAATGTAGTCCAACGAGACTACCGTGTAGACAATTTATGTAAAACATGTAAATACAAGTAGAAATTGATATTTTCCTTTTGTAGTAGGAAATGATCATAGATAAGGATATGATAAAATGCCCCTTTTGGTTTATCGTATTATTTTGATAAATAGTGGGCACTTCATCACAATTTAGGATCCTTGTTCATTGCTGAAGCCTGGAATTTATCTGTCAGTTATAGTACTGATGAAAAATCTTGATTAGTTACTCATTAAAAAAAAACAACATAAATTTTACAGGATGTGTTACAGTTAGCATCTCAAAAGAGTTTTGGATTAGTTTCGGACTATGAAGCTAAGCTTGCTTCTGCAGTTGTGGCAGCAGCAGCTGCTGCATCAGTCACTAAGGCTGCAACAACAGCAGCCAAGATTGCATCTGATGCTGCTTTACAAGCAAAGCACATGGCAATGGAGGCTCTGAGTTCTGATGGTAAACATGATGTTATTTTCTCTAGTGAAGTTGGATTGCTTGAAGGTAGCTAGGGCCATTCCTATTCAATCATTGCAACTGCCAAGGAAGCTGCCACAAAGAGGATTGAAGCTGCTTCTGCTACTACAAGGAGGGCAGATAATTTGGATGCAGTTGTGAGGGCAGCTAAACTAGTTGCACAAGTTGTATCTCAAGCAGGAGCTGTTGTGGCCATGGGTGATCCTATTCCATTACTGCTGAATGTTTTACTGGAAGTTGGTCCAGAGGATTATTGAAAGCTAATGGACCAAGAATAAAATATTCAAAAATATGATAATGTTCACAGTGAAACACCAACTCAAAAATTTGTTATTAAAAATGACATTATTGTATAAGAGAGATGCGTTCAAGAATGAAACCTCAAGGAATACGAAAGAAGGCTTGAAGGGTTCTGCAACAGAATTGTTAAAGCATGTGGAGAAGGATGTCACACAAATGCCAGATTCTTCACAATATGATATCTCGACAAAAAAGGATGTGGAAGCTCATAAGAAGAATCAAGCTCTTCGTACAACCCAACTTGTTGTACTTGTTTCTGTTACAGAGACAGTCACAAAGGGGGAAATAACAACTCTTGTAACTGAACCTTGTTCTAAAAATCACAGGGATCCATTTGCTTCAAAGGCTAACGACATTAAGGAGGGATCACTTGTGGAGGATGGTGATCCAGCAAGGATCTTTTCACTTCTCTGATATTTTCTTTAGCATTGCAATATCCTTTATCATTTCCTCTATCATTGCTAAGAGAAAACATTGATTGGAAATTAAATTTTTGTAAACAGCCTAAATGCCTTGTTCAGTTCTCAAAATCATGTTGAATCATTGACTAGGTTGTCTCCGATGAAGAGGGTCTTTAGGCTGTTTGGTTTTCAGCCAAAGTACTGAGCTTGAAGGATGGGAAAACTTTTATCTGCTATGATTAACTACTTTCAGATGAAGGTCATCTAAATCATCAAACTTAGTATCTTTCATCTTTCTCTATTTTACAAATCTCTTTCTAAGTTATTTTTTAAGTGGAAATCATTGATTTAATAAAGGAAGCATACATGATATGATTTATGGTATGTCCTTCAACTTATGCAGGTCCAGGTAAGCTTCAAGAATGGATACCTCTGAAGCGAGATAATGGAAAAACACCTAGAATTCGTATGGCTCATCCTATGACCGTAATCAAATTTGAAGGCAAATGGAAGCGCCACAGAGCAACTATGGGTAATTATATCTGGTCTGTGGGAGATCATGTGGATGCATGGATTCGTGATGGCTAAGCTCTTGTCATTTTCTCACATAAAGTTTAGATTAGAGCACCAAACAACTTTTGCACAATCTCTTAATTTTTATACTTATCTATGGCTTTTTGTCTATATTGCATGATTTAAAGGGAAGTGGCCCTGAAATTGTTCTTCCTTCTTACATTTTATTGTCTATAAATTAAAATCTTTGATTTCTTATATTTCTTCTTATTTTTGTGACTTGAAGCATGAAGTTATACAACTTTTTGTCCATATTGCATGATTTAAAGGGAAGTGGCCCTGAAATTGTTCTTTCTTCTTACATTTTATCATCTATAATTTAATGTCCTTGATTTCTTATATTTCTTCTTATTTTTATGACTTGAAGCATGAAGTTATACATATGCTTCACTCAAGAATATCTCTCATTTCTTTGATATGTTGTTAGTGAATGATGTGGCTTCATGGGTTTGTTCCTGCAACGGTCTGCTAAAATGGGTCATCAACTGGTCAGTTGGTTTGACTGTTGTCTGGAGTCAACCATTTGGGTTGCTGGGTAGTAACTTTCCATCTGATTTGTTGCCTCACAGTTGTCATACTCATTTTGACTCATTTCTTTTCAAGCCTCCCCACACACCCCCAATACACACTGCAATCATTGTGGTTACATCAGTTGAAGAAACCAGTTGGTTTCAAGTCATTGGTACCATTCCATAATGGTTGCTCCTGATATTAGCAAGCAACCATTTGGGATTATGGCATGATTGGTTGGGGTGAGGGTTTTCCCAAATTCCCATGGTTGAGTATCGTCAAACCAGTACAATTATCGGAATATGTTGTTTGCTTCAGCTAGCTGATTGTTTTTTTCTTTCCCACATCAATGGCATCTGTAAACATTTTCTTGTTTTGTAAAACATCATAACAACTAAATCCTAACTTGCTTAAAATTCTCCCCTTTATCTTGAAGATATATAAGTTTCAATTGTTTTCTACATATGTTACTATCATGTACACATTATGCTGAATGATTGTTCACTGGACAAGTGTTTGAACAATGCTTTCCCTTAGGCTCTGACCATACGTGTTTGAACAATGCTGGCAGCTGCAATAGTGCTCACTGCTCAGGACTAGCCCAAGGTCACATGTTTTAGCACTAACAGTATACTAAAAATGCTTATAAGATACCAACTGTTCAATATAATTGTCAGAGCTTGTCGTTTGATCCTCCAATGAACTTCATCCTTAAGGGGAATAAATGAAGAGGAGACATGCATATAACTATTGAAATTGTTTTAATTTTACAAAATTCATGAAGGAATTCACACAATTTATCACCAAAGCTTTCAATTTACTTGCCATTTCAAATCAAGATTTAGTATAATTAATATTTATTATGGTCACGTAAGTAAATAGTTTTTTCCTTTACGTAAATAAAAGTACATTAAAGTACTTTAGTCTAATCAATAAATTAATGGAAAATCGGTATGCAACCTTTTTCGCTCTTCACTTGTATAAATGTTAGAAGACTTATTGCTGAACAAACAAATATTTGATTGTTTTCTCTCTCTGCTCTACTAGTTTATTTTTCTGATTTGGTATCAGAGCCAAGGTGTGAATAAACCAAGGCTGAAAATGAGTGAGGGATTCAGGGATTGGCCTGCCTAGTGATGGTTCGGTGAACTACATTAGATTGCAGAACCCCTGACTTTGTAGCTGTCTAATAATGCCTTATGGTAAAAAAGTTGTCTCTCCACAGCCAAGGATAGCATCAACTCCAATCTGCACGTGGGCCCCATCTCTGACCCTCCAAGCCAAATGATTCTCGATCACTGAGAAAACTAGGGTGAGTGCTTTCCAATGATTGGAAACATTTTGTATGCTCTTCCTCCCAGATTAAAGCTAGTCAATTAGAGGGTTGGGTGCAATGTATTTCTGAAAGATTATCTTGCTCCATAAGCTTTATGAAAAACAATCTTAGTGTTCTAACTGCTGGACTTGCTTCTCTGACTTGGTCAATCTATGCATTTGAGATTTTGTAATTTGCCAATAATAATATGTTCCCTGATTGTAAACTGCTTGCTACTAATTACGAAAGTCATTTGTCTAATGTACAAATCGAAAGGAAAGTATGGGGAGAACCACCTTTTGGGAGAGGTCTACATGAGAAAGAAAATCTCACCAGAAACCTAAGTCTGCCATGATTTTTGTTTTCCTTTGAACTCTACTTTTGGGCATTGTCTAATGAGAATGCCCAGTGTTCTTGTGCATGTCATGTATGCCCATCTTATCATGAATTAACCAAAACTGGATTTTTTATGGTTTTGATATTCTCTGTGTCACTTTCAGGCCAGAACTCCATAAGGGCATGGATTGAAGAAAGGAAAAAGCACTTCATGCCAGTTCTGCTAATATGTATATACAAGGAGTAAGTGTTGTGATCTAACCCTGATAAAACAACATGATAATTTTGATGTGGATTATATTTTTATTCTGTGTTTGTTTTAACTGTTAATCATATTAGAGGATTTTAAAAGCTGACTCTCAAAGCTTCCTTTGATTTTTAATTTTTCATGTTGGTGTGGCACTATATTATGTTCAACAGGGTGAAAATCTAGAACCAAAACTATCATCATCTCAACTTCATATACCTGTTCCACTGGCTAATTTTTTTCTACAAAATAGTCAGGATCTGATAATTTACAAGCACAATTATCTACATCTGGCAACAGAGTAGGAGACGAAGTACATGATTTTTTTGAACAAGAGAATTTATCTCAACAACAATCTCAATTGGACAAAGCGAATTGGTCTGTTATGAACAATGATGACAGCCAGAACAATGAGTCCCACCACATACAACAACCATCATATAACACTGAGCCTAGTAAGTAGCAAAAACATCCTTTTTAAAGCTAACAATGCCTATGATAATGCAATATTTGATCATTCTCAAAATAATTACATATTCTCATCTGTGATGCTTTCATTCATGCCAACAGACACGCAGCCTGATGACGTGCGACATTCATCACGCATGGCATTAGGTGTCAGAAGTCCTCAAGAAGGTCCAAACAATAATGTTATGAAAAGTCAATCAAGGAACCAACAGTTGATTTTTGGCAGTCTAGTGAATGGGTCTTCAGCTGGTCATATCAGATCAAATCAGGCAAATTCAGCTGGAGATGGTGGAATGCAGAGCGAAATTAGTCAAGCACGGGAAGCTTGGCAGGGCCTGATATACAACAAGGACACATTGTTGTTCAAGGCTCGAATCACAGTAGGAACAGTTCAGAGGGGGTGGAAAATGTGGAAGCTCGGGTTAACTATGATTTTCTTGGGAGCCAACTTCTCTTGAAAGGTCAGCTTCAAGTAGGTTCACAATTCCATGGTACAAGGTTGCAACCAGGATTAGAAGAGTAGCCGTGGAAACAATTTTCATACCAAAAGTATTTGCAAGAGTTGCAGAGGCAGCAGCAAATTCTGCAGCTAGAGCAGCATGCCGACAGCAACAGGCTCAACAGCTAGAGCAGCAACCAAGGCAGCCACAATCCCAACAGTTAGGGAAGCAAGCAAGACAGGCACAAGCCCAGCTGTTAGAGCAGCAGGTAGCAAATTCTGCAGCTAGAGCAGCATGCCGACAACAACAGGCTCAACAGCTAGAGCATCAACCAAGGCAACCGCAATCCCAACAGTTAGGGCAGCAAGCAAGACCGGCACAAGTCCAACTGTTAGAGCAGCAGGTAAGACGGTAGCAAGTCCAGCTGTTAGAGCAGCAGGTAAGATGGTAGCAAGTCCAGCAGTTCATGCAGCAAGCTCGATGGCAGCAAGCCTAGCAGTTAGAGCATCAAGCTCGCCAGCAACAAGTCTAGCAGTTACAACAACAAGCTCGACAGCAGCAAGCCCAACAGTTAGAGCATGCTTGATAGCAGCAAGCCCAACCCTTAGAGCAACATGTACGACAGTGGTTGGAGCAGTAAGCTTGACAACAACAAGCACAACAGTTAGAACAACACTCTAGGCAACAACAAGTTCTTGCTGGTGACAAACAAAATTTAGGGAACCAATTTTCTCCATCACCCTATGGTTCTTCTATGCATAATGTGTCTAACTTTATGCATTCGGGTGGCTTGATGTCTCAGATGACCATTGAAAGTCATAACCCATCACTTTTATTAGGTAATATTCACTAGTTTAATGTTGGAAGTATGAATGGGATGTTAAATTGTTCACCCTCTCTTCCGGGTTTATCTACTGAAGCATTATTATCCGAAGATCCATATTTAGCATGGCAGGACATTACTCTGATGGGTGCACATCTGGATCCATCTGTTTATGGCTCTTCAACTAGTACCGTGAAGGATGCAGCTGGCCAGCCACTGAACTTGTATCCCGGTTCACAGGTAGCAGTGCAAGAACTAGCAGATACAACGAATAAGATTCCTTCAGCTGCCAATCATCAAGTAGGAAAACTAGTTGTCCGTACTCCAGTATTAGGAGCTTCTGCATTGGGTAATTCTCGCACAAGTTCATTAGATCCAATATCTATTGAAAATGACGGGAAACAAAAGGCACCTAACAAATCCTTATTTGGGCAGAGCTTTCCATACAATTTTACACAACCATCTGAGACTTCTCAGGGAATAAGTAATTTCTCCCAAGGTACCGCTATTCCAAGAAATTCCCAAGTGCAGGACTTCCATTTGAACCAGTAGCATAGAAGTTGGATTGAAGATATAGGACAAAAGGAAAAATTTCAGGAGGGGCCTTCCCAAGTGTTAGTTAATTCAAATGCACCTTCTGAAAGTGTTTTTTACAATTCTCAACTGATTCATTGGCACTGTGTACATTCTTCTCAAGTTGTAGCTATTTTTGATTCTAGGATTTAGAACATGAAGGGAAGTATGTGCATCAGGGTTCTTATCAAATGGGAAACACTAATATTTTTTGTAGTCTAACATCTAAGCCACAAGGAAGCTGGAGTGCACTTATGTAATCAACTGTTGCAAAGTCACCTTCTGGTGAAGTTGATCAGGATGATTGGAGTAGCTTGAGTTTACAAAAAACATAACCAACTTCTGGTGATTACTTGCCCTTGCAGTCTAAACCAAAACAACAAAGAATTTGGAGTGAACAAAATGTTACAGTGTCAAGCTCAATGAATTGGAGATCTTTCAATCTCTTGAATAATTTAAATTCCCAGCTTGGAGTTCAGAGTGTTCAAGGTTTTTGTACTAGTTCAGAGTGTTTCAAGGTAGCTACTATGTTAAAGATATCAAATTCAATGATTCCTTTTAGTTTACAAAAAAAACGAAAAAATTTGTGAGCACTCTTACAAATTGTTAGCACGTAACCCATAATAAACTCAGAAGCAATGATGGGACATAAGTCTCCAAGCACATGTTTTGGGCCAGACAATGATGCAAAAAAGTCTTTGTCACAGGTTATGATATCCCGGGAAAATAGAAAATTGTATGAAGCCATGCAGGTACTGTGTGTATTCTCATCTTCTTATGTAAATAGCTTTATGATATTAGATCAACCATAAAAATGTGGTGAGTTTGTGTTTGTTAGAAGAGATTTTTAACTAATTCCAAATCAAAGATGGTCCTTTCATGGCTTATCATAATATGCCTATGAACATCTTAGCTTTTTCTGAAAGTAGCTCTGATGTTGGCTGTTGTCTGTGCCCTGAGGAGGCCTCCATTGGGACATTGCTGAAAAATGATAAAGAACTTCCCCAGTAGGCCAAAAAACTTGTATTTAAGGTGGTTGAGTGTCATTGCCACCTTGTCCATCTAGTGCTTGGTATTGTATTTTCTAGGACAAGTTGGTCATGACAACTATTTTATTAGTTGAACCAAAGTGTTTCATTTAATGAATGTCCAAAACAAACAAGACACCAATGAGAAATCCATATAGGGTGAATATAGTGTATTGAATATATAAATGAGGGAGAAACTTTTCTTTGTAGAGAGAACTTTTCTTGCTAAAAGCAAGGGTTAGTTTTGTAACTTGTTATCTTATGGAAACCTACATTAGATCCAGATTTGTCATAGCTCCCGTGTGTGGAAGAGGTGTTTGTAGTGACAACACAACTCTGGTCAAGGCTCAAGAGAGGTGCAACAATCTTATAGAGTGTGATCGATCATAGGAGTGTATACACTAACCTTAGGAGCATTGCTATCTTTAGCATAGTGTCTATTTTAGTGTGTTGTTCCAAAGTTAACTGTGTGCTTTTGTTAAGCTTTAGTCAACTATTGTTCTATATTTGGATTAGGCACTAACCTTAGGAGAAATTTTATCTTTAGCATAGTACCTATCTTAGTGTGATCCCTAAATTTAGTTAATTACTACCATGCAACTAAGGTTGATACTGAAGTTGTGACAACACGCAACCTTAGGATGGGTTTGTTGGAGGTTCTAGAAGTCAAGTGGTTGTGACTTCTGGAAATGCCTAATATCCTAAGGCTAAAAATCCAACCTTGCATACCAACACCACCCTGGTCATGAGACTTAGCACCACCTATAGAAAAGTTCCAAGGCACTTCTACTTAAGTTGTGACCTATGGCAGCCTTTCTGAATATTTTCTCTAGTTGGAGGTTAGCGGGACCCTGTACATTCAGTTGAATGAAATAGAATTAAGGCATGATGTGTAGTATTTTTTCCCATCTCTTGGACTAACGTGTGAGCTATCTGAATTATCTAGTGCAATTCAGCCTCTAGAAGTTGTGAAATCGAGCCTGCCACATCTTCTTTTGCTGAAGTATTGGCTTGAAAGGTGCAGACCCAACCACTACTCTTTTTCAAGTTATTTCTTATTGGTGTTGTTGTTGTTAGAGTGCACATGGTAAATTACCAAGTGTTCATTAAAAGGTGTCAAAATATCTTCAGAGTTGAGTTTCCAGGGTCTATACAATCTGTAAAATGCATGAAAAATTGAGAAATATCATGGAAACGCTGGATCTCAATTCAATATCTATCTGTCTAGGCTCAAAGTGTCCATATTTCCTTCTTACTGTGACTTGATAGATATCAATAGTACAATTACACCTAGCTTTAGGTTTTTGTTTATTATACGCTAAGTGGCCAATGTCATGAAGATCATGAGTTTTATAAACTCAGAGTATATAAACTCAACTCGCAAACATATTTAGAAGTGCTAGATGTTTTAAATATGGACACCACTTAGTTCGACCATTTTATAACAACTATTTACAGTTGCTCATTCAAGCACAAATAATAGTGTCATTTTCTTACTTCATGTTGATGAATATTAGCAGAGAAGTTAAAATTGCAAATTTTACTTAGTTTAAAGTTCAAATTAACAATGAATTCAAATTTTAGAGGCATTTGCTTCTTTTCTATAGAAGTCTCTTTGTTTTCTACAGAAGTATTTGTGTTGATGAGATGGATGGGCCATATGCCTACAATTTATGGTTCAGGTCCCCTGGAATTGTGGAAAACTACTTGTGTGCTATTAGAATAATTTTGAACAACCCCATCTTAATGCCCTTCATTTTTAGTTTTTATATTTTACCTCTTTGTATTACTTACCACTTAGCATAGATCCATCTAAACCCTAGATTTGTTAAGTATCTGTATTGATGAGATGGATGGGCCATAGGACTACAATTTATGGTTCACATCCCCTGGAACAGTGGAAAAATATTTGTGTGCTATCAAAATAACTTTGAACAACCCCATCTTAATTCCTTCCTTTCTAGTTTTTATATTTTACCCCTTTGTATTGATTACCACTTAGCATAGATCCATCTTAACCCTAGACCTGTTAAGCATTGAAAGCAATAAAAAATACCCAAGTGCAAATCTTTTGAATGCTCAAGTGGTGGGGTTAGAAGATATCTATATATATCCAATGTTGACATTAGAAATCAGATGCCAAATTTGTTCCATTTTAATTGATACACATGACACAAAGGGACATTTGACACATGTCCTCCACATGGGGTGTAGAGTGTACCACTTCATGCAATGAAGGGAGAATGGACAAGTGCATTGTGATTTTGGTTTTACAGCCTTACCTGCATATGCAACCACATCTCCTACAAACTTAATCTAACATGGTATCAAACTGAATGCTTCAGCCCTTGTAAAGTTCAATTAAGATGATATAGCAGTTTGGAAGCATGCCATACTAATGTGGTGATCCATTTACTCTCCTAATACTTAGTATTTCTATTATTCTTTGAGTTCAATACAAATCTAAGAGTTTGAAATTACTAGATTGCAAAGATTTCTTGAGGTTTTAGCTTTCTTTTCCTTTCATTTGTATTATATCTAAATTGTACTCACATGCAATTGTGTTTACTTTTATTCTTCTTGCAGTTTCAAATGCACAAGGTGATTTACTGGCAATATGTAGGCCTCTTTTTCTCCATGTGAGTGGACATAACTGATAATGAACTAGCTTATTTGGAGAGCATTCATTTATTTTTTGAGATATTGGATATACTGATATTTCCCATCTGGCAGGTAAAATGGCTTTTGACATCTGGATTAGTTTTTTTTTTTTTTTTTTTCTAAGGAATCACTCTTTGTATTATGTTAAGTTATCATGTACTAAAGTGAAATTTTGCAATAGTGATGCCTGAAAATTTTGGCCATCAAGTGAATGTTTAAGCTAAATCTAAAGCATTGAAAATTTCACCTAGATTCTTATCCTGATGAACTCCCCAACTAACTTTAAGATTGTTGAATTGAGGCTTCTGTGATCCATAATATTTATAAGTAGGACTTCGGCGTAAATCACATAAATAGAGACATTTGTCGACGCGTTTCGAACCAACCAGTGTGGCTCATTGTCAGGACAAGTTGAAGAAACAGATCCAGCCTTTGCATGCTAAATAGTCTGAGCAGAGCCTCCAACGGCTATCTTAATCAACGGCTAATTTTGACTTAGGGATAGTAGTTAAAAAGTCAAAATGCTAATTTAAAGGGAGTTAGTTAGATTATAGATGTTGATTACGTTAATAGTTTAATAAAATCGCGACTTGTATGGGAATTAGTTAGATTAAAGACCTGACTTTTATATATATATGTATTAAATATATTAAATAAATATATAAATAAAAGTTAGTTAGTTAAAGGACCTGACTATATATATATATATATATATATATATATATATATATAAATAAAAGTTAGTTGAAAGTTAAAAATAAAGTAAGGGGAATTAGTTATGATAAAGACCAATATAAAATTAATATTAAATATATAAATAAAAGATAGTTGAAAGGTATAAATTAAAAATAAATTAAGGGGAATTAGTTATAATAAAGACCAATATATATATATATATATATAAATATATAAGAGGTAGGTTAGTTAGTTATAATTACTAGAGAAGAAGAAATAGTATATATATATATATATATATATATATATATATATATATGTGTGTGTGTGTGTGTGTGTGTGTGTGTGTGTGTGTGTGTGTGTGTGTGTGTGTGTGTGTGTATATATATATATATATATTATTATTTTTCAAGGGTGAAAAAAAAAATGAAATAAAATAAAATAAAATAAAATAAATAAATAAATAAACGAATAATAATAATAAAATAAAATAGAAATAAAAAATTTAACCAACCAATAAGTAATCACCATATAAAATAATATTATTTCTTCTTCTCTAGTAATTATAACTAACTAACCTACCTCTATATATATATATATATATATATATTGGTCTTTATTATAACTAATTCCCCTTAATTTATTTTTAACCTTCAACTAACTTTTATATATATAAGTCAGGTCCTTTATCTAACTAACTTTAATATATATATATATATATATATATATATATATTATATATATATATATATATATAACTAATTCCCATACAAGTCGTGATTTTATTAAACTATTAACGTAATCAACATCTATAATCTAACTAACTCCATTTAAATTAGCATTTTGACTTTTTAACTACTATCCCTAAGTCAAAATTAGTCGTTGATCAAGATAGCCGTTGGAGGCTCTGCTCAGACCTTTAGCATGCAAAGGCTGGATCTATTTCTTCAACTTGTCCTGACGATGAGCCACACTGGTTGCTTCGAAACGCGTCGACAAATGTCTCTCTTTATGTGATTTACGCTGAAGTCCTACTTATAAATAACTTTAAGATATTGCTTCCGATATTTGCTGATTTTGACCTTCATTAGGATGTTATTGAGGAATATAACAACATCCTTGACTATACCATCATGTTTTATATCAGTGCATCATGTTGGAGAACTGAGTTGTACTACAATACTACATTAGAGATCTAGCTTGCTTTGTTGACATGGATATAGTCCTTTGTATCTATAAAAAAGTCCTAGAGAACTACTATCAATCATTACTATTATGGAATTAACATTGGAATCCATAACCACAAGCACCGAACTTCCAGTCCTCAATCATCAATGTGCTATATTATTTCCACTTTTGTCATCATTACCCCTCATACTGCATGAGGATTGTATGTGCGATTTTTATTAAACATTACAGGGATTTGCACGATGATATCTTTATGAGAAGTGAATACTTGGAGATGGTAATTCCATTAGGTTGCTTCAGTATTTTGGATTGGATGAGATTATTTTATCCCTTTGGGATCAGTGGTAATGGCTTATCCATTGGTTCTCTATTCAGGGTGGCATATCTATGGTTGATGGATTAGTATGCTATTGGATATTTGGTTATGGTGCTTAAACTTTGCTTCATGTGACTATTCTTAGCATCATGATGTTGTTATTGGTATGTTTCTTATTATGTTTAGAGAGTACTACACCTATGGTTGTGTATGATGGGTCTAATTCCCCAAGGGGTTGGCTATGGTGGTGATGATAAATCATTAGTTGATTGGTTAGGAGGGTACACTTCACATGTTCCCATTATTTTATGTTGTTAATCATCACTTGGCACTTGGTGAGACCTAGATGGGGTGATATTTGATTAATTTTTTGTTGAGGTTCCCTAGAACTTATTGATATATTTCCTATGGTCATCACATGTTGGCAAGGATGGGATCACATTTGAGCAAAGTGTTTGGCACATCCCCCTTTGTTCTCTTGATTTATTATTGGGGTTGTATTGGCACATGTGGAAATAACATATTATTATTTTGGTGAAGGCAATCCCTTTTTATACCATGGGGGGCACATACTTTACAACTTGTACTATATCTTGCACATTATATCATATAGTCCTACCCTTGATTTGAGCTGCTCATACATATGGTTGGCCCCACTCTTTATCCATAACACATTTGTTTACATAGAAGCAATGTCATATTCATTGGGGTTGTACATCACTATTTCATGGAGTCATGGGTAAACATGCCTAGCCCATGAGTTATGAAGGACACATTATTTATCACATGGGCTATCAACCTTTTAATATTATGGAGTTGCCATAAAGATGTCATGGGTCCAAATGTTCACATATTGTCACAGAGGTGGATGCATATAGTATGCTATGGAGCTGTTTTTATTTCTTGGCACATGGATCCATCATGTGATAGTTGTTCACGTGAATGGAGCTATGTCTTTGAGTTGTGGGTTGACCTTTCCATTACTTAGACCATGAGCTACAAGGAGGACGTGTGACACTTTAATTTAATGGAGCTAGATTTTTATTACGTTGACTGGTTGAGTCTGCATAATGATTGATTAATATGTTGCGTGTATCAGGGGTATCACATGAATCTACCTTGAATTGGATCCATTGTTTGGTTGGAGTTTTGGTTCCTTCTTCACACTCAAGTGGGTAACTATATTATTTTAACATTGTTGGCTTGTCTAATGGATTTGGTTACATAAGAAATTTTTTTAATTTGTTTTCCTTGGATATTTTATTAATTATTCTAGGAGAAGTAAGTGGATCTCAACAACTTATTGCTATTTCTAGTAAGGAAGTTATCGAGGGGGTTATTTTATTGTATTTCTTGGAGAACTAATGGATCTAGGAAAATGGTTACTTATTTATGTTGAGATGTTCCTGAAGGTTAAATATTAAGTTTCTAAGGTGTTATTTTTTATGGTGACATTTTATTTGCTTTGTTTATACAGGTCATTTGGCCACATAGTGGCCACTATCACCCAACTAAAGAAAACTTGTTCGAGTTTCTTGCTTTTCTAGGAAAAAATGGCATTGACATTGTTGATATTGAGGTATATGTCATATAAATCTTTTATAGTCTACTTTATTTTATATTCCAGTGTTCATCATCCTTCATGTCTTATATTTTGAATTGTATCTTATTTCATTTTCAGAAGAGGAACTCAGTATTGATGGTAAAAAGCAGGAATTGAAGAAAGAGGAAAACAACAACACTGGAGTGATGGATGTAAAAAGAGAAAGAGAAGAAAACTGGTCTAGTGATACCCTTAAATCCAATATCCTGCATGAGATCTAGACTGATGGTCAAGTTTTTAGAGTTGGTGAATTCACCTGCAATGCCTTGGCAACACAATGTTAATGTTTTGAAGTGATGAAACAATATTTCATGTGTAAATTATAGTCCAACCAATATTAAGTTGGAAACTCATATTGTAATACTTGACATTTCATATAATATAATTTGTGGTTGAAATTATTTATAGTTGTACTTGATATTATTTAGTATTGTCATTAACATATGTAATTTTGCGTTTTCATATTATATGAACATGCACATTGTATGATTTTTTTTAGTCTTAAAATCATACTAATTAATTTATGTTGATTAATAATAAACACATAAAATGAGTATAAAATTACTAAATTAGTAGTCTATATTGATTAAAGATGAGTATAAATAACATGAATATACGATGACTAAATTAGTCGTTTATAATGATTATTATGAAAGTAAATGAAATGAATATAAACTATTAAATCAATCGTTTATAGAATGGATATGAAACTACCAAAAAATAAATAAATGACTACTGTAAACGATAAATTTGTGATTAGAAATGACGACTAAATTCTGCATATATACGACTATTAGTAGCTAATTTACAGTATCTTATAACACGACCAAAATTTAGTTATATTTTTATGGTCATTAATGGGTTTCAAATGATGACTAAAATTTGCATATATATGACTATTAGTAGCTAATTTATAGTATCGTATAACCGACCAACATTCTAGTCATATTTCTTCGGTCATTAATTGGTTTTATCAAACGATCATATAGTAGTATATTTTGTTGTGTATTTGATCATTAATTGTGACAATTAATGACCAAATTTATGACTAAATATACTATTGGATGATAAATTTGAAACAACCAATTAATGACTAAGCTAAATACGATTAAAAGTTGGTTGCGTTATAAGATACTGTAAATTAGCCACTATCGGTCACCGATTGAAAAATGGTCCTTTATATTCAAATTTTAATTATTTTTTTAGTAGTTAATAAAGGCCTTTATTTAACTACTAAAGGTTTTATTTAACTACTAAAAAAATAATTAAAATTTGAAAAAAGGCCTTTATTAATGAATCAGAAGCCTTTTTTATTAATGAGGCCTTTAGTAGTTAAATAGAGGCCTCATTAATAAAAAAGGCTTCTGAGGCCCAGTGGACAAGACTTGGTCAGTTTAGTTTTGGAGCTCTCTCATTATTCTCTCTCTCTCTCTCATATTCTTGGACACTTAGAGTTTTCTTGGAGCACCTTTGCATTGGAGAAAGAAAAGAAAAGAAGGCAAGAGGAAGCAAGGATAAAGCAGGGAAAGACAGGATCAAGAAACTACAACAAGCTTCATTGTAGGTATCAACTTGCATGTGTATTTTTCTTGCTAGATTTGGCATGCATGGGATTTCATGTGTTTCTTTTCTACCATGGCATGGGTCTTGCTAGGTGTGACAATATTTTCAACCTAGCCTTGCCATTTCCTGATAGCTTTGATGAGATGGGTTCTCTCATGCATTTTGTGGGGATGTTTGGATTGGATTCAAAGCTGAGTGGGATGGATCTCCGAATTGAAAAACACATGGTGGTAGTGGTCCCTGGACCTGACTAAGGATGCACAAAGCCACTGGCCTAGTAACCCCTGAACCAGACTCTAGGTTACGGTAAAGATAGATTGTGTGCCTCAATGGGCCTAGGAATCCTTGTCAGTGAAAGACAGGATATAAGGTAAAGCCAAGAGGTGGATTTTCTCTCCATTGGGCCTAGTGATTCCAGGATGGAATGCATGGTAAAGCCTAGAGAGTATTTCTTGGTGTAGGGCCTAGTGATCCTTGGATCAGAGTCTAGATTCACGGTAAAGCCTGAGAAACTAGGAGGCACTCAAATTCCTCACGGTGTAGGTGGAGAACTCCGGTGGCATCCACATTGATTGGTGTTTTTGATGTGTTCTATGAGTCCAACATTCACTCTTGGAATATGGCACGAGGGTGATTGGCTAAAGAGAGACTTGGCTGAGCTAATCTATGGTCGGGTGGAACATGGTAGTCCCATCACCCATTGTTTCATTGCATTTATTAATGAAAAATTCATTCCCTTGATTTTCATGTGCAAATGTATTGATATATATATATATGGATTTTGATGACTGATATGTTTATTGTTTTCATGTTTCTACTATGTTGTTTATATTCAGATTTACCCCGAAGGATGTTACAATTAGTCAATCAATTTTTAAATAAATTGTTTACTCAAGTGAATACAATCATCTATAGTACTTGACACAAGTAAATTATATGTAGGTTCAAATTTTAATATATGTTCTAGTTAAACACTTATATTATCAATAAATTCCAATTTTTTATGTTCTAATTTCCTATCAAGAATTATATGTAGGTTCAAATTTTAATATATGCTCTAATTAAACACTTATATTATTAATAAATTCCAATTTTTTATGTTCTAATTTCTTTATAAAATATAAAATATATTAAGAACTTATTTCAAACATAATAATATTTTAGATATAAGATACTTATATTCAATACTATATATTTTTTAATTGAATATTTTAGATATAAGTTTAATATTTAATATAATTAATAAATACATATAACAATAAATACTATATAAGCATGTTTTTCCTGGAATCATTGATTTATTTAATTCTTAAAACATTAGCAAACAAATGAATATCATTTCCATTTGATACATTTTTCAATTACCATAGATTACCAAGTTTTCCTTGTCAAAATAAGCCTCGCATAGTTTTGACAAGCCTATCCATCACTTATCTATCACTTATGCCTTAAAAAAATCACCCAATTTGATGAAAAACATGTAACATTTCAACTTGAAATAAGTGCATTAATCTCTTGAATTTTCCATGTCTTTTTGAAAATTTCCTTAATTAAAAATATATTTTATTAACCAACTTCTCATATAATTAAGAGACTTATTTGAAGCAACAACTAAAGCGATTACCTCATACAGTATTGAATGAATAAGAAATGAGTATTTGACCAATAAAGTTAGTACATAAACTTTAATGAATATCTTTCATAGTCGAATTTCTATATGAGTCAAATCCCAATGTTTTATATTTTGATAATTAATTTAAGATAAAACATTTATTATAATTCATATATTGTTATACATTATTATTCTAAATTTGTTACATATTTTTCTCGATCTATATTGTAACAATTTTTTGACTCAATTCTTTCTAATTATTTTTTGCTACTAATAAAATCTATTTTCTATAGTAATAATAGTATATAAATAATATCCATGAATTAAAAATGTATTAGTTATGATCTACATCTATAAAAATAATATATATATTTATATATTTATAAAAAAAAAATATTTCACAACAATATAATACATAATTTCGCACATTTATAAAAATAATATATATATATTTATATATTTATAAAAATAAATATTCCACAATACATAATTTGGCTGACACTCACTATTTTTTTTTTAAATTTCATAACTTCAACTTGTTTAGTAATGAGTAAATATAATTTCCTTGATTCACTCTCCAATGTTCCAATAGAAAATCTATGATACCTGGATACCAACGCCCATTTAGTCCACTTACTTGGATTTTTCCATTATTTTTGTTTGCATAGGGTGTATATCCTTATAATGACACACCCTAAACACTTAATATGCTCTCCATCATTTTAATTTAGTATAAGATATGCTTATTTGTATGTTAACTTTATTTCATATTTAAATGATTTTTTATGAGCAACTCGCTTGCCATTCATTTTTATCAAAGACTTTCGTCTTTGATATTTTAAATTTAATTTATATATATATATATATATATATTATCCGTGTCTAATTTAAATGCTTTAACCAATATCATTTGTCTTTCATGTTTTTTTGGTTAACTTATTCCAGACATATCTTTTTGACAAGTTATCCTATTTTTATATACAAAGAAAATAATTGATTAGAAATCGAGGAAAAATATCATGTTTTATATCATAATAATGGATAATTCAATTATTACATTTAATACACTAACAAAATTAAAGTGGCTACATTGTTGGGAATTTGTAAAAAGTAACTTTAATGAATCTAATCTCTAGTACCTTCTAGTAATTTAGTCCGAATAAGTTTATAAAGATTTATATTTTCATGAAATTATACAAAATTTTTAAGAAAACATTTTTATTTTTATATTGAGATTAAAAAAAATTACAATGTCCAAAAGGGTTATATTTAATGGTGGAAATCTAAGCATTATTCGTCATTGGGTAAGATTTAATTTTTATGAAGACCAAACCTAAAGTCATTTGGCACTTTGAGGTAGTGATTGAACATGTCATTGCAAGTTAAGAAAATATATTAAACGATCCATACATACATAAATGAAACTTATGACTCAATCATAGATAAGTGGATCAAAGCCCAACCCCATGTCCTCTAATTTTTAGAGTAAGCTTCTTTACATTTACCATAAAAAAAAATCAAAATGCATCAAGTATTATTTACCACCATTTATAACATAGTTCCAACCTAAATCTACAATTGGCTCTTCTACTATCCCTTGACTAATAATAAATCCAATGACTTGCAACAAGATTTAATTTGAAATGCATTAGTGAATAGATGCCTTTTCTAAATACATCAAATTTTATTTACCACAACTTATAACGTAGATCCAAACCTAAATACATAAATTTGCAACTGTATCCTCTACTATCCATTTCTAATGTGGTGCGTTCATTACTATTAAATGCAATGACTTGGAAATAAGATAGATCCAAACCTAAGTTTGCAATTGTATCCTCTACTATCCATTTCTAATGTGAAGCATTCATTACTATTAAATCCAATGGCTCAGAAAAATATTTAGTTTAAAAATTGATTAATAAACCTATTAAATCCAATGACATAAGATAGATCCAAACCTAAGTTTGCAATTGTATCCTCTACTATCCATTTCTAATGTGAAGCATTCATTACTATTAAATCCAATGACTCAGAAAAATATTTAGTTAATAAACCTATTAAATCCAATGACATGGAAATAACATAGATCCAAACCTAAATTTGCAATTGTATCTTCTACTATCCATTTCTAATGTGGTGCATTCATTACTATTAAATCCAATGACTTGGAAAAATATTTATTTTAAAATGAATTGATTAATAAACCAAAGGAATGAGAGAAAATGTGATTCGTTTTTAAACGTTAAAAAATTTGGTCCTTTCAGGGTTCATAAATCTAAATCCGATGCATTAATCTCTTATAATATAAAGCCTTGAACGAAGATAAAAAATCGATTGCAGAGATGAGACCAAATGTGTGCCATTTAAAATCTCTAAAGAGATGATATAAATGTAAGAATGTTAAGTGAATCACTATATTTCTTATTCTTCAAAAACATATAAAATATTATTCTTCAAAAACATATAAAAGATAATTTAGATTAAAAAAGTTAATGGATTGTTATGTTCTTTATTTTTCTGAGTTTACAAATCAATGAATCTCAAATATCACTGAGACAAAATGTGGTGAATCATAGTGGTTACATATTAACAAATGCAACACAAACACAGATATATTAATCCATAATAAAAAATCCAATACCACTTTCATTTCAAATTGTTTCAAATAATCAACTTATAAAGCATAAGTGAATGGAACATAATTGAATAAAACAATGATATTTATGAAAATGAAAATAATGTTCTAAATAAATGAATTAAATTTAGTTGCAAGGTGGTGGTTTTAAATATTTTTGAATTTTTAAATAAGATATTATTAATTAAATTTAGTTGTAAGATAATGCTTCTAAATATTTTGAATTTTTAAATAAGATATTATAAATTAAATTTAGTTGGAAAATAGTGGTTCTAAATATTTTTGAATTTCTAAATAATATATTTTGATATAACAATAGTAAAAGTAATGAAAGTCTTATTATTATAGATTTCAAATTTTATAAATTGAGAAATATATTATTGTTTTAAGAAAATTTCAAATTAATATGGAAATTTTTTAAGAAATTTTATAAATTTGTATATAATAAAAAATAAACAATAAAATGTGCAAATAGTTGATATTCCTATACATAATCCAAACTTCCTAATACATTTTGAGGAGACTTAATCCATTTATGCATAAATGTTACTAAAATTTACATAAAATTACACCATTCATTTTATAACTTTGTACACCTACTCCCCTGAAATATTGGAAGTACCCATACCATAGACATGACATTATTCTTAATCAACGTAATTGCAAATGTTATTTACTTTGTTAATAGAAACCAATCATAATTTTGTTAAAATATTGTGAGATATGCTTGACACTATTTAACTTATACATCTTTTAAATGATAGAAACTGCATATAAAGAATGTACCCACAGGGAAAAAAATGTTTAAAATCCGAAATCAATTAAGTTTTCCCTATGATTTCCTGGACTAAAAGATCAATCAACAACACATGTAGAAAAAAAAAATTATGATATTGATTAAGAAACTAATCTATTGGACATATTTTCACAATCATAAATGCCTATAAATTCCCACTTTTGATATTAATATATTCAAATTTAATACAACACAAGTTAGGTGAAGTAATCCAGAGAATTCAAGATACCTAAGTACCATTATAATTCAAACATTTTTCTAGTGTTAAAAAATTCCCACATAGGAAATTAGTAAGCCTATCGTGCTCGATATTTGGCCTAACCTATGGCATGGGATTCCTAGAGAACAAGATATTTGTACCTCGAAACCAATTTTCACACTACATCATGATGATTAACAATACATTTCTAGCATTTTATATGGTTGGCATTAAAATATTCTTGAGTCCCATAGAATTTTTCTCTCATTCGAAGAAAATAAACAAACGTTTATTGAAAAAAGGTTGTTACATAGTGCATGGATCTTGAGAACAATGTTGCAGTTGAAAATAAAGTATATCCTAGGGAGATAATCACCAAATTCCTGGGAAAAGGCCAGCACATGGGGCAACAGAGAAAAAAAATGGAAAGCAATCTATCGCTAGTATCAAAACAATGTTGCATAAATATGAGAGAAACAAAAGGGTGAATCAGAATTAATCTGAAAAAGAGAAATTCCTAGACTCCTGATGTTCTCTCTCTCTCTCATATTCTTGGACACTTAGAGTTTTCTTGGAGCACTTTTGCGTTGGAGAAAGAAAAGAAAAGAAGGCAAGAGGAAGCAAGGATAAAGCAGGGAAAGGCAGGATGAAGAAACTACAATAGGCTTCATTGTAGGTATCAACTTGCATGTGTATTTTCCTTGCTAGATTTGGCATGCATGGAATTTCATGTGTTTCTTTTCTACCATAGCATGGGTCTTGCTAGGTGTGACAGTATTTTCAACCTAGCCTTGCCATTTCCTGATAGCTTTGATGAGATGGGTTCTCTCATGCATTTTGTGGGGCTGTTTAGATTGGATTCAAAGCTGAGTGGGATGGATCTCCGAATTGAAAAACACATGGTGGTAGTGGTCCCTGGACCTGACTAAGGATGCATAAAGCCACTGACCTAGTAACCCCTGAACCAGACTCTAGGTTACGGTAAAGCTAGATTGTGTGCCTCAATGGGCCTAGGAATCCTTGCCGGTGAAAGACAAGATATAGGGTAAAGCCAATCTATGGTCGGGTGGAACGTGGTAGGCCCATCACCCGTTGTTTCATTGCATTTATTAATGAAAAATTCATTCCCTTGATTTTCATGTGCAAATGTCATTATATATATGGATTTTGATGACTGATATGTTTATTGTATTTATGTTTCTATTATGTTGTTAATATTCAGATTTACCCCGAAGGATGTTACAATTAGTCAATCAATTTTTAAATAAATTGTTTACTCAAGTGAGTACAATCATCTATGTAGATTATATGTAGGTTCAAATTTTAATATGTTCTAGTTAAACACTTATATTATCAATAAATTCCAATTTTTTATGTTCTATTTTCTTTATCAAGAATTATATGTAGGTTCAAATTTTAATATATGCTCTAATTAAACACTTATATTATTAATAAATTCCATTTTTTATGTTCTAATTTCTTTATCAAATATAAAATATAAAATATATTAAAAACTTATTTTAATAATATTTTAGATATAAGTTTAATAAATGCATTTAAATATATAACAATAAATGTTATATAAACATGCTTTTCCTCGAATCATTGATTTATTTAATTCTTAGAACATTAGCAAACAAATGAATATCATTTCCATTTGATAATTTTTCAATTACCATAGATTACCATGTTTTCCTTGTCAAAATAAGCCTCGCATAGTTTTGACAAGCCTATCCATCACTTATCTATCACTTATGCCTTCAAAAAATCGGGCAAATCACCCAATTTGATGAAAAACATGTAACATTTCAACTTGAAATAAGTGCATTAATCTTTTGAATTTTCCATGTCTTTTTGAAAATTTCCTTAATTAAAAATATATTTTATTAACCAACTTCTCAATATAATTAAGAGAATTATTTGAGGCAACAACTAAAGCGATTACCTCATACAATACTGAATGAATAACAAATGAGTACCTGACCAATAAAGTTAGTACATAAACTTTAATGAATATCTTTCATAGTCGAATTTCTATATGAGTCAAATCCCAATGTTTTATATTTTGATAATTAATTTAAGATAAAACATTTATTATAATTCATATATTGTTATACATCATTATTCTAAATTTGTTACATATTTTTCTCCATCTATATTGTAACAATTTTTTGACTCAATTCTTTCTAATTATTTTTTGCTACTAATAAAATCTATTTTCTGTAGTAATAATAGTATATAAGTAATATTCATGAATTAAAAATGTATTAGTTATGATCTACATTTATAAAAATAATATATATATTTATAAAAATAAATATTTCACAACAATACAATACATAATTTCGCACATTTATAAAAATAATATATTTATATATTTATAAAAATAAATATTCCACAACAATACAATACATAATTTTAAGTATGGGGGTTTACGCAGTGCAAATGGGGTAGCAAGCTAAGTGGGCTTGATTGTGGGGAAAACTCCACAGTTAAGCACGCTTGAGCCAGAGGAGTTCTGGGATGGGTGACCTCCTGGGAAGTCCTGGTTACCGGGTGCAAGCCCCGGAAGTGATGATTGATGCTATGTGATTCATTTCACTAGTTTCAATCCCACTTCTTCACCCCTGTGAGCATCACCCGATGCAATGAGTGCTAAGTGAACTATTCAAAAATCATGAGAAATTAGTCAGTTACGACTACCTCTCATGGAAATGGTCATACATGAATGACTTACTTAATGCAGTTGAATCCCAAAATGATATCTAATATAATGCACTGCGTAAACCCCCATACTTAAAATTCAAAAAAAGAGTCAAGGGATCTCTACTTGAATGGTTCATGAGGCACAATACTTGCTAAGGTTTTGCAAATGGGGTAGCAAGCTAAGTGGGCTTGATTGTAGGGAAAACTCCAAAGTTAAGCGCGCTTGAGCCAGAGGAGTTCTGGGATGGGTGACCTCCTGGGAAGTCCTGGTTACCGGGTGCAAGCCCCGGAAGTGATGATTGATGCTATGTGATTCATTTCACTAGTTTCAATCCCACTTCTTCACCCCTGTGAGCATCACCCGATGCAATGAGTGCTAAGTGAACTATTCAAAAATCATGAGAAATTAGTCAGTTACGACTACCTCTCATGGAAATGGTCATACATGAATGACTTACTTAACGCAGTTGAATCCCAAAATGATATCTAATATAATGCACTGTGTAAACCCGCATACTTAAAATTCAAAAAAAGAGTCAAGGGATCTCTACTTGAATGGTTCATGAGGCACAATACTTGCTAAGGTTTTGCAAATGGGGTAGCAAGCTAAGTGGGCTTGATTGTGGGGAAAACTCCACAGTTAAGCGCGCTTGAGCCAGAGGAGTTCTGGGATGGGTGACCTCCTGGGAAGTCCTGGTTACCGGGTGCGAGCCCCGGAAGTGATGATTGATGCTATGTGATTCATTTCACTAGTTTCAATCCCACTTCTTCACCCCTGTGAGCATCACCCGATGCAATGAGTGCTAAGTGAACTATTCAAAAATCATGAGAAATTAGCAGTTACGACTACCTCTCATGGAAATGGTCATACATGAATGACTTACTTAACGCAGTTGAATCCCAAAATGATATCTAATATAATGCACTGCGTAAACCCCCATACTTAAAATTCAAAAAAAGAGTCAAGGGATCTCTACTTGAATGGTTCATGAGGCACAATACTTGCTAAGGTTTTGCAAATGGGGTAGCAAGCTAAGTGGGCTTGATTGTGGGGAAACCTCCACAGTTAAGCGTGCTTGAGCCAGAGGAGTTCTGGGATGGGTGACCTCCTGGGAAGTCCTGGTTACCGGGTGCAAGCCCCGGAAGTGATGATTGATGCTATGTGATTCATTTCACTAGTTTCAATCCCACTTCTTCACCCCTGTGAGCATCACCCGATGAAATGAGTGCTAAGTGAACTATTCAGAAATCATGAGAAATTAGTCAGTTACGACTACCTCTCATGGAAATGGTCATACATGAATGACTTACTTAACGCAGTTGAATCCCAAAATGATATCTAATACATAATTTGGCTGACACTCACTATTGTTTTTAAATTTCATAACTTCAACCTTTTTAGTAATAAGTAAATATAATTTCCTTGATTCACTCTCCAATGTTCCAATAGAAAATCTATGATACCTAGATACCAACGACCATTTAATCCACTTACTTGGATTTTGCCATTATTTTTGTTTTCATAGGGTGTATATCCTTATAATGACACACCCTAAACACTTAATATGCTCTCCATCATTTTAATTTAGTATAAGATATGCTTATTTGTATGTTAACTTTATTTCATATTTAAATGATTTTTTATGAGCAACTCACTTGCCATTCATTTTTAGAAGACTTTCGTCTTTGATATTTTAAATTTTATATATATATATATATATATATATATATTATCTGGGTCTAATTTAAATGCTTTAACCAATATCATTTGTCTTTCATGTTTTTTTAGGTTAACTTATTCCAGACATACCTTTTTGATAAATTATCCTTGATGGGGCCAGCCCATGTGGTCCCGCCGTCGATGCGCTAAGGTGTTATGCGACCGTAATGAATATAATAATATTTTGGATTTTTGGATATTTATGTTGGTTGATTTGCAATCGGCGTCGTATTGATTTTGGTTTATGAAGGTTTGTACCTTAGTGGCTTACCCGTTGAACACCTGTCCCTCCTCGGGATCCCACGAATCCGCCCAGGTTTGGGGTTTTTACTCCTTCGCACTCATTTCTTTCTCATTGTTTTGCCTGGTCATTTGCTCTGCGAGCTCTGCAACTTCGGTGGTTTGTTTGTTTTGGATGTGGGTTCCTACGACTTGTCTGCACGGTTTGCTGGTTGTGGCTCCTGGTTACCCTTTCGACTTCGGTCGTTGGTTCCCAGCCTGGTATGCCTCTGCTCTTTCGGCGATTTATGAATGCTTTGGTAAGTTTCGCATGGCACTATTCCTCGGCTTGCATGTTGGTTACTATTGTGAATTGGGTTTTTTTTTCATTCAAGGGTTCCCGACTCTGTGTGTGCTATTTGTGTCTTGCGAGTGGTTACAATTGCTCTGTTAATAGTTTCCGCCTCTGTGTGTTGCTGTCTGCATCTCGTGAGGGTTTAAGCTATACGATAGCTGTGTAATGCTTGATATTTATTCCAATACTGGTTCAGCTCTTTCCACAGTCTTCGGCAATCTGATGGCGGCGTCCTCTGTTGGGGTCTCTGCAAACTCGTTCGGTAAGTTTTTGTTTTATGCCAGAATTTTTGCAGTCCTCCTTTACCTGTACCTGATGTCTTGGCTCCTTCATGAGCAGGGGTCTTCTCGGGGTCGAATGGAGGCTATGGTTCACCGAACAGGTATGGTGCCATTCCCTTTCGTTTTCTCATCCTCTTCAATTTCTTCTTAACTCAGTTGATGCTGTTGCTTGGGCCTAACCACTCCTGTTCATTCTCTTGCAGGTGAGACTATTCGAGGGTTCTGGTGTTTGAGCTCTCGGCTGTTCGGGCAAACACGGGTAGTTTCTCTGTTGTTTGGTAGCTTGATTATAGGGGTGTTTCGACTTTATTGGCTGAACTTGGTTTGCTGGCCTTAGGCTGCTCTCTGTCTGTACTTAACTCTCTTTGGTTGCTGGGTACGTCGTGGGTTGTGATTTTGGGTCATACGGGAAGTTGGTTTCTTGTTTGCTGTTAGAGTTAATTTCTCACGACTGTGGATTTAGTCCAGTCTTCTATTTCGGACAGTATGTAAACATATATGGAATTTTGGCCGACTGTATTATTGTAATCATATGAATTTAATGATGAATAGATTAGACTTGCGTTTGTAATTTCCACATACCTGTTACGAGGTCTTTCTTTTATTGTCTGGTTATATGGACTCGTGCTGTTACTTGTCGTCCAACTGGTTTATCTTCTCCTCTGGGTCCAGAACCTGTAGCAGTACATTCGACAGTATTTGTATAATAACTTACTAGCGAAATTATACAATCATTGAGGACACGGTAGGATTATATGTGCACAGAATGTTTATATTACTCTCTCTGTTTTTTTCCATACAAAGTCGAACCCCTATAATGGTTTGTTTCACACCTTTTGTAACACTGTTTTCAAACAGTTTTGTAACTGCTGTTAGTTTGTGTTGTTGGTTATATCAGTTATTTCATATACGGGACTTCTCCATAGCTAGCTAGCACATTTTGTTTTACATGCATTTACAACAGTAATATAACTGTTTGGAAACAAACGATTCTAACTAATTACTACTGCTCCTAATTAAAAGTCATTACATTATTCTTAGGCAATTTAAAAAGAAAAGTAAAATAAAATAAAGACAGATATACTGTCCATCCAGCGAACTGTGTTCTCTGTCCTTTTCAGAAACCATGTCAACCTTGTTTCCATCTTTGCCCTGTTAGCCAGATGCTCCTGCATCAGGCTCCCGGGGTAAAAGAAATTCATGGCTCCATTCCATGAGTTCCTCCACCGAATAGCCAGCCTTCTGTATCTGCGCCGCATCGAGCCATGAGCTGTCCTCCATTGGACGGTCTCTCCACTTGACGAGGTAATGTAGATATTCTTTCCTACGTGTCTTCTTGGCTACCTGGGTACTGAGGATCCCTTCAATCTCATGGGACTGGGCCGAAGGCAATTGTTTCTTCCAAGAACTGTCTCCAAGTTGGGTGTCCCGTTCTGGCCATACCACACTATCATCCTCTGCTTGGGCATTATATGGGAACAGATCTGCAACATTGAAAATAGGTGATATGCCTATGTCAGGTGGCAGATGAATCTCGTAAGCGTTGGCTGAAAATTTACGTAAGATCTTGCATGGACCAATTTTCTTATATTTTAGTTTGTTATATGTGCCCTTAGGAAACCGTTCCCGGCGCAGGTGCGCAAGGACCTCATCCCCAACATTAAAATGCACCTCTCGTCGCTTTGAATATGCTTGCTGCTTGCATTTCTGTACGCTGTCCTACAACCTTAATTTGACTTTTTCATGAAGTTTGCTCATTGCTTCAACAAAGTCTTCCCCATCCGCGCTTCTCCGTTCCAACTTTCCCAAATCTCGCAGTTCATGTATTCCCCGAGGATGCATGCCATACACAATCTGAAATGGGCTGTGTCCGGTGCTACGATTGGGCGAATCGTTATAAGCGAGTTCTGCCTGGGTGAGAGCTCGATCCCATAACCATGAATTTTGCCCAGTTAAACTTCGTAATAAATTCCCCAAGCTCCTGTTCACCACTTCCGTTTGTCCATCAGTCTGCGAATGATACGCAGAGCTGAAATTCAGTTGCGTGCCCAACTTTTTCCACAGGGTGCGCCAAAAATGTCCTGTGAATTTTACATCCCTGTCTTAAATGATAGATCTAGGTAGGCCATGCAGTCTAACAACTTCTGTGAAAAATAGGTGTGCCACATACGTGGCATCACTAGTTTTCCGACAAGGAATCAAATGAGCCATTTTCGAAAATCTGTCTACCACCACCATTACTGAATCATATCCCCGCTGCGTTCTAGGTAGTCCTAGGACAAAGTCAATGCTGACTGAGTCCCATGGCCTGCTTGGAACAGGTAGTGGTGTGTAAAGTCCAATATTCTGACTATGTCCTTTCGACAGTTGGCAGACTTTACACCTAATTACATATCTCTGTACATCCCTGCTCATTTTAGGCCAATAATAAAAATGTCCGAGTTGCTCCAAAGTTTTGTTGATGCCAAAATGTCCCGCTAATCCACCACTATGCTTCTCCCGTACAATATTCTCCCTCATTGAACAGTCCGGGATACATAACTGCCCACCTCTGAACAATAATCCTTCCTGTAAATTATAGTCCAACCATGGGCTTGCATTCCTCAATACGGAATTTTGGCAGGCTTCAAAAGCTTCCTTGAAATCTGTGTCGGTTTGGTACAAATCTTTCAAATGTTCGAATCCTAGTACCTGTATTCTACTCTCCTGTAAGAGCAAGGCTCTTCTGCACAAGGCATCCGCCACTTTGTTGGCTTGCCCACTTATGTGTTTTAACATGAAAGTGAAACTCTGCAAGTATTCTACCCATTTGGTGTTCTTATGGTTTAACTTGTGCTGCTGCATTACATATTGTAATGTTGAATTATCAGAAAATAAGACGAACTCATTGCCCAGCAGGTAGTGCCTCCAATGTTTTAAAGCTTGGACCACAGCATAAAATTCCTTGTCATACGAGGAATATTTCTGCCAGCTCTCATTTAGTTTTTCACTAAAAAATGCCACTGGTCTGTCTTCCTGACTGAGCACAACGCCAATAGCTGTTCCACTTGCGTCACACCGAACTTGAAAAAGTTTATTGAAATCGGGCAGGCTCAAGATTGCCCTTTCTGTGATCTTCCGCTTCAAAAGCTGAAAACTGTCTTCTGCCATCTTGGTCCAACAAAAAGGCTGATTGGCCTTTTTGATGGTCTCTAACATTGGTGTGCAAATTTCACTGAAATTTCTAATAAATTTTCGATAAAAACTTGCGAGTCCATGGAAACTACGTACCTCAAATAAGCTCTTCGGTGACGGCCAATTTATAATTGTTGCAATCTTCTCGGGGTCCATTTTCAATTCATTTTCTGCAACTACAAACCCTAGATAGACCAGCTCCTTCTGCAGGAAAGTGCATTTCTTTAAGTTTATCAGCAGTTTGTTCTGCTGTAACTTCTCTAACACCCTTCGAACATGTTGAAGATGATCTCTTTTCGTTCTGCTAAAAATTAAGATATCATCAAGATAAACTATCACGAACTTGCCAATAAATTCCTTTAACATCTCATTCATCAATCTCATAAAGGTACTAGGAGCGTTGCTTAATCCAAATGGCATGACCAGCCATTCGTACAGCCCTTCATTAGTCTTGAAAGCTGTTTTCCACTCATCTCCTTCCCTAATCCTGATCTGATGATAACCACTCTTCAGATCAATCTTTGTAAAATAAGCTGCTTCGCTAAGACAATCCATCATGTCGTCCATCCTGGGTAAGGGAAATCTATATCGAATAGTGATTTTATTAATAGCCCGCGAATCTGTACACATTCACCATTCTCCACCCTTCTTAGGTGCAAGTACTGTTGGTACTGCACAAGGGCTCAAACTTTCTCTGATCAACCCCTTATCTAGCAACTCCTGCACTTGTTTACGAATTTCTTCATTGTCTTTTGGACTCATCCTATACGCTGCCTTGTTCGACAAGCTTGCTCCAGGTATAAAATCAATATGATGGCTAATAATCCTCTTGGGAGGCAACTTATCTGGTAGATCGTCAACTACAATGTCTTGAAATTCTTTTAACAACTCCTGAATTTCTACAGGCAGTTCTGATTTTTCTGTGTTTAGCAACATCAGTTTTGTCCTCCTTACAATCGCATAAATGACCTCATTTTCCTCAATCTGCTTCGCAAACTGTTTTCCACCAATTAACAATGCTTTTGTTCCACTTGATTCTGCTGCATCCTCCTCTTTGATGGGTACAAGCATATGTTTGACCCCATCTTTCACAAATTTATAACAATTCATCCTTCCATCGTGCGTCACCTTCCGATCATACTGCCACGGTCTCCCTAGCAGTATATGGCACACGTCCATTGGCATAATATCGCAGACCACCGTGTCTTGATATTTGCCAATGTGAAATTCAACCTCGCACTGTTCATCAACTAGTAGCTGGTGGCCTTTCTGTAGCCACGACACCTTGTAAGGCGTGGGGTGTTTAAGCCGCTTCAATCCCAGCTTTTCCACCATTTCGGTGGCAACCAAATTGTCTGTACTCCCGCTGTCTATAATCAATTTACAGCACTTCCCATGTGATTTGAAAACTGTTCGAAACAACGCCTTTCGCTGGGTCTGTTCAGCCATCTCCTTGGCTGGCTTCAACAGTACTTTGTTCAAAATTAGAGCCTCCCCTATTTCTGCCACGTTTTCTATCTCCCGGGGCTGTGCTTCAGCTTCCTCAGGCTGCGCAACAAATGCTCCCCTCTGGCCAGCGTGCTCAGCTTCCAGGCATTCGAAGGATCTGTGCCCCCACTTATGGCACCTGTAGCACTGGACATTAGTCCCTCTTCCGCGACCATTTCCTCTTCCCTGCTGATATGGCCGACCTCCTCTAGTGCTATCTCCCTTCTCTGTTGTCCCTGAAGCCCTGGAACTACTGCCTTCTTCATTATTAGTGGCAGTTCTCCCTCTGCCATAGGACTGTCCTCGTCCTCTGCCATTTCCTCTCCCTCTCCTGTTGTTCTATTTCCTATTAATTTTCTCTTCAGCCTTTACAGCACTCTGAAAGGCTTCTTCTATATTTCGGGGAGAGAGAATACTGATCTCGTCCAATATTTCCAACCTCAAGCCATTTACGTACCTCGCTGTTTTTTCTGGAGTATCATCCGTATAACCAGCACATAAATTTACTCGATAAAATTCCTCTGTGTACTCCTTTACAGTCATACCTTTCTGCCTTAAATTTTGTACTCGTCGATAAAGTTCAACCTGGTAGTCTTTAGGCAAAAACCTGCCCTTCAACTTTTCCACCATCCTTGGCCACTTTCTTATTGGCAACTTGTTCATCCGTCTTCTGTCTGCTTGGACACTATCCCACCATAAGGCAGCGTGTCCTTTTAACTTAGTCGCAGCAAATCTAACTCTTTTATCCTCACTGATCTCCTCATTTTCAAAATACTTGTCTAACTCACTCACCCAATCCAGCAAAACATCAGCGGACAGACTGCCATCATAGTTAGGGATCTCAGGTTTGGGTTTACTGCTGGCTAATAGTACTGATCTCAATAGTCTTAACTCTGGGGCTTCTTCCTCTGACCCATCTGTAACAGTTGCTGCCTCGTCTTCACTATCATCCCCAAGTTCCGGGTCTCTTCACCTTCCTGACTCTACTGCTTCCAAGCGAGCAGTAAGGATTCTCAACTGTTCTCTCAAGCCCTTGTCTACTACTCTGCGTGCACCTATTCCTCGTCCTCATCTTTGTACTTCCATCTTCCCCTGTTTCCTTAAAATGCTACTCTGATACCACTTGATGGGGCCAGCCCACGTGGTCCCGCCGTCGATGTGCTGAGGTGTTATGTGACCGTAATGAATATAATAATATTTTGGATTTTTGGATATTTATGTTGGTTGATTTGCAATCGGTGCCATATTGATTTTGGTTTATGAAGGTTTGTACCTTAGTGGCTTAACCGTTGAACACCTGTCCCTCCTCAGGATCCCACGAATCTGCCCAGGTTTGGGGTTTTTACTCCTTCGCGCTCATTTCTTTCTCGTTGTTTCGCTTGGTCATTTGCTCTACGAGCTCTGCAACTTCAGTGGTTTGTTTGTTTTGAATGTGGGTTCTTGCGACTTGTCTGCACGATTTGCTGGTTGTGGCTCCTGGTTACCCTTTCGACTTCGGTCGTTGGTTCCCGGCCTGGTATGCCTCCGCTCTTCCGGCATTTTATGAATGCTTTGGTAAGTTTCGCATGGCACTATTCCTCGACTTGCATGTCGGTTACTATTATGAATTGGGTTTTTTTTTCATTCAAGGGTTCCCAACTCTGTGTGTGTAATTTGTGTCTTGCGAGTGGTTACAATTGCTCTGTTAATAGTTTCTGGCTCTGTGTGTTGCTGTCTGCATCTCGTGAGGGTTTAAGCTATACGATAGCCGTGTAATGCTTGATATTTATTCCAATACTGGTTCAGCTCTTTCCACAGTCTTTGGCAATCCAATGGCGGCGTCCTCCATTGGGGTCTCTGCAAACTCATTCAGTAATTTTTTGTTTTATGCCAGAATTTTTGCAGTCCTCCTTTACCTGTACCTGATGTCTTGGCTCCTTCGTGAGCAGGGGTCTTCTCGGGGTTGAATGGAGGCTATGGTTCACCAAACAGGTATGGTGCCATTCCCTTTCGTTTTCTCGTCCTCTTCAATTTCTTCTTAACTCAGTTGATGCTATTGCTTGGGCCTAACCACTCCTGTTCATTCTCTTGCAGGTGAGACCGTTCGAGGGTCCCGGTGTTTGAGCTCTCGGCTATTCGGGAAAACACGGGTAGTTTCTCTGTTGTTTGGTAGCTTGATTATAGGGGTGTTTCGAATTTATTGGCTGAACTTGGTTTGCTGGCCTTAGGCTGCTCTCTGTCTGTACTTAACTCTCTTTGGTCGCTGAGCACGACGTGGGTTGTGATTCTGGGTCATACGGGAAGTTGGTTTCTTGTTTGCTGTTAGAGTTAATTTCTCACGACTGTGGATTTAGTCCAGTCTTCTATTTCGGACAGTATGTAAACGTATATGGAATTTTGGCCGACTGTATTATTGTAATCATATGAATTTAATGATGAATAGATTAGACTTGCATTTGTAATTTCCACATACCTATTACGAGGTCTTTCTTTTATTGTCTGGTTATATGGACTCATGCTGTTAATTTTCGTCCAACTGGTTTATCTTCTCCTCTGGGTCCAGAACCTGTAGTAGTACATTCGACAGTATTTGTATAATAACTTACTAGCGAAATTATACAATCATTGAGGACACGGTAGGATTATATGTGCACAGAATGTTTATATTATTCTCTCTGTTTTTTTCCATACAAAGTCGAACCCCTGTAATGGTTTGTTTCACACCTTTTGTAACACTGTTTTCAAACAGTTTTGTAACAACTGTTAGTTTGTGTTGTTGGTTATATTAGTTATTTCATATACGGGACTTCTCCATAGCTAGTTAGCACATTTTGTTTTACATGCATTTACAACAGTAATATAATTGTTTGGGAAACAAACGATTCTAACTAATTACTACTGCTCCTAATTAAAAGTCATTACATTATTCTTAGGCAATTTAAAAAGAAAAGTAAAATAAAATAAAGACAGATATACTGTCCATCCAGCGAACTGTGTTCTCTGTCCTTTTCAGAAACCATGTCAACCTTGTTTCCGTCTTTGCCCTATTAGCCAGATGCTCCTGCATCAATCCTATTTTTATATACAAAGAAAATAATTTATTAGAAATCGAGGAAAAATATCATGTTTTATATCATAATAATGGATAATTCAATTATTACATTTAATACACTAACAAAATTAAAGTGGTTACATTGTTGGGAATTTATAAAAAGTAACTTTAATGAATCTAATCTCTAGTACCTTCTAGTAATTTAGTCCGAATAAGTTTATAAAGATTTATATTTTCATGAAATTATACAAATTTTTGAAGAAAACATTTTTATTTTTATATTGAGATTAAAAAAAAGTACAATGTCCAAAAGGGTTATATTTAATGGTGGAAATCTAAGCATTATTCGTCATTGGGTAAGATTTATTTTTTATGAGGACCAAACATAAAGTCATTTGGCACTTTGAGGTAGTGATTGAACATGTCGTTGCAAGTTAAGAAAATATATTAAATGATCCATACATACATAAATGAAACTTATGACTCAATCATAGATAAGTGGATCAAAGCCCAACCCCATGTCCTCTAATTTTTAGAGTAAGCTTCTTTACATTTACCATAAAAAAAAATCAAAATGCATCAAGTATTGTTTACCACCATTTATAACATAGTTCCAACCCAAATCTACAATTGGCTCTTCTACTATCCCTTCACTAATAATAAATCTAATAACTTGCAACAAGATTTAATTTGAAATGCATTAGTGAATAGATGCCTTTTCTAAGTACATCAAATTTTATTTACCACAACTTATAACGTAGATCCAAACCTAAATACATAAATTTGCAACTGTATCCTCTACTATCCATTTCTTATGTGGTGCATTCATTACTATTAAATGCAATGACTTAGAAATAAGATAGATCCAAACCTAAGTTTGCATTTGTATCCTCTACTATCCATTTCTAATGTGAAGCATTCATTACTATTAAATCCAATGACTCGGAAAAATATTTAGTTTAAAATGAATTGATTAATAAACCTATTAAATCCAATGACATGGAAATAACGTAGATCCAAACCTAAATTTGCAATTGTATTCTCTACTATCCATTTCTAATGTGGTGCATTCATTACTATTAAATCCAATGACTTGGAAAAATATTTATTTTAAAATGAATTGATTAATAAACCGAAGGAATGAGAAAAAATGTGATTCGTTTTTAATCGTTATAAAATTTGGTCCTTTCAGGGTTCATAAATCTAAATCCGATGCATTAATTTTTTATAATATAAAGCCTTGAACGAAGATAAAAAATCGATTGCAGAGATGAGACCAAATGTGTGCCATTTAAAATCTCTAAAGAGATGATATAAATGTAAGAATGTTAAGTGAATCACTATATTTCTTATTCTTCAAAAACAAAAACATATAAAATATTATTCTTCAAAAACATATAAAAGATAATTTAGATTTAAAATGTTACATGGATTGTTATGTTTTTTATTTTTCTAATGCATGTACAGGAGTTTACAAATCAATGAATCTCAAATATCACTGAGACAAAATGTGGTGAATCATAGTGGTTACATATTAAAAAATGCAACAAAAACAAAGATATATTAATCCATAATAAAAGATCCAATACCACTTTCATTTCAAATTGTTTCAAATAATCAACTTATAAAGCATAAGTGAATAGAACATAATTGAATAAAACAATGATATTTATTAAAATGAAAATAATGTTATAAATAAATGAATTAAATTTAGTTGCAAGGTGGTGGTTTTAAATATTTTTGAATTTTTAAATAAGATAATATTAATTAAATTTAGCTTTAAGATAATGGTTCTAAATATTTTGAATTTTTAAATAAGATATTATAAATTAAATTTAGTTAGAAAATAGTGGTTCTAAATATTTTTGAATTTTTTAATAATATATTTTGATTTAACAATAGTAAAAGTAATGAAAGTGTTATTATTATGGATTTCAAATTTTATAAATTCAGAAATATATTTATTGTTTTAAGAAAATTTCAAATTAATATGGAAATTTTAAGAAATTTTATAAATTTGTATATAATAAAAAATAAACAATAAAATGTGGAAATAGTTGATATTCCTATACATAATCTAAACTTCCTAATACTTTTTCACGAGACTTAATCCATTTATGCATAAATGTTACTAAGATTTACATAAATTTATGCCATTCATTTTATAACTTTGTACACCTACTCCCCTGAAATATTGGAAGTACCCATACCATAGACATGTCATTATTCTTAATCAACGTAATTGCAAATGTTATTTACTTTGTTAATAGAAACCAATCATAATTTTGTTAAAATATTGTGAGATATGCTTGACACTATTTAACTTATACATCTTTTAAATGATAGAAACTGCATATAAAGAATGTACCCACAGGGAAAAAATGTTTGAAATCCGAAATCAATTAAGTTTTCCCTATGATTTCCTGGACTAAAAGATCAATCAACAACACATGTAGGAAAAAAAATTATGATATTGATTAAGAAACTAATCTATTGGACATATTTTCACAATCATAAATGCCTATAAATTCCCACTTTTGATATTAGTATATTCAAATTCAATACAACACAAGTTAGGTGAAGTAATCCAGAGAATTCAAGATACCTAAGTACCAATATAATTCAAACATTTTTCTAGTGTTAAAAAATTCCCACATAGGAAATTAGTAAGCCTATCGTGCTCGATATTTGGCCCAACCTATGGCATGGGATTCCTAGAGAACAAGATATTTGTACATCGAAACCAATTTTCACGCTACATCATGATGATTAACAACACATTTCTAGCATTTTATATGGTTGGCATTAAAATATTCTTGAGTCCCATAGACTTTTTCTTTCATTCGAAAAAAATAAACAATCGTTTATTGGAAAAAAGTTGTTACATAGTGCATGGATCCTGAGAACAATGTTTCAGTTGAAAATAAAGTATATCCTAGGGAGATAATCACCAAATTCCTGGGAAAAGTCCACCACATGGGGCAACAGAGAAAAAAAATGGAAAGCAATCTATCGCTAGTGTCAAAACAGTGTTACATAAATATGAGAGAAACAAAAGGGTGAATTAGAATTAATTTGAAAAAGAGAAATTCCTAGACTCCTGATGTTCACCTAGATGCCAAAGGCTATAGCCGACATTGAGAGGAGGAATCCTGAAAACACACTTAGACAACAAATCAACCATTGAATTCTTTCCCCAATACATATGCGAGAAGGAGATGTGGTTGAAGGAGAGATGAAGGCCCAAGATCTATTGAGTCCAATAGTACATAGAAGGGACCTCTAGAGAAGAAGTACCCTATGCCCAATCACTTTCTGTCTTGGAGTATCCAACAACCATGATCTCATCAATGGAAATCCAACCCAAAATCTGCAACAAACTCCAGAGATCTAGGACGTCCACTCTACAACAGGGAAAAATTTAGGGGCTTATATTTGCAGGTGTACTAATTTTCCATGTTTTTTCCAAAAAAAAGATTCGCCCACATTTTATTGTATAAAATATTTTTACATTAAAAATTGCCAAAAATTTATATAGACTAATATAAAATCATTAGAAATATAAATACTTTTACTAAAATATTGGCAAACATTTTACAATTTGCTTATTAGGGACTAGTAAGATTCGCCAAGGTTGCTAAACTTTAAGATGAACTTCCGTCATTAAAATTTTCCTTGCTTTATAGTTGGTACGAGAGCTACCCGACCAGCATAATGTGTAGGAAGTAAATTGGTTGATCATTATGAAAACTCCATAGCGACAGTTTCCATGTATGCAAGCACCATCAAAGAAGTCAATTGGGTGGGAATAATCAAGATGAGGCCACTTGGCGGTGATCACATGGCATCTAAGGACCACCTCCAAGAAGTGATTCAGAATGCCCAGGCTGACAGAGTGTCTATCAGGTAAGTGGTTTTCAAAAATGAATGTATTCCTCCAAACCCAGATAATCCAAAGGAAATATAAAGGACCCAGATATCCCATAGAATTATCTATGGTTTAAGACTATAGTGGAAAGGACTCGTTAAATGACATACAATGTTACACTTCAATAATGGAGAAGTTGTTCTATTGTGCATGTACATTTGTTGAAACAACTAACGATTCCCAATTGCATCCCTAGTCAAGAGAGTTAATTGCCCATTTGCAGTACTACTAATGTGGCATTGATGTGCATTTGACCATCTGTTGTAACTTCATATATAGTAAAATGTCACAGTCTAATGTTTTTCATTGTTGGAGAGGTTATCTTGCTAAGAAGATGCAATATGTAAGTTTCTCAATTTCATTTTCTCATGTTCATATACTAAAATTAAAAGAGGGAATAGATAGGCACATCAATGAAGGTAATGAAAAAAAATTATGGGTATGGTTTTCCTTTCTCGTCTCATCACTAAGTAGATTTTCCAATTTATAGAGAAATTCTTAAATTATCTAGTATTGTGAGATTATAGAGATGACCAGAATGAACTATTTCCAAAAATATTTGCTATACAAAATTATTTGGGACTCACAACTAAGTGCTTCATTGGAATTCACATGCAAGTAACTATTCATTTTTCTAACATAGGAGATTACTATACTTTAACACTCCCCCTTAATTTTAGCTATTACATTTACTGACAATGCCTACATGTTGCCTTTGAAACTCAAAATCATTTCTCCCCGCCTTTGAAACTCAAAACCATTTCTTCCCAATGGCTTGGTGTAGATATCTCCTAGTTGATCTTTAGATCAACAAAATTGAAGAGATATATCTCTATTTTGGACGAGCTCACAAATGAAGTGATATCTAGTATCAATGTATTTACTTTTCCAGTGAAACACATGATTTATGGAAAGTGCAATAATTGAATTATTATCATAGAAAATGTGAGTTGGCTCCTTCTTTTCAGACTCAAAACCACTTATCAATATTCTTAACCAAACTGCTTAGCATTCTTCTCCTGTTGTTTCTACATACTCTATGTGTACTGATGAAATGGTAATAATGTGTTGCTTCTTGGATGCCTATGAAATTAGTCTTGTACCTAGGTGAAATGCATAACCTGAGGTACTATTTTTGTCATCAATACTTTCCGTAAAGTCACTATATGTGTAACCAACAAGATGGTTGTCCTTTGAATTGATGTACAAAATTACACACTAATGTTTTTGCAATATACCTTAAAATCCTTTTTCCTAGTTTTGAATGATTTTCTTTTGGTGACTTCATGAACTTGGATATAAGACTGACGGAAAATATTATGTTAGCCATTGTTGCTCTGAGATACATTAGGCTACCTACTAGCTACTTGTACAAAGTGGAGTTGATCATTGAAGTATTGTTATATTTGCTTAGCTTGGTTCCTAGGATAATTGGTGTGTCTATTGTCTTGCATTCACTCATCCTTAATCTTGTCGAAATATTCATTGCATACCTTTTTTACAAATGGAGATTATTTTTTTTGTCCAACTTTTTTTCTAAGGAAATATTTGATGTGACCAATATTGGTCATCTCAAATTCCTTTTCTATGGTTGTCCGAAAATCTTCAAGTTCCAAATTTCCTATGTAAATCATATCATCAACATAAATGCAAACAATTAAAATATTATTTTGTATTTTTTTTTTTGTATAGAGTGATTTCATTATTGTTGTGTTTGAATTCTTCGTTAAGGAGATATGAATCAATTTTGTTGTACCATGCTCTTGGAACTTGTTTTAAACCATATAAAGCCTTCTTTAACTTGTAAACTTTATGTTCTTGACTCTTGATTTCATATCATGGAGGATGATTTACATCAACTTCTTTGCTCAAGATTCTATTTAAAAATTATGATTTGACATCGATTTGATAAACTAGACAATGAGTCTTTGCTACTATTACCAATATTATTTTGACAATATCTAATCTTGCCACTAGGGTGAAGGTTTCTTCATAATCCACTCTAGGTTGTTGCACAAATCTTTTTTCTACCAATGTGTCTTTATGATTTTAAATTTACCCCTTTTCATTAAAATTGGTATCATATACCCATTTGACTCTAATGCTTGTTTTTCCTTCTGGTAGATCTACGAGACTCTGTGTACCATTCCTCTCGATGGCTACAATTTTTGCATTGATAGCCTCAACCCATGTAAAATTTATTTGTAAAATAATGTAAAATTTATTTGTTCATAAATATCTATCAAAATTCTTATTTTGTATGGGATGTTTGAATCACATTCATTTCTTAAGGACATACTATGCACTTTTTGTCTTCCTAGGTTTTCATCTCTAGTTGGAACTTGTAGGCTTTGCAATCATTGTCTTGTCCATTCTGCTTCTGTTGCATCACCTAATTCAAATGTTTATGGAGGAATTTGATTCCCATTTTTTCCTTTATCTTTACCATTCCATTCTTTTTATTCAAATAATTTGTTGATGCAAGTTGCAACTGCCTGCAAATTCTAATCCTCAAATTTAAAAACCGACTCAACAATTACTGTAAAAAAAATCAGATATATCTCATTAAGACCAAAATATTTACAATATAATATGGACTTGATTATCATTAGCCATTTACTCTCATACTCGACACCTCCCCCATAATGTCGCACACTCTATCATTATACATTTCATAACTAATCTATACAAATATTAGATTTAATGAACATCATGGGTTTAGATCCATTAAGGTAAGATCAATGGGACTTGTATAAGGGAAAAATCAACAAAGATGGATTTTTATGACACCTTCCATAATTCAAAAACTAATCCTATCCTAACTACCATGCTTTTCTAGAGCTTTGACATAATTTAGAAATCCTAGACATTTTTCCAACTTTTATAAGTTCTATACTTTTATGCACAACTTTTAGAAATTTCATTTTTGAAGATACCCTTAGATGCTCCTGCATTACCCACCCAAGGTAGAAAATTATTCATAGACTCTTGTCTATGAGGCCTATCACGTTTTTGTAACAATGCAATAACTCCTCCAGGATCCCAAACTTTAAATTGTAACTGATAATTTCCTCTTTCCCATACTTTATTTTTTTGTTGTCCATTTAATTTTCTAACATAATTTCTCTCAGTCAACTATATTCTCAAACTAAATGTTTTCTTCTCCTTTCCATACATTCTCTTGGAATGTTTCTTCATAACTTTCCACAACTCATCAATCTCTTTGTCGAATTTGTTTCTTGACTGAAGCTTGTTGTCAACTTCTGTTGGTTGCATCTTATTTTTAGGCATGATATTGTTGTATGAAACAATAATATTTTTCTCCAAACCAACTGACTTTGCCACCTCTATGCAACCTTCATCTCTTGCCAACCAGCTTTCTAAAAATGTCATCTCTTCCTCAAAATCTCTAAAAAATTGATTTGAATGTTGTACGCGAGGTTGGATTTCATCTTCAAGAAATAACATAGATTCTATCTCCCTAATCACAACTTCATGTTCATCATTCCTCTTTGTACCTCCTTTCACAAGCATTGGGTTTAAGTGTTTCTCTTCATCCTAGCTTAGAACAAAGTAAGTGTTATTTCCTCCTTCACCTTCATTACTCATAAAAAAAAATTACATTCCAATCTTCCTTTAATTTTGTTATAGTTATAGGTAATTCTCTACCATGTTCCATACATATATCCACACAAAATTCATTAGTTTTAAAAATATGAGAATCTTGTATCTCATCCACTCCTTCGTCTTCATTCTCTCCAAGAAATGGCCCTTTCTATGGGTCACAATAGTGCACTTTTTCTAGCTCGTACTCAAATTCCTTAAGTCCCCCTTCTTTCAACTAGATTCTTCTCATGTGCTTCATCTTCTTCCATAACTTTCTTGCAAACAATTCTTTAACTAGACATTTAAATTTCCTCTTACAAATCCATCTTCATTTCTGATCTTCCTCATGTTTCTGTAGGTTCTCTATAAGTACATTTAGTTTTACTTTAATCTTAGCGAGTTCCCTATCAAACTCCTCATCAATAAATTTCTCTTTGTGTAATTTTCCTTGACATCTTCTTTCCTTCTCCTGTGGCTTTCACCTGAATCTTTGTAATGACCCCCTATGGCCATCCTTTTCTCTAACTTTGTGAGCTTCTCCATGCTCAACAATGAATTGTAACCAAGCCTCTGCTTTGTAGCAAATCTCCTCTTCTTGATACTCAATACCTCATTAAGCTTTCTTCACTAGCTTGACCTTTTGATATTTTCTATGGTTCTCTCCTTATAACCTTCTCTAGCACTTTCCTCCTTTGGTTGTTGCACTTACTTGGTTTACTTATTTTGAGAACTTCTACTTGTTCCTTGCTTCCTCTGCTTCAAGGTTCTTTTTCCATGATTCTATCTTCACTTCTTATCTCTGGATGATACCTACAAACATCAATTCCTTTGAACAAATCAATTTAGAAATATAAAGAATAGTTTACCTATTGCACTATTGCAATTCTCCAACCTTCTTTTGTTGTGCCACTCTAACATTTGTATAATGAACTATATTTTCTTTCAATCTCAAATATCATAGTCATATATGACTCTCTTATTTGAAGAACTAACTAGCGTTGATACCAAAAAAATGATGCAAGTTCGAACTGCCTCCAAATTCTAATTTGCAAATTTAAAAACCCACACAACACTTACTCTAAAAATACTTAGATATATTTCATTAAGACCATAATATTTACAATATAATATTAGCCTCATTATCATTGGTCAATTACTTTCTTACTCCCCACCTCCCCCATACTCTCTCACACTCTATCATTACACATTTCAATACTAATATATATAGAGATTACATTCAATGAACCTCGTGGGTTCAGATCCACTAAGTTAAGATCAATTGGACTTGTATAAGGAAAAAATAGACAAAGATGGATTTTTATGACACCTTCCATATTTCCAAAAATAATCCTATCCTAGCTACTAGACATTTCTAGAGATTTTACATAATTTAGAAATCATCAAGATTTTTCTAGATTTTATGTTAAATTTTCTGATTGTTCAATGTTGTGTTAGTTACTTTAGCCCAATTTATATCTTCATTAACAATACATCCAATTTTTTTGCAGTATAATCAATCATAAATGTAACTGAAGAAAGAACAATATATCCAGTGATAGAGAAGACAACATCACAACCATAAGAGACAATAGATTGGTCCAAAACCAAGGGAAAATGCCACTAGGGGGAAACCCTTTGAAATCTTCTTCTATAGTAGATCATCAAAGAAATATTTCAGCGTAGAGTACAACAATGATTCCAATACATATAATTTGTAGTGGATAACAATAAATCAGATCTACAGATATGTTGTAACAACAAAGAAACCCAGATATACCATATCACTGAATCTAGTTGATGTTAATATGTCAAAACCCTAGATCTAAAGTGGGTTGCCCACATAAAAATTACGTGTAAGTGACTAAAGCTTTTGGGTCGCCCTCACGAATACAATGTGTGTGCAACTATAACTGCAGAGTCACACCCAGGAAGTCTTTATGTGTGTGACTCTAGCACCAAATTGCAAATACCCAAAGTCACTCCATTTTCGAGATGTATGAGTGACTAGAGAGCGAAATTCACACCATGGTTGAGCTTTGTGAGTGACTGTGAAGACAGGGTAGCTCCTAGGTCTACCTGATGCAAGCGACGAGGGACCTGATCCTTTCGATCTACCTTTGAACCCAGAGTCTCTCTCACTGAATTATCTCCAAATGATCAGAAATCCAAAGTCGCTCCCTTTCCTACTCTCTACCTGTGACTGAGTGAAAAAAATTTGTTCTGTGGTAGCGACCGAGATCTAGAAAACCCTAATCCGGAGTGAACCTTTCACCTGTAATTTCAAACCCTGTGTGAACTCCTTCCGAAGTACCTATGCGAGCCAAGAAAAAATAGAAGAATAGAAAGATGATGATAATATAATAAAATGAACTTGAGTTTGCTTCCTTTTATAAGTTTTCCTGAGGGCTAAATTGGGGTTAAGATTGACACAAGTAGTTTCTCATGTCGTTAGGGCCGACCCATTCTATAATGTATGCATGAATAAAATAATTCAAAACTTTTTTTTTTTGTTTAACCGAATTAGGTGATCTTTAGGTCATTTTTGGTCCTCTCGAAAAGAGAAATTTAATGCACATATTATATTTATCAACTGAGTTGTCCAATGTGTAATTTGACGCTAGTTGCAAAAATTAACATTTTATAGCTTCTAAACTTTTCTGCAGGACTTTGAGAAATTTCCTTTTTAAAGATACCCCTAGATGCTCCTGCATTAGTAGTGATGAGATTGTACAATTTATAAAATTTTCATTCTTCACTATATCCAAAAAATATGCATTTTTCACTTATATCATCTAATTTCCTCCTCAATTCTTCTAGAACATGTTCATAGACTACACAACCAAAGATCCTCAAGTGTGATGCATTTGTCTTCTCACCACTTCAAGCTTCCAACAAATTTTGTCTTTGACATTATTGGTTGTGATATGTTCAAAATATAAATTGAACATGCTACTTCTTTTTCCCAATACTCATTCGGAAAGTTCTTTACCTGCAATATGATTTTTTCCATATTCATGATGAATTGATTTTTCCTTTCTACTACTCCATTTTGTTGTGGAGTGCAATTTATTGTAAATTGCCTCTTGATAATTTGATCCTTGGAATATGTTGTGAAAGTTTTGGAACCATATTCACCTCTTCCATTTGATCTTAATACTTTATTTTTATTGCCAATTTTCTTCTTTTACATGGCTTTGAATTGCTTTAATCTTGAAAATATATCCGATTTGTGTTTTACAAGGAAGACGCATGTCATTCTACTGAAATCATCAATAAAAAATAGAAAGTAAAAACATCCTTCTGTTCTAGTTTAAGAGGAATTTTCACCCTATAGCTGGTGGCATTTGAAAAAATATTTCTTTTGTGTTTTGAAAGGATACAATTTCACATGGATTATGATGGACATCTATCACATGTAGACCTAGGAAGATAGACTTCTTTTGCAAAAAATTAAGTGTTAAAAGCTAAGTGGCCATATCTAAGGTTACATACCAAGTTTCATCAAAGCTTGTTACAAATTGGGCATATGATAATGAATGTTTGGTATTTATCACGACTAAAGGAAACATCCTATTTTTTGTCATTTCAATCCTTGCTACGACTCTTTGTGTAGGTGGGATGTCAAGAATTGTGTAGATAGGACCTTTAAAATTGACTTCAAAAATATTTTCACTCATTGGCCCTCCACTTAATTAGTTATGTTTCATACTTTTTACATAATAGAAATCATAAATGTCCTTCCTTCCATTCTTCTTGGTTGCAACTATAATAATACATTTACCTAAGTCATTAACAAGATGATCATCATCCAACTTAACTGAAGTTTGAATTGTTTCATCAAAACTTGAAAAAATATCTTTGTCACCTGTCATATGGTTATTGTAGCCACTGTTCACCAACCATAGATCTTCATTGTTATTTTCATGAGCTACTGAATAAGAAAGAAATATAGATGGTTTTGTACATTCATCATTGCTTGAAACATGTGCAGTGCCTTTGTTCAAATCTTCCTACTTCTTCCTGCATTCACTTTCAATATGTCCATAATTCTTACAGTAAGAACACTATATATTTGACTTGTCCATCCTTCTGCTTCCTCTGTTGCTTTTACCTTCTTATTTTTTATTCTATGGTTGATCCTGGGGTTGTTCAAGTTGACTTCATGGATTGTCTCTATTGCTAGAATACCCTCTTACTCTTCTTCCTTTGCCTCTATTGCCTCTACCTCTTTCCCTATTATTTATGACTGGAGATTGAAATGCATTTTCTAATGAGTCATTTCTACCTTTAATTTTTACTCATGATTCAACATTGAACTTGTTAGTTCGTTAAATGGAATCTAGAACAAATCTTTATTTTCTTCTATGGTTGTCACAAGAATATCAAATGAAGGCAATAGGCTTCTCAGAAATTTCTAAAGCACTTTTTGATCTAGTATATCCTCTCCAAGAGTTCTAAGTTGATTTACCAGTTCCATGATCTAAGTCATAAGCTGATCTATTTGTTTAGCATCTCTAATTTTGCATAGTTTCAAACTTCTTCCCGAGAATCTGAAGCTTGGAATTTTTTACCTTATTAGTTCCTTGGTATGCCTTTTGCAAAATCTCCCAATCTCGATAGGCACTTGTTGCTACAAAAATCTTAAGAAATATGGAGTCTTCAACTCCATTGTGAAATTCCAAAATGCCTTAGAATCCTTTCTTTTACTCTCTAGTGAAGCATTTATTTAGCCATTTTTCATTGCTGTTAAGTATGTAGCTTCAATTTCTTCATATTTTGTGACTATTTTCTATCTCATAGTACATATTCTTCAAAACAATCTTCATCTTTATTGTCCACATTGGATAGTTGGTTCCATTGAATATGGGACCTTATGTATTTTCACTACTCCTGGAAGCCATAACTAACTTCTATAATGTCTCCCCCTCACTAAGGATTAGAAGAATTCACTAATAATATCCAATAGCCAAACCACTTTTCCCCTTTTTAAAAATACCAAATTCTCCAAAATAGAATGATTATATATTTTTTCTTCAAATCTCAAAACACCTAAAAGTAATGAAACATTTTTTTTATGAAAAACCCCTTTATTTATTTATTCTTCCTTCATTTAACCTTTTTCTCTTTCCGAATTAAAATAATATAAAACTTAGAAAAAAATATCTTCACAAATAAACAAGCAAGAGGAATAGTTGTAATGCAACATAGTCCCTGTCTTTACCGCAAATTAAGCGGGGTCTGCATTTTTCCTTCATTTATATCTTTACACATACTTTCTCTGCACAAATTCCTCTCAATAGGTTTCCTCGGCTCAAATTCCTATAAACACACTTCCTCCACAAAAATTCCTCCGCACATGTTAACTTCACACCACTACCTTCATACATGTTTCCTCCATACCACTACCTCGGTACAACTTCCCACACACATGCTTCCTTCGCACCACTATCTCTATACAACTTTCACCACACAGGATAGACTCCAACAAAACTTCCTTTGCATAGATTCCTTGTATAAAGGAATATTAACTATTAAAACCCTTGAAAAATCTATTAGTTCACTTAATGTTCAATTAATTACTTTTGCATGGGCTTTGATAGCTATTTGAGAGAAATGAAGAGAATATCTTGTTTTTTCTTAATCTCAACAAATTTCGGAATATCACAATTAATTAAACATAATACACAACTCCAAATTTCATGTCCTCTTTGAATCCAAAACTTCATTATGGAAGTTTTGCACTCTTCCAACAAATTGCACACACTATTTTGTTAAGATTGGTTTAAACCAAATCTCTTTAAATTTGACGAACTAAATTGAATTTAGAAAGGAACATATTTAGTTATGCTTAATTTGTTCTTATCGCAAAATATATTTACAAGAAATTATAGGAATAATCCGTGTGTCCAAATTGCATGCCTCCTTTGACAATAGTATTTGTGATTGCTTGGTTTGATGAATTTATATCGCTTTATTTTTATTTTGATCATGGATAAGCTAGAGCTTATGCAAAATAAGGTTACTTATTTATCTTTCATATGATAAGTTAAAATTGCAAGCACATACATGGAATGCAGAGGTCAACACGATGAATGCTTCCTCTACACATTTAAGCTCCTCCAATGAATTGAAGGGCGTCTTCAAATGCACAAATTAAGGCTAACTAGTTTAAATCTAACAATTCCATATTAAAAAAATATATGTTATTTTCCTTTCTATGTACATTGAAACTTTTATTGGTTTTGTTCAACTTATTAACAACACCAACTACGTTTTATGTACTTATAGATTATTTCACTTTTCAATACATGTGTGATTATAGTTGCGAGTTTGAACTTGAAATAATTGGAAAGCAACTATTAAGTTTTGTTTAAATGTAGGTATGAATTAAAATCTGTAAAATTCAAAATGCATTTGACACCTTGGAACTCGATAATGTGATTGGAAAACCAATTATACCCACATGTCCACATGTGAAGATACTTTAATTTTGGGGAGCTACAAACCTCTACGCAAAGGTTACTTTGCACAAACCATCTTTTGCACCTTTGCACACTTTCATATTGCAAAGATTCACTCGTGATGTGAATTACTTAAGAATGTGCATCGTGCTGTATATGTTAAACATGTTCATAGTATTGAGAAGATTCTTCGGTGAAAATCACATTGGCATGCTTTTGTTGACGCGTTTCGAACCAACCAGTGTGGTTCATCATCAATACAAGTTAAATGAACAGATCTTCTAAAACTTGATATGGATCACAGAAGCCTAAATTCAATAATGTTCATAGTACTCATGAAATGTTACTATATGGTAATGTGTAATGCTTTGGCATTCGAGATTATCTATATTAATTATTGTAATCTCAAATTGCACCGACGAAATATTGTTGATAATGGCTTGTATTATGTAAAGGTGTGGCGGATGGATCATCCTTCGCACAAACCATCCTTTGCAACTCTTCTCACTTTCGATCAAATGTTGTAGATCTCCCCCGTCACAAAGCTCTGAAATCATGTAGACATTCTTCACCTAGGTATGTGTCCCCACCCATTCTTGTTATTACTTGGCTATAGACCTCAAGATTCTTGGGTGCTCGTTGAATATAAGAGTCTGCAATATTTGCAATTTGAACATTTCATTCAATGCATTAGCATAATGGGGCATATTTTACATGCAACTTTCTCTCCTGTTTTCTTGTCAATTGACCTATGCACCAGTCTCAACTGCCCCTGACCAATTACCTCTCTAAACTCATAAACCTTCTCCAAAAGAAATTATGTATCATCTTCATTATCAACCCATGTGCTCTTAGGATGACAAAAAATATTCATTGTATGCAGCATGGGTTCAGTGCCCTTGAAACGATTGACTATATAAATTTAAAAGCGCAGTTCGTTGACAAAACCAAGTCTACCTAACAAAATAAAGAAGTTTTCTTGAAGATAATATAGAACCCACAAGTGAACAAAAAACAATGAGGAAGGTTTTCTTGAAGCTAATCTAGAACCCATGAGTTGGCAAAGAATAGCCAGACAACTAGGTAGTACCAATGAACTATGATATATGTAGCTATTCAATGGTGCTCGAAAATAAAACGCTCAAGATTTGAGAGAGAAAATGAGATGGGATTGCAACAATCAAGATTTGATAGAGAATATGAAGTGGGATTGCCACTTATGATAAATATCTAGCTACTTAGTGGTGCTTAGAAAAATAAATGCTTAAGATTTGAGAGTACTACAAATGAGGTGGGATTGTGAGGAAAAAAAGTTAACCGGGAGTATGCAATTACATCATAGTTTCAGATAATATATAATTCTAGAGAAATGCATGACAATAGATGTGCCCAAAGACTACAATTCTTTAAAGAGGGCATTCATGCCTACTGAAACACTCTAGTGGCCTTTAGGTTTTTGTGTACTTGTTCCACGATTATTATGAGAATATGTGATCTCGGTTAGTAATGAGATTTCAATTTTAAATGTTTCTATGAGTAGATGTGAGATGAAATTGTTGTTCAAAGGAAATCCTGAATGATGTCATGCATTTAATTGAAAAGCCATGCATTCTAACCCTTCTACACTGATGTGAGTCTTTTATCTTTTATATATTTCTTTTTTATAGATTATTTTGTTCTCGTGCTATATTTTAGATTTTTCTATATGCTATAGTGATATACAATGGTCATTGAAGCACTTTAGTGGCATTTAGGTTTCTTTGTACTTGTTCCATGGTTGTTATGAGAATATGTGGTCTGAGTTAATAATGAGAATTCAATTTTAAACAATTGATGGGTAGGTGTTCGTACAATGTGTGGAAGTGGTGTCAGTTTTATCCTTAGACCGTGAGTTCTGGAATTATCGCCAGCAGGAGCTATTGGCATAGAGCTAACATTATGACAAAAATTGAAGAGAACAAAATGATGGAGAAAAGGACTACTCTTATTAGTATTACAAATAAATTAAATGAGATTACATTGGAAACATCAATAATAAATAACTGGAGTCAAGCTCGACTTAAACTGGACTAAGTGAAAATGCACTAGGACACTTGGAGGGATAGTTTTGACACCTAACAAGTGGTTGGAATTAGATTCTTCAAGACTCCCCCTTAATTACAACCAAATAAAAATTCAATTAAAATATCTGTTGGTCTATGTCTTAGTTAGGCTTTCAATTTAAAAAATTTACTTCAACTACATTTACTTTTCTTCTTCTCTTCTTCTAGATCCTATAGCCTCTAAATTGTTTCAGTGTTTTATTTTTATTGTAGGCTTCAAATTTCAGTTTCTTCATTTGTTGGTGCAAGTCTTCCATATTTCCACATTGTCGAAGCATATCTTGGGCTTCTTCAAAAAATGACTTTTATGCAGACTGCTACCACATATTATCTTCGGTAGTGCTCTTTCCATCATCAATTTGTTGTAACATAATACCATAATACAATTTCATCTCTTTAGGACTCCAATACCTGAAAATTTCATTAATTTCTTCATCATGCATGTTGTCTTCAACATTCATTTCTACAGCTTCTATGCAGACCTCATCTAGACATGGTGTTGCAAGCCATGCTTCAAGGAAATTTAACTCTTCTTCATAATCATTTTGTGTACCTGCACACTGGAAATCAATGTTATAATTAAAAATATTTACAGAACCAGATTGGTTTTGTTCCTTCTGCTCTGCAATGAGAGCTTTCTCCTGTTGTGCTTCTTTCTGTACCTCTTCCTTTGTCTCTATTTTTTCTTTGTGGTCTTCCTTCTTTGTTTTCTCTTTGTGGGCTTCCTTCTTTATCTATGAGTTTATCTTTGTCTCTTTTTTTGTCTCTTCTACTTTTTTACTAACTTGTGCTGCTGCAAATAGGTTGTCTTCCACTGACTTAAGTGGGCTTTTATCACTGAATAACATCATGTCTATATGATTTTTCTGTTGCATCACCTACAATCATTTATCATTAGCGGACAATTCTTCATGAAATTTTACATCAGCAATATTAATCGTTGGATTCACCACAGTTTATATTTCTCTAATGGTAGCTTCATTGTCCTTAGCAAGCTTTGTTGCTAGATTCAACAAAATTTCATCAGCAAGCTCTATTGTTGGATTTACCAAATCTTCATCAACAAACTATGTTGTTGGAATCATTATATTGTCATCGGCAAACTTTGTCGCTGGAATCACCAAGTTTTCGTCCACTTGTGGCTATGCACAGTGGAGTTCACTAGCATCTTTGTTCTACTTTTTGGCTTCTTCTGCAAATTCTTCACTCATCATCCACTTGTGGCTTAGCACAGTGGGATTAATTAAATTTTCATCTTGTTGAAGATCCATTGCTATAGATCCACCTTCATCTTCAACTTCAATACTCCCCCTTAGACAAGAACTCCTTGTAAGGGTATCATAGGTTTCCTTTACTATCTTTTCTTCATTCATTTTAGTTGTTACTTTGACTTTCTTAGCCTCTTGTCTTTTTCCAGTTGTTGAGCACTGGCTCACCAAGGCTCCACAAGCAAATTGAATTACAGACATAATGGTCGCAAAATTTTTAATACTTTCACAAAAACTTTCAAAAAGATATCTCAATACCCAAAATCGATTAGAGCTACGCTATTTTTTTTAATCTCCTTTTAAAACTTTAAAAAATCTATTTTTTAATAAAATATTCTTCTTTTCTTTTTTAAATCTTTTCGTAACTTCTTAAAAATCCCTTTTTAAAATTTTGAAAAAAACACTTCTTTAAAGCAAAACTTCTCTTGACATCAAAAAAGAGTTTCTTTTAAAGCAAATAAGAATGAATCTTTTTAAAAGGACTTGGTGCTTTTCTTGAAATGAACTTGCCTTTCGAATATCCAAGAAAGGGCTTCGATATGAACTTGATTTTTGGCTTTACGAAAATGCTTAACTCGTGTTATTTGGTTTTGCTAAAGCGGCAGGAAGGGTGGTTGAGGCTGCGTACTAACTCCTTTCCCTATAATGAAGGGCATGATAACAATCATTAACTCATACACAATTACAAAAACACAATCATATTATGCACAACTGGTGCATGTGTAAACACACTCACACACGATTACATTCAGATTACTCTTTTAAGTAGAGTTTCTAAGATCCAACTTATTCCTAAATTAGATAGAGAGGTTGAGAGAATTTCTCAACCATCACAAACCAACTTCTTAAATATGGAATGTAAGCATTAACTCCAACATCCCCCCTTAATGATTACATTACATGAAAATAACAAAATAATCAAGCTTATCAGTAGATGCTCCATCAAGTTGCCTCATAACCCTCGGAAAGGTGTAGTTGGCAAGTTGGATTCCCGAGTTCCCTCAATTCCCGAATCAAGGACCTCCCGAAGTCAATTACTAGACAACATCCCAATCTGTCGCATAACCTCATTAGGAAACCACTTCCATGTCTACCACTAATGAGGGATCCTTCCCTAGATCCACAACTGCCATACTATCTAGAGAACCATCCATATTGAGCCCTACTGCTACTTGATCTTTAAGTACTGGCATCAGACACATAGTTGAACTGCTGGTTATTTTTAAAAGAGTTTAATAGGCTCACTCTCTTCATCATCAGAATTCCATTGGTATTCATCTGTGGTTATATTTGTTGATTCTTTCCCTTTTAACACATCACTAGCACGACTTCTGCAATTCCACGCTGTTTGCCCAATTTTCCTGCAATAGTAGCATTCAATTCACCTTTGTTTGCATTTTTCTTTCTCATCCTTGACTTTGTCCACAAGGCATTTTTTACATGAGAGTTCTCTTCAGCATCCTCTGGTTTCAGTCGCTTTTCCTCCCCCAGAAGTGCTGCAATTGTCTCTTGCAATGTTTGTGTAGATATTTGACTCAAAGTGAAAACAACATTACTATAACTTGAAGGAAGACTATTTAATAATACAACTTTAGCATCTTCATCCTCCACCTTAGTCCCAACTTCACTTAATTGTCTTAAAAGAGACATTAAATTATTTATATGAATGGACATAGATGTCTCCTCATTCATTTTCAGACTAAATAATTGCAGCGTTAGGGAAAATTTTGCATTTGTAGATTTTACACCAAACGATTGAGCCAAATGTTCCCATATTTCCTTTGATGTTTTAGTAAGATCTACATGATGTAATTGCGAATCAGAAAGAGCAAGTCCAATAATAGACTTAGCTTTGTCATCTCTATTTTTCCATTCAAATAACTCTTTGGCATCTGTAGGTGCTGCTTCTGAGCCATTCACGATTCCCCACAAGTTTTTATTCATTAATTGCAGTTGTATTTTTACTTTCCACGAGGGAAAATTCAAACCACTGAATTTGTCTAACACCATAAACTCCATGATAAAAGAGAATACCTTTTCTAAAATGGAGAGAAAAATCCTGTTGAGGAAAAAAAATGAATTTACAGGCTTGAAAAAAAAACCGTGCGTTCCTCACCTCTTTTGATCGGATTCAATTATTTTCTTGGTTTGTGTCTGATCGAGTGCCCCAAAACAGCACAAGATCATTTGTCCAGGAGACGGCCCAACGTTGAGGATCCTAGCATCCTCATATTCATCAGCTGAAGAACATGACTTTCTCCGCTCGTGGACGTGTGGATTTGGAGGCTTGGCGGGCAGAAAGTGTGGTAGACCCGAGTTAATGTGACAATGAAGAAGACATTAAACCTGTGTTTCCACCATTCAATCCCCGACCGCAGCAGAGATTCTTAATAAATGACAACAATCAAGGATACACTAATGCAATAATTCTTCCTATCGGCCTTCCAATACTTGTGCATGAGACGTATGGCCTCTCGGCTTAAACATCGACCTGAAATAAGGATATGCAGGCATGTAATTAAATAGCTCGAAGAAGGTGTTGTGGGATCCGTCGAATTTGATGATGCACAGCCTTGCTTAACACTCCAAAAACCACAATTTTGATAAGAATTCTACGCAGCCGCCTTCTACAAAATGTTCGAGATTAGACACGTTTTCTATTTCATAAGGAAGACCAGGTTCAGGTCCATACTAGCTCCGATACCATGATAACAATCGTTAACTCATACACAATTACATAAACACAATCATATTATGCACAACTGGTGCATGTGTAAACACACTCACACACGATTACATTCAGATTACTCTTTTAAGTAGAGTTTCTGAGATCCAACTTATTCCTAAATTAGACAGAGAGGTTGAGAGAATTTCTCAACCATCACAAACCAACTTCTTAAATATGGAATGTAAGCACTAACTCCAACAGGGCAGCATTAGTACTTTAATGCACGCAAGGCACAAGAAACTCGTGTGTCCGCATAAGCTTGCACTTCGACTTGTAAAACAGTTATACGTTGAGCTTTCTTGCGTTATAACGCTCCGTTAAAAACTTGGATGGTGCGTTATAGTTTCAACCACAAAAAAAATTACGACTTTTTTTTCTTTAGAATAAATTTTTTCTCTAATGCTTCTTTGTATGAGGTTTTTTCAAAATTCTTTTCAAAGAGTTTTATGCAGGCTTGGCTCTTCTTTCTGCTGCTCTCAGTTTGCTCACATTTCTTTTTTCTCAAGGAGTTTTATGCAGAATATCTTATCTTCTCTTCTGTTGCTTTCAAGGAGTCTCACCTAGGCTAAACTATGATACCATGACAAAAATTGAAGAGAACAAAATGATGGAGCTTAGGACTACTCTTCTCAATATTATGAATCAATTAAATAAGATTACATTGGAAACATCAGTGATAAATGACTGGAGTCAAACTCGAGTTAAACTGGACTAAGTGAAACTAAACTAGGACACTTGGAGGGACCGTTTTGACACCTAATAGGTGGTTTGAATTAGATTATTCAACACATTCTGGGTCCTCTTTCTTTCACGACCTTGATGAGACAGTGCAATAACCTTTGTTTCATTGGGGAAAATTTTCACAAGAGCTTTGCCAAAGTTGCCTATGGTGAGAGACTAGATTACGGTGAAAAGGCCCAAAACTCATTTTAGGCACTTCACAATTAAATTATATAACAAAATTATAGTGAAAAAGCTCAAAAATCCATAGGCTGGAGTTGGTGATGGGACTTGCTTTCATATCGCTTGTATCTTCCTACACTATTATGGGTGATGCCTCTAGAAATTTGAATACAAATAGCACTTTGCAAATAGATTCCAAACACCAAAACTCCAAAGGAGGCTGGAGTTGAGAATATCGTAATTCCATCGATAGAAACGGCTGGACTAAAAACAATACAAAAATCCATGTGAAAACTAAAATATTTTGTATGTTTAGGTTTTACAAATTCATTGATTTTCATGATCGAAGGTGAAAGGTGCTCCTTCTTGGTAAGTTAATTAAGGATACATTTAGTCTTCCACTCGGTTTGCATCATGACCAGTCAAGTAGGTTCCATCCTGGCTTGTCGTTAAAGTGATATCCCACGGCTTCCATGCACGTTGTGCTGAAACTAACCATATTTATATATTGCCAACCACATACGGAGTATAAGGCAAAATGATATAAATTTGGAGAGTTATAGTCTTTTTTGGTAGTTCAGAAGTGATTATCCGTTCATATCTTAAACATGTTACAGCAATGCATTTATGGATAGTGGTGCTACTCAAAAGTAGAGTCGAAATGAAGAGATTGCAGCAACTTGTCATCGATCTTCACGTGAAGTGCTTCCGAAGAGATTAAAACATGAACATAAATTCCATCGAAAGTAATTTGAATGACCAAAATGAATTTTCATGCAGCAACTTTCCTTCAGCTAGGTCATCTAACTCCGTCCATGGGGTTACTCAGGAAGTGCACGAAATAATTTGTATGGTTATTTTCCTTTGAGAGCACTCCTGCACTCGTTTCAGAATGAAAGATAAATTGGATTTTGAATTCATTGCCTGCAATGAAGATGATGATGAGTATTTCAACTATATGGATCCCCAATTTTCATTTTATTCCTATTCTAATGAATCGTCGTCTGATTCTGCACTTGTGTTTCAACGACCAGATGTTCCAACTGTTGATTGAGCTCAGAAATTGACAGGCAAGAAGAAGAATTTATAGCCACATTTTACTAACAGATGTGTCTGGGACGTTAGGATTCCTTCAAAAAAATTGCTAAGAAATGTTGGCCACGGGATCCAGTGAATTGAAATCAGTCCTAGCTGCTAATAGGTGAGTTTAAGTCGATGGCAGATTCCCCGAATATTCGGGAATCCTACGGACATGGGCATGGTCAAAAAATTGACTGCGCCCATGTTTATGGGATTCCGAATATTCAGGAAATCTGCAATCGAGTTAAGGATGGCCGCTCCGAATTATATATGTACTTTTGTATTGCATCTATGACAGACGTGTAGGTTATGTTGCCATGTTTTCAACTAAAAAAACTCTACATAATTATTTCTACTCAAGTTAATTGATAGTTTTTAGTATATTAGACATGCGACCCTTAAATTGTGCGAAAGTGCTGAGTTGCTCCACACCTCTACACAATGGTTTTTTTTGGTGGCACAAATCATCTTCCCCACCTCCACACAAATCTTCCCTATCTCGACACACGTTGAGATCACAAAGCTTTACATCCTCCACACACCTCTTCACACTTTGGGATTGCAAAGCTTCACTCGTGGTGAATTCATTAAGAATGTGCACCTTGTTATATACTTTAAACATGTGAACAGTATATGTGGAATATTACGGTATGGTAATCTCTACTGTTTTGGCATGTTACTTGACATTATCTAAATAACCTCAAATTGCATCAACAAAATATTGTTGATAATGACTCGTATTGTGCAGAGGATGGTTCATCCTCGGCAGAAACCATCTCCACACAACCCATCTTAGGCAAAAATAATTAATTAATGAAGTTAAATTAATTAATTAATTATTAATGTTTTAAGATTAATATTTGAATAATATTACAAATCGGATTTATATATTAAATTAATAGTTCAAGTAATTGTTGCTAAGAACTATAATTAACCATTAAATATATTAAATTAATAACTCAATTAATTGTTGCTAAAGACGGTAATTAATCATTAAATTAATCTTACAAATATTGATATCTTAGAAATCTAAGAAAGATTGATCTAGTACGATGAAGATTGACTCTTCATCGTTACTCACTGCCAAATTATTCATTTTGAAGGCTTCCTCTTGGAACGCATCGTGAGGGTGAAGTTCCAAAACCTATTGTGGCTCAGCTGGCAAGGATGTGCCCCCTCTTCCTTGCGTCCGTGGGTTACAGTGAAGAATTTAAGTGTTCTACGAGTGTCTCAATGTGAATTAGAAACATTTCGGCATAGGTAATGTGAATCATTGGTAAGTAGAAAGTTGTTGCGTTGACGTTTGTATGTTTAGTAGCTATTAATATTGCACAACATTTTATTTTGGAAGGAATTTGAAAGGATATGCAGATGAGACTTACGTTATTCCCTGAAAGCACTACCCACTGCATTCGTTGGCAATAGATGGGGATCTGTAATGAGCCCTTCACCATATGAAGCAGTATTACAGAGTATCATTTCCACACCTCTGACTCGCTTGACGACAAAACCATTTGCCACCATGGTATTGTTCCCGCGCTCAAACAACATAATATTTCCGTTAATTACCTTGAGATCCAATGAACCCTCCATGCAAAGAGATCATAAGCATCCTCGGGTTAATCCCTTTTCACTATACATTGACACACTTGAAATGAAACTCTCATTACCCAACACAATGTCAGCAGGGAAGCTAAAATCCATAGTGTCGATACCCACCATGGTTATCCAGGGAGGCATGTTAGTGATCGTCACATCCCCAGGGCCGTTGTTTCCCCCAGGTGCAGACACGGACAACCCCTCTTTGCGCAACACCAAATGTGCCAATGGCAATGCTATTGAAAAAATAACAAACAATGTTGCGTCTGACCAATAATACAAAAACTTGATTGATTATTATAAATTTAAACATTTTTTTGACTAGCCTAAAATAGCTTCACATAAACTTGATTGATTGTTATAAATTTAAACATTTTTTGATTAGCCTAAAATAGCTTCACATACACACTCTAGATGTGACTGGTCATAAAATATAATTTAATTCGAAGTCATTCTCCAAATTTATCTAACTCTTGTATGCTGGAGTAACTAACTTAGATCCATCTAACACCGTATCTATCATGCGCCGAGAGGGATCAAATCCCTCGAGGTGCAAATCTCTTTTTCAAGTGTAGAACTTGAGGAAAGGTTTGCACCTCGAGGGGAAGGTTTGCACCTCGAGGGATTTGATCCCTCTGGGTGCATGAAAGACCATGTGTTAGATGGATCTAAGTTAGTTTCAGTTGAGGGCAACAATGTCACATTTTTAGATTATCATTATTATGTATATGTTTGAGGGTAACTTCAAAATTCACATTATATTCGCTTTGCTTGGCATGACCATATCATTCTCTTCTTTAATTTATTCTGTGTTGCTTGCCTTAAATGATTTGTACATTTTTATTTTGATGCTTTGAGTGGTTTGTGTGTTTATTTGTTTGGATTTGGATGATAATGTTTTTCAATATTACACTTGTTGTGTTATATTTTTATGTGTATGCAATTGTCTATTAGTAATTAGTTGGTGATGAAGAAGAGAGACAATCTTGTTAATAGTTTGCAGGAGGATTGATATTGCACATCTATTTTATTTAATTGTAGGTATCACAAATTCTCACAACTAATTAATTCTCAATAGTGTCCTTCTAGATATTACTAAATATATATTGAAGAGTAGTTTTATTAATTTATTGCGTTAAGATTACTTTTGAAATAATTTGTTTCTTTGCTAACGTTTCAAATAATTTATTTCCTTCAAGAATATTTTGATGATTTTTTATCGATAGTTTATTCAACAAAGTCAAGAAATAATGTGTTTTAATTTGTTTTTTAATAAGGTGGTAGAGTTATAAAATATTTACATTATTTGTTTCTCCAAACAATTATCACATATCCTTCAAGAATATTTTAATTTGTTTTAAATGTTTATAAATATATCGTTTTCTCTTATAAATATTATGAATACATTACTATATGCAATTATCTATTAATAATTTTGAATGTATGTAATTATGATCAAAGATTAATTTGCACTTTGCAAGAGGATTGATTTTGCACATCTATTTCATTTTAATTCTATGTATCACAACTTTTGACAGCGAATTAATTATTAATAGTGTCATTTTAGGTATTACTATATATCTTGAAAATATTTTTTATTAGTAATCTACAATGTCAATATTAACAACATGTAATGCGGCAAATGCAAACAATCAAATAGGATTAGAAAACAACATCTTCACTGAAATCAATGCATCTAGTGAATGCAATCAAATAGGATTAGAAATCCAAATCTGCGCTCAAATAAATGCATCTAGGGCAAGCAATAAAAAAGGATTAGAAATCAAAATCTACACTGAAATCAATGCATTTTAAGCAAGAAATCAAATAGAATTAGGAATCAACATGTACAATAAAATCAATGCATCTAGTGCAAGCAATTGAATAGAATTCTAATAAAACATCATGTACATTGAAATCAATGCATCTAGTGCAAGAAATATTCTTGCCTCCCTTTCCCCTCCATCTATTCTTAAAAAATATTTTTAATAATTTATAGTCTTAATATTAACAACATCCAATCCATCTAATGCTAGCAATTAAATAGGATTAGGACACATCTACACTGAAATTAATGTGTCTAATGCAAGCAATTAAATAAGATTATAAATTAACATCTACATTGGAATCAATGCATCTAGTGCAAGCAATGAAATATAATTAGAAATCAACATCTACACTGAAATCAATGCATTTAGTGCAAGAAATCAAATAAGATTAGAAATCACCATCTACATTGAAATCAATGCATCTAGAGTAAGTAATCAAATAGGATTATAAATAATCATCTACACTAAAATCAATGCATCTAGTATAAAAAATCAAATATCATTAGAAATAACCATCTACAGTCAAATCAATGCATCTAGTGCAAGCAATCAAATAGGATTATAACTCATTATTTACATTGAAATCAATGCATCTTGTGCAAGAAATCTTCTTCCCTCTGTCCCCCCTCCATCTATATGTATATCTCCATTCATCTTTCCTTCTTTTTCTCTCTATATCACCACCTAAATACACATGCTCTCTCTCTCCATAGATATCTATCTCTGCTTCCCTCCCTCCCTATATCTCTCTCGTCTTCCCTCTCTTGACCTCCATCTATATATCTATCTCTCTCTGCCTCTCATTTGTCTCTCTATATCACCTCCATAGCATACACACTCTTTATCCATATCTATATATCTCTCCCTCCCTCTTACTCTCCCTCTCCCTCTCTCCCCCTTCTATTTATCTTCTCCTCCCTCCTCTCTCTCTCTCTCTCTCTCTCTCTCTCTCTCTCTCTCTCTCTCTACATTTCTCTCTTTATGTCTCTCTCCCCCTCCCACTCTCTCTCTCCCTATCCCACTCTCTCTCTCCCTCCCTCTCTCCTCTCTATAATTTCCTCTCTCTTTTACTTCCTTTTTGTCCCTTTCTCTCCCACTTGACTCTATCCCCCACCCCCCGTGCCGCCGCTTCTCTCTTTTCACCCTCCAACTCTATCACTATTTCCCTCCCTCTCTCCTCTCTCTTTCTCCCCCCTTCAATCCATCTCTTCTTCTTTGTCTCTCTATCTCACCCAAAAAATACACACTCTCTCTCCATCTCTACCTTGTCACTCCCTTTCTCTCTCTCTCTCTATGGATTTCTTTTTCTCTACCTCACTCCCCCTCCAACTCCATCTCTATGTCCCTCCCTCTCTCCTCCTCTCTCTCCAGTCCTCCGCTCTCTCCCTTTCTCTCCTACCTCCCTCTCTCTTCCCCCATCTCTCTCTCTATCTACCCTCTAACTTTGTCATTATCTCTCTCCCTTCTCTTTCTCTCTCTCTATGCCCTCTAACCTTGTCATTATCTCTTTCCCCCTTCTCTCTCTCTGTCTCCATTTGTGCTCCAACCTTGTCACTATCTCTCTCAGTTCCATCTTTGTGTCTACCCCTCCCTCTCTTACCCTTCTCTCCCTCTCTCACTCCTCTCTTTTCGTCTCTCTTCATTCCTCCTCTTCCCTCTCCTTCATTGTATCTCCTCCTCTCCCTTGTCACACCCTTATCTCTCCACCTCTATTACTCTATGTCTTTGTTCTTCCCTCCATATATATCTAGAGTTAATATATATCATAATATATTAATATATATGATAATATAACAAATTTAATATTATATTAAATTTAATATTACATTAATCCAAAGTTATTAAATTTAATAATATTAATATTATAATATCAATATTTGATTTTTACATGGCATGATAACAAACTTTATAATAAAACTATATCAAATTCATATTTTCAAATATTACAACTTTAATGTGGAAATATTTATGTCTTTAAAGATTTTAATATATCTCTATGATATGGATTTTCCTTTTGAAGATTCATTTTACAAGTTTTTAGTTAAAAGAAATATTAAAAGATTTTGTATTCTTTGTGTTGAATTAACCTTTTTCCTTTGATTTAAGAAATGACATTGGCTATGGTAAAGAGTAAAAATGTTTACAACTTTACTCAATTTGGATTAATGTTAAGTAAAAATGTTTAAAATTTTACTCAATTTGAATTAATGTCCAGCAAAAATGTTTAAAATTTTACTCAATTTGGAATTTTAATGTGGTATTTTTTTTTGTTAAAGATAAATTTATGTTCCATTCAAATTCAAGAATATGATAAAGAAACTATTAAAAGTACGAGATAATTCACTATCTATTCAAATACATAGATATATTTTAATAAATAATCTTATTCCGTTAATAAGATTACAAAGTTATATATAATTTAATATTAGCCGACATTAGCGAAAAATATTTTATTATTTTTTGATGGCATGACATACTTACACATCGGGTCATACTCGGCTGTAGAATGAGCCTCTCGGAGCAATAATGCTAATTTGATTAATTTTTAATGTTGTACACAAAAAAATAATTGTATTTGACGGACTTAATTGGATTTAATTATCAAATTCGATCCCTGCCCTGTGCCTTGATTCCATGCCTAGTCATGAGAAGCAACTGAACCCAGGGGTTAAATTTTATGAGTCCCTTACTCATCTAGGAAATTTTTTTATGACACGGATTCTAAAGTTATTGCTCCAATTTTCACACATTATGTCATGAGAATTAATATTTTCATTTAGATTTATATGCCTTCTATGAACAAAAGCATTCTCTATCCTGAAAACATATATAAGTACAAATTTGGGAAAATCAAATACAATATAGATTTTAACAAGCAAAAGGTAATAGATTTTTTTATTTTTTTTTTAAATAGAGAAGTCATAGTTTATATTCATGAATTGCAGCTAGCATATATGCTCATTTGGTGAAACTATGAACAAATTAAACTACATTAATGTAATTGCTAAAGAATAATGATATCATGGAATGCTAATTGTATTTTGGGAAAGTGTTATCATATAGTATCATATCATCCATGAAGCACTGTAACTGTAAGGCCATATTAGATGAGAGAAAGAATGAACAACATACTACCCTGCAATTTATCTCATCCAGATGCACCTTGACAATGGGCCTCATCACCAATTCAAAATCGGATGAGTGCTAGAATAAAGAAGAAGAAAAGACACAACAAGCAGAGTAACTTAATCAAATTAAAACACTTAGCTCCTATAGAATGATATCATCACTATAATAACGACAAGGATAGACACTAGAATATATGACACATAATAATTTCATAAATTTCTACCCCATAGGGTTCATAAATGAAAGGGATTTTCTATGAAATAAGGATGCAATGTTTATGCAAAGCTATTGGGTATGGCTTTTCACCCATTTTTTGCACCTTCTTTCCCTTGTTTTGACCTTTCTGTCCTCCAGACTTGTGCCCTTATGTGACCAAACTCCCTGTTTTCTTACCTTTTTAATCCATTTTCTGTCATGTTACATTGTTGTATTTTACCGAATAAATACGAGGCTTTATTCCTTTTTTGTGGCTAACAAGACGAGCATTGAAGGAGTATGTTGGGAATTTTATCTTTTTTAGGTGTTCGCTCGCGGAAACAGACATGCAGTAGGAGTTTACTATAGGAAAGGCTAGAACAGTTAGCTGTTACACACTGAGTGCTGTAACATATCGCTGCTACATACTAGGTGTTGTTACAGATCACTGCTGTTACAGGTGGTTGTTGTTATATATTTCTACTACACATCGATGCTGTTACAGGTTGTTGTTACACATCGGGTGTTGTTACACCTCGCGTGGATCTACCGTTACACCAACAGTGTTGTCATCAGTTATGCTGCGTCATCCTGAACCATCATTTCCTCAATACTGTTGCATTGACGTTGGAAATTTGGGTACTATTCCACATAACAACTGTCAGCAGTAGGATTATTTATTTTTGAGGCAACACGACTCAAGAAGTTGAAACTAATGTATATTTATTTAGCAGTAGGTTGCAACTTCTTTATTTTTGGATCAACATGAGAATCAGATATTCTCATGACTGATATGTTTTCTGATTTTCGTGATGTAATAGTTATAAAAGAATCGACTTTTTATGTATGAAGGGACGACATAGAGAGGAGTACCATTACTCTGTTTCTATAATTTCTGAACTTATTTTAATGTCAATTGGAATGGTGATGTTGTTATTGTTTTCCAACTAATTCGTTAATCATTTTTTGTGTTCTTCCTGCACCCTGTTGAGGAGGAAGGGCCCTCCTCTTTGGCAGGGATTGCAGTGATTTAGGTAGTGTACATTCCAATTTAGTTCATTGATTTATGGTTTCTCGTTGTTGTTGTACAAATCGTGGATTGCATTCGCTGTTGTTTCTATTTATTTTATGTTGTTACACAGAGTTAATCAATAGAGGAATAGTAACCAGCTGGAATAGATGTTAGTTCTTGTGTGGCGCGCCTTTACTTCAATAGCTGCGAGTTGTGATTTAATTATGTAGAGTATTTTTTATATCTACATACATGGTTTGATTCAACAATTTAGATCAATGACATCTTTTACAGTTTTTCTACACTTTCTTATGCTTGGCTGGAGTGTATTAGCACAGATAGTGCGAACTCCATTGAAACAACAAGACCTACCTTGGGTTGACAATTAATGTTGCAGTCTGAGTCAATTAAGGTTGATTAAAACAACACTACATTTTGGCGTCGTTGCTGGGGATGGCAAGTTGACGATACAGTCAACCAAGTTGTTTGTTTAATATAGAGTGCTCTTAGTCCACAGTTGCTGGGTAGTAAGATGAGAGGTAAGAATTGCACATCGCTCTAACATACCTAGGCAGTCTCACCATTGTGATCACTAGGACACTTAGGACATTTTGATGCTTTGATTAGTGTGTCTTCATCTCTTCAGTTGCTGGGCAGTAAGATGAGAGGTAAGAACCTGCGCATCGCTCTAACATACCTGGGCGGGCTCACCACTATCAAAGGCTAAGATATTTAGAGTTTGATTTGATACACATAGGGTCCATGTGTGCACTTTTTAGGACTTACAAAGATACTAAAATCACCCCCACTCTAATAAGTCATAGGAATTACGGGTCATAAAAAGGAAACAAAGGGCGAAGAGGATCATCTAGACAGCTCAGGGCATACAGGCTCCTATGACCTTCGAGACTTACCTTATTAACCCCGTGGAACTTAATGAAATACAATTATGATTGGGCATGGTAATTAAACCCAGTCACTCCCCTATCATTACAGAGGAAGACTTTGAACCATCCAGAGGAGAAGCCGAATGCTTTGAGGTTGTTATTACATCTAAAACAAATGATATAGAGGAAGTTGTTACATCTATAACAGCAGGCCTGTGAAGAATTGTTACATCTATAACAACTAATTTGGGGAAGGCTGATACACCTGTAACAACACATTCAACTGCTGTTACGCGAGACCCCCCGTATCCTCAAAGACTGGAAGAACCTAGGATGACTTCCCAGCCTGAATCTGATTTCCTTAGGGAGTTGAAAAATCTGTATGTATGAATCCCTTTGTTGCAATCCCTTAAATAAGTACCCATCTATGCCAAGACAGTGAGAGATTTGTGCATTAAGAAGCCTGGAAGAAAGCCTAAAGACCTGGGCACCATACATGTGATGGGAAAGTTATCCGTATTAATGTTTGCTCAACCTCTCCTTACTAAGTACAATGATCCAGCCAATCCTACAGTCACCATCTACATTAATGATCAACCCATAGCCAATATATTGATTGATCTTGGGGTTTCCATTAATGTAGTGACGAAAGATATCTTCATCGCTCTCGGGCTACAGGGACTTAGACACACTCCCATTGTTCTGGAATTGGCAAACAGGTCCCATGTTAAACCCGAAGGGATGTTATAAGATATAGTGATTATGATAGCTTCTTGGAGATACCTGGCTAATTAGATTATTTTATAGCCCAAATCCAATTTGGGGGGGCATCCTTTGATCCTAGGGAGACCTTGGTTGGCCACTGCGGACATATTTATAGGTTTCAAGATAGGATCCATGGTGATCTCAGATAGCCAGGCAACCTAGAATCTTAATCTTTATCCCCAAAAACCAAACATGGATGTGTACAACCCTTGGTGGGATGATTTTGAGCCTGAGTCAGATCTTTCCCTACCACTCCTCAATCTGGTGAAAGCCCAATATTTTAAAGATGAAACAAAAAATGATGTTATTAATGGTTTTATTAGTAATTCACTGTATGTTCTCTTAAAAATGCAAACGAAGAGGAAGAGGTGGAAGATATAGATTTTGAACAAATGAGGACAACTCTGAATATTTCTAGCAATGCAATTGAGATTGAGGCTGGAAATTTTTTGAATGTTAACCCCAATTTGATTGTTGAACAAAATCAACAGCTGTTATAGCTATTGCAGAAGTATAAAAAGGAATTTGCATGGGATTATATGGATATGAAAGGGATCCACCCTAACCTATGCACTCACTGTATTTATTTAAAGGATGGATGCAAACCAGTCAGACAACCATAGCACCGCATGAACCCTGCAATAAAAGAAGTGGTCAAAGAGGAACTACAAAAACTCCTGAGTGCTAAGTTTATTTATCCAATTTCTGATAGCCAGTGGGTGTCACTGCTTTTCATTGTTCCTAAAAAGAATGGAAATTGGAGGGTTTGTGTTGATTATAGAGAACTCAACAAGGCCACTCAGAAGGACCATTTTACATTACCATTTATAGATCAACTCCTTGATACTCTCTCTGGAAAGAAATTATTTTCATTTTTTGGATGGATTCAATGGATACAATTAGATACAGATTGCCCCGGAAGACCAGGATAAAACAACCTCTACATGTCCTTGGGGAACCTATGCATACATAGTGCTACCTTTTGGGTTCTCTAATGCACTAGCAACCTTTCAAAGCGAAATTTTGGGAATTTTTTCTGGCTTATTGAATGACTTTCTAGAAATATTCATGGAAGATTTCACACCTTATGGAGATGCTTTTGAAGTAGCATTAGTCAATCTGGAAAAAGTTTTAGAACAATGTGTACAGACCAATGTTGCCTTGAGCACTGAGAAATGTCACATGATGATGACTGAAGGGATCATGCTTGGACATTACATTTTTATTGATGGAATCAAGGTAGACCCTACAAAAATAGAGGTAATCCTAAAAATTCCAACCCCCAAAATGTAGAAAGAGGTACGTAGTTTCTTGGGGCATGCAGGGTATTACAGAAGATTTATAGAAACATTTTCAAGAATTGCATCACCATTATTTTCCTTGCTCATGAAGGATGTTGATTTCTTGTGGACACGAAAGTGTGAGCAAGCCTTCTTAAAGCTGAAATGTTTTGTATCAACAGCCCCGGTCTTGCGAGGACCTAATTGGGAACTGTACGGATGCATTGGATATTGCTGTAGGTGCTATTTTAAGCCAGTTGGAGGATAAGAAACCTTACGCTATTTACTACATAAGTAAAAACCTAACTCCAGCTGAGCTCAACTACATAGTGACCGAGAAGGAGTTCTTAGTAGTCGTGCATGCCATCAATAAATTCTAACATTAAACATCACCAGATATCAAGTATTTGTACAAACTGACCATTCTTCCATTCGTTTCTTAATGAATAAGCCAATTACAAATGGTAGGATTACACGTTGGTTATTGTTGTTACAATAATTTGATATCATTGTTGTAGATAAGCATGGAAAAGATAATGTAGTAGCTAACTTTTTTTCTAGGCTAACTATGATGACAAGTGCACTCCTACTGAAGATTATTTCCCTGATGAATATCTTTCTGCTATTTCTACTTACTCACCTTGGTATGCAAATATAGCCAATTATCTTGCTGCAGGGAAGTTTCCCCAGTATTTGTCCTCCAAGGAGAAAAGGAAAATCATACAACAAAGTTCTACATATATATGGATAGATGGGAACCCTACCACATTGGACCTGATATCTAGATTAGACGATGTGTTAGAGAGGATGAGGTCTTTGATATCCTCAAAGCCTGCCATGAGGAACCTTGTGGAGGACACTTTGCAGACAAAAGGATAGGATACAAAATCCTTTCAACAAGGTACTACTGGCCAACAATATTTCAGGATGCCAAGAAGTTTGTGAATGGATGTGATAGTTGTCAAAGGATGGGCCAACCACTGCAATTAGATGAGATGTTATTACAACCCCAAATCGTCATAGAACCTTTTGATAAGCGGGCTCTAGATTTTGTGGGACCAATCAATCCTTCATCTAGACAGAAATCCTACATCTTGGTCGGTTTTGACTATGTCATGAAATGGGTCGAGGTGAAGGAACTAACCAAAGCCACGGAGTAGGTTGTCTTAGACTTTTTATTCGAAGATATCTTCATTCGGTTTGGCATACCCATGGAGATAGTCACAAAAGGAGGGTCGCAGTTCACATCTCATAAGATGTAGGAATTGGTCAAGAAATATAAAATCTATCACAGAATCACAACACTTTACCATCCACAGGTGAATGGCCAGGTGGAAATCACTAATAAAGTCATTGAAGGGATTCTTACTAAGACTGTGGCTAGTCATCGAAGAAATTGGGCTGACAAACTTCCGGAAGTGTTATGGTCATACAAGACTACATTGAGGAACACCACTGGATTCTCACCATATGAACTTGTGTATGGAAAGAACCCTTTATTCCCCATTGAATTTGAAATCAAGACACTAAGGACAATATTGCATGTCAATTTGGATTAGGCTACAGCACATAGGCAAAGACTGAACTAGCTCAATGAATTGGAGGAGAAATGGTTGGCTGCTATCCAGTAGACATAGATTATCTAGCAATAGAGAGCTAAGTGGCATGACATGTTTATAAAGAAGAAATAGTTCCAGAAAGGAGATTGGGATCTCTTATACGACTCAAGGTTTAAAGACTTCAAGGGTAAGCTCTGCACCATATGAGTAGGTCCTTATGAGGTAGATGCAATCTTTGATGAGATTGTAAATTTGGTAACCATTGACAGTGCAAGGACACCATTACTTGCAAATGGGGACCATCTCCAGTTGTATCACAAACCTACCTCAAAGGATTCATTTGTCAACATTGTCACAAATTCAGATCTACAGGTTACGGAAATAGGGGAAAGGCCCCCTGTGCTGCAAAAGTTTTAACTTTAACAATAAGTGTAATAGTTGAAAACCACTGGTGGCAGCTGTTACACCATTCCAAGATATATATATATATATATATATATATATATATATATATATATATATATATATATATATATATATATATATATATAATATATATAATAATAATAATAATAAAAATGATAATAATAATAATCTGGCTGTGAAAACCTTTCTCAGGCATAGATAGACACTTTTTGTAGTAGTTGAAAACCACCTAGTGGCGGCTATTACACCCTCTGCAACAACATTTGTTATTTCAAAGTGTATCATACGATAAGTGTTGTTACATGATCTTTTGTTCTTTATCTTTTTGTAGAAATTAAATTAATGTATACCAATCGTCTTGGTTGTTACACCTGTAATAGTCGTCGACTTTCTAGGAATAAAACGAGATATTTTATTGTAGTAAACAAAACAAAAAAAAAACATCACTGTGAGCCGTATCAACAGATCTAAGTTCATGTGTCCCACTACCCGAGTATGACTCGACATCACGCCGCCCATTACTCTACCCCACGTCACCCAGGTATGTCATCAAAAAGGTAATATTGCATTCGATTTATTTTGTAATTATGGCAATTTAACATCCCTATTGACGGCCGAGGATTGTTGTCATAATGAAGATGGGGGAGGAATGAATCATGTTGCGACATGACCGTCGCATGATTTGTAATTATTGGACAAATCCAACAATTAAGGAATGTGACCCAGGGGTTATTGTTACTTAATACTAAATCATACCAAAAAGGGTAAGGGCACTATTGACGAGACCTCCCCACGACTCACTATTAAAGAAAAATTCATTAAGTAGTATGAACCATGCATGTTAAATCTTAATGGAAATTTGCACCTGCGCCACCCTACCACGCTATCATTTACCCTAGCTGGAAGCACTCAATCCCTATTCAGAGTGTTCAAAGAGGAGGAAGGTAGCAATGTAGGCTGAAACAACTAGAGTGTGTGTCAGAGGGAAGATAAGCAGGTGAAACAGCATTGAATTGCAGAAGCATAGGAGGAGCAGCGATACAGCACGAACCAGGAACTACAAAAGTCTTCGAAGGTTGTCCTGAGCCATGCTAGGTGTTCAAAGATGTAGGCTGGTTTGAATTCTTCTAGAGATTGGAAGGCTCAGAGAGTGGTGTGGCCATGGAATTCACAAAGAACTTGGAAATAAACCAGATGGAAGTCAGAGGATTGAAATTGGAGGTCACGAAAGAATTTATTGCCAGAGTAACATGATTGCTAGCAGAAGGGAAGAGATGGTTTACGAGGAAGGTTAATGACCCCTCGCTAAAAGGGGATTTTCTTAAGGAAAGCGAGTCGTTGGTTAAGAAGGGCAGGGGAATTGATAGGCTATCACTCCCCCAGCCATGAGAGGATGTTGCTTTCTTCCTCATTAAGTACATTACTTGTGAGGGAAGAGAAACAATTTTGTTTAATTACCATTTCCCTTTGCTGAACCATCTCCACCATCAGTAGCCGATTAATCTTCCATATTTCTCGCTGGGCAATATTAGACACATTCCCTTGGCTGTGAAAATGGCTGCACATCCAAAAACGTGTGTTACAAACCACGGCCTTATTAAACTCATCATGCGGCATGCCTTGAGCCAATAGGGCAAGAATTGGGAAGAGTTCATGTGAAAAAGGCCCAGGACTACTCGCAGAAGGAAAACAGAGATGGCTGGGGAAACACCAGAGGTAACAAAGGAGCAACTGCAGTCCTTGATACTGAGCATCAACAAGGAGTCAGTTGATAAACCAATTGGCAACAAAAGGCTGAAGCAGAGGATAAGGGTTAGCGGGCACCCAAAGTCCCCATCTACGTCAAGAAAGAACAAAGAAGTAGTCGAACAGAAGGACGAGGAGCAAGCTTAGCCGAAAAAACCTCCTTCACTGGGTAAGAGAGAAACCTAGTCTTTACTGTCAAAAATTGAAATTTTAGAAAAAGATATTAAGGAATTAAGGGAACAGCTAACAGTAGGAAAGGCAGAGCCAACAGCCCCAGGGCTAGATACTTTGGCAGAGGCTGTGGATAGGGATAGAAGGGGAGAAATCCCGGGAACTCTATGTGTGGCCTGTGTAGAGAAGTTGGTGGAAACCAGATTCAAAGTCTGCGCAGTAGATACTACCTCGAGGGGGACTCAAACTGAAAATTGCAAAGTTGTTACACTAGAACCTGTCGAGGACATTGCTGATACACAAGAACCAGCAACCGAGACAGCACAATCCACAGAGATGGATCAAGAAATGGATACACAAGAACCCTTTGTTTACATTGTTATTTCACTAGGAACAACAGTGGAGGAGGAAACTAGCAGCAGAGACCGAAGCTGGTCTGAAGAAAAACGATGAGAAAAAACCTGTGGATATTACTGTTGTCACACAAGAGCCAGTAGTAAGAATGGAGGCTAACCACTAAAATAAAGAAACTGTGGTAAAACCCACTAACAAAGTTGCTGTTACATAAGAACTAGTAGTCGAGGTTGGACAGTTTTGCCCTCAGGAGGCTACTACACCCTTAGTTGATGATGCATGTGGGAGAACACTGGGTCTTGTTGAAGGATGGCGTTCTGGAAAATTGTTGTTATTGGTAGAGTTTCAAAAGTGGAAGCAGTTGGAACTCTCTCTACAGGAGGGAGTGATTTCACTCAATGTGCATAAGAAAATGATGGATTCCCTGATAGAGAAAGGGTTGAAGGAAGAATGGGAAAGAGAAGAGGAGGCATGGAGGCATAACTAAATGATGAAGAAAAAGGATGAACAACTGTATCAACTACATTGGGAGGTCCCTGACCTAACATTTGATAAGACCAAACTCTGTGACCTCGCTCTAAACCTACTAGCATGCAGGCAACCTTCCCTATCATACCCTGTGTTCCTGTGGGAATGTTACTATTTATTTCAGTTGAGGGCAGTTTTTGAGAACATGTCCTATTTGGGTTCTTTAACCCACACCTTTTTGGAAATTTTTCGGTCCTGTGTTTTTGATGATTAGAATTTGCTATGCGAGCTGTTCTTGCACAACATGATGTGTGAATACATGAACACAAAGATTGTGGTGACTGTCCTTTCTTTCATGGGAGATTTGCAGTTGCAGACGTTCCTCTCATTTATGAGGAATCAGATTGAGTGGCAACTGGCCAAGAAGACAATAGAGGCCAATGAGGAAAGGACAACACTATGGGTCCGGGCTGAACTAGGAATGGCTTATGAACTCTAGTGAGATTTTGGGTAGTTCCTGAGCACTACATAAAGGAGAGATCAATCGGCCATCTATAGAAGAAAGATCATGAGGGTCTGCCTCAACGTGTTTGCAAACATGAGGAGCCAAGCACTAGTCGGATGTCTCAAGCGCACTGAGGCTTGCAGTGCAGAATTGGAGGAAGGGGACCCATTTGAGTATAATAACTTTATGGTTGCTGTTTCACGGGTGCCAGAATACACTCATATTGTGCTGACATTGGGGGCATTCTAGATTGGCCTTAGGTTCAAATTCCCTTTGATCTGGTTTCCATTGGAGGAGTATCAACCCGATTATCAGTTATGTGATTATGAAGATGAATCCTAGCCACATGAGCTAATGGCCGATCATGAATTTAGAGCTCCAGGCGATGATACTACTATTGCATACAATTTTATAGATTTCCATCGGGGGCATAGTAGAAGGGTCTCAGATTCTGCATGGGGACATGCAGTGGCTTTAGTCAGAGGGAGATGTTGGGTGTGGTTTTTCACCCATTTTTTGCACCTTCCTTCCCTTGTTTTGACCTTTCTATCCTTGACACTTATGCCCTTATATGACCAAACTCCTTGTTTTCTTACCTTTTTAATCCATTTTACTGTCATGTTACTTTGCTGTATTTTACCGAATAAATACAAGGCTTTATTCCCTTTTTGTGGCTAACTTTATGAGAATTGAAGGAGTATGTTGGGAAGTTTATCTTCTTTAGTTGTTGGCTCGTGGAAGCAGACAGGCAGCAGGAGTTAACTACAGGAAAGGGTAGAACAGTTCGTTGTTACACCCTGAGTGTTACTACATATCGCTACTACATATTAGGTGATATTATAGATTTTTGCTACACATCGGTGTTGTTATAGGTTGTTGTTACACATCGGGTGTTGTTACACCTCGTGTGGATCCACCGTTACACCAACAGTGCTGTCATCAGTTATGCCGCATCATCTCGAACCATCATTTGATCAAAACTGTTGCACCGAAGCTGGAAATGTGGGTACTATTCCACATAACAGTTGTCAGCAGTAGGATCGTTTATTTTTTAGGCAATGAGACTCAAGTAGTTGTAACTAATGTTTATTTATTTAGCAGTAGGTTGCAACTTCTTTATTTTTGGATCAACATGAAAATCAGAGATTCTCATGACTGATCTGTTTTCTAATTTTCAGGATGTAATAGTTATAAAAGACTCGACTTTTTATGTATCAAGGGATGGCATAGAGAGGAGTACCATTACTCTATTTATGTAATTTTTGAACTTATTTTAATGTCAATTGGCATGGTGATGTTTTTATTGCTTTCCAACTAATTTGTTAATCACTTTTTGTGTTCTTCCTATGCCCTGCTAAGGAGGAAGGGCCCTCCTCTTTGGTAGGGATTGCAGCGATTTAGGTAGTGTACATTCCTATTTAGTTCATTGATTTATGGTTTCTCGCTGTTGTTGTACAAATTGTGGATTTCATTTGTTGTTGTTTCTATTTATTTTATGATGTTACAAACAGTTAATCAACAGAGGAATAGTAACTAGCTGGGATAGATTTTAGTTCTTGTGTGGCGCATCTCCACTTCAATAGTTGCGCGTTGTGATTTAATTCTATAGAGTGCTTTTTATATCTACATGCATGGTTTTATTCAACAATTTAGATCAACGATATCTCTTACAATTTTTCTGCACCTTTTTATGCTTGGTTGGAGTGTATCAGCACAGAAAATGTGAACTCCATTGAAACAACAAGGCCTACCCTAGGTTCACAACTAATGTTGCAGTCTGAGTCAATTAAGGTTGATTAAAAAAACAATACAAAAGCCTTTATGGTCATTGACCCTATCATAAAATATCAAAGGAACTACAGAATATTATAGGGTGTATGTTGGAAAGTTCAAATTGGAACTTGTTTTTTTGCTGAGGACTGTATAAAATAATTTTATTTGACATGCCTAAAATGAATTCTAATCTCTTATGTTCTAAGAAATCTAAATGTAATTTGTTTTATAATTTTGATTTGTAACAAATTTCTCTCTCTAACTGTAATGATACAAGAAAGAAGATATTGAAAGGAACTGAACTGCGGGTTAGCTTAAGAATATTGCTCCATAATAGTGATGTTCACTCTGCCCTCTACACGACTCTCTATATGCTAGTAGAGAAGCTATAACTGACGAGAGGAGGTCATCCTCTGAATTCGCTGAGATATGGGACCTACTACATTTTCGGCCCTTGGTTGTTTTGGAAAATTGGAACACACATTTATGAGTGAGTCAGGAGTGAAATATTGGGACTATTTCCCTTTTTGCGTGGTTTGTGGCATACTGAATTAAATGCAATGAAGGTCTATTTAGGTGTACCTTTGCTTTGTTGGCATATGTGTAATCTAATCATATGTCAAGTTGTCCTCCCTTGGCTTCCCTGTGAGACAAAAGTGTTTGTGTCCTCAAGCCATATGAGAATGTTTAAGAGTTTCACAAATTGAAGTAAAAGTATCGGAGCCTCTAGAGTGCAAATGTTTTAGTACTACACATTCTATTTCATATAATAAACACAGTATGCTTGTCCATCAAAACACATACAAAGTAAAAATATATATGAATGATTTGATTTGATTGACTCACAACATTTGAGGTGATTTGAATGACATGCAACATTTAAGGGCCTAGTCAATTTGTTCTGCAAATCTCTACAAATCTTCGATATTGTTTTTATATATATAATTTGAAACTTGTCCTTTTCCTATATGCCAGTTATTATGACATTTTTTTTAATTTATTGGCAAGTTAACAATGGCATTTTTAATTTTAAAAAATATTAATTGATGGCTAAAAATGGTGAAAACGTGAAAACGTGTAAACGAGCAACAATTTTAAAACTTGATTGCACCACTTATACTTTGTAGTATTGAATTTGTAGCTCCGATTTGAATTCGCTCTTATGATAAAAGTTCGAGTACAATCCTTAGCTGTTGATGATTGGTTCAGTAGGGAATGATTGAACATGTTACTTAGGTTCTGAGACATCAGTACATCCATTGTAACTTTGAAGACCTTGTAATCTCATAGTCTAATCAGGTTTAAAATTTTCTCGAAAAACATGGAAATTTCGATAATATTTTGATAAAATCCCAAAGAAATTTTGGGAAATCTAGGTTATAACTCTCAAGTTTCAAGATTTTTGGTGCCAAACGGGTTTTTTGAAGTGTTGAATCCATTTCCACCATCAAAAACAATATTCAATGACTCCTCATATTAGTTTCTTTGAGAAAACATTAACCAGATTCCAGTAATTTTTGGTTGTCTGGGAAATTTTTTTGCCTTGGTAAACAATGTCACTTGTAATAGGTATCTCAACGATCACCACCAAATGATCGAAACCACATTTCACATGATAAAAAGAATGATTAACTTCTAAATTTCTAGCAGTTTATGTGGGTTGGATTAGAATATTCTCGAGTCTCATAGACTTTTCTCTGCTATACAACTATGAGGGAAATGACCCATTAAGATCCCAAATACCAAATCAATTTAGTTTTGCCTATGATTTCCTAGATTGAAGGATCAATCAACAACAAATGCAGAAAAAAGAATTATGATACTGATCCAGAAATTAATTTGTTAGACATGTTCTCACAGTCATAAGATGGACTCTAATGACTGTATTCATATTTTTCTTAAATTTCTCATTCGTAGTTTCCATTTGGGAGTAATCATTCATAGTTTCCATTTTGGGGGATGTCTCTAGGTTATTGATGTTTAATGTTCTATTGGATTATACCTCCATAACATCTTGCCTCATGTCATGGGCATCTAGAGAGAAAGCTTACATAATAACACTGATGTAAGGATCTTAACCATGATGATAGTCACTTATTTCTAGGAGATAGGTTCTTGGCTCCCCAAGACACATTTTTGCTCCATATTCTTTGTATACGTGGAAGATACTTTCCCTATCGTATATTTTGATGGAGCCTCCTCCGATGGGCAGTGTGGGTGTGGAGTCCATATCCAGATAAATGCCTCCCTTGCATACCACTTATGTTGGTTTGGGGGTCTTGGCAATAATTATAGGACTAAAATGGTGGAAACTAGATGGAGAAGATCCAGTATTTACATATTTATTTGTGTGATGTTTCTTTCTAACATGTACACAGAGAAGAAAACACTGAAGCTAATGCTTTCTTGAAGGGAGGCCTCTCCCTCTTTCCGGGGAACATGTATTTTGAGTACCTGGTTAATGGTTCTATCTTTGGAGATGGTTCTTTTGAGATTTAGGTTGTTCAAGCTCTCTTATCTCTATTTTTTGTTAGGGCTCCCTGGTGGTATTATCTCAGTTTTCCTGTGGGTGTTAGTTTTTCTAAGTAGTCTTCCTGGGATGGTTTTATTTCAGCAATACTTTTCCTGCTTTTTTCCGCTTGCATTCCATCTTATGTCCTGAATTTTTAATGAAGCCGAGGGTTTTCTAGTCCTTCTCTTTACTTGGCATCTTACGTCCTGAATTTTTAATGAAGTCGAGGGTTTTCTAGTCCTTCTCTATACTTTTGTCCTGGTTATAGTGATCTTGATTACATTATGGACAAGTTTTTTTTTTTTCACTGTACATTTGCAAACAAGTATAGCTCTCTAAGTTAATATCTATGACAATGTAAATATCTCTTTATTAAGGATGGTTGTCCTTTCTTTTTCTCCCCTAAAAAGTTTCTAGAAAAGATCACTTCCTAATGTTAATCTGTTCAAATTCAATAAAACATCAGTTACGAGTTCTCAATCCAGAGAATTCACGACCTACCTATCAAAATAATTCCAACTAGCCCAAAACATTTGATGTCCCTTTTTTGCTTTTTTAAATGTATTTGATAGCGAAAGACATTTTCAAAAAATTGTAACTTGAAAAATAATTGAAACCTTAAATTTTGATATTCATTTATTATCAGTCAAAAATTACAATGATTACCTCCGGTCACTATTACTTAGTCACTTGGTTGGGAATAAAATTCTTATAAGCATCCCAATTTTTTTTTGAAGTATTGGCAATCTTTATGTAACATGTACCCATACTCCAAAATTAACTCAAATTAAAATAATTTATATGTCATCGACATTAACATACTTTCACTATGATTAAGGGTTACTTCTTATAAAAATAAATATAACAGTTACACAGTTTACTATGCAAGAGTAATAGATGCGCTCTAATACAAACCCTTAGGTCGTATCTACTTACCGCGCTTTAATCATACAACAATTAATTTGGCATTAAGATTTATTACATGGTAAATATTCGATGATCTCAAGGTTTTTGGGGCTCCGTCCACCATTCACTTGTAATTTTCATGGCCTTGGATGATAGATCTCCTGGCTTCCTTTCCACAACTTTTTTCACCCTAACCCTCAAGGCGACAGTCATTCTGCTAAAACGTGCCTAGATTCTAGCTCCGCAACTCGTTCTTCTATTGGTGAGGCAGGTGTGTTCTTCAGGCTGCAGAAGAGACGTGAGAGGTGCCTTATACACGAGTAGAGAGACCTTTTTGGTCATCCCTTCATTCCCCAAACTAGAAGGTGATTCATGGTTAATCTCTGAGTTTTGTGTTTGGTATTGCTTGCTTCTTGGGGCTATTCATTTTTTATAATGTTGCTAACTCATCAGTATCCCTTCAGGCTCCTTGCCTCTTCCAGTGACAACGATGTCCTTCAACCACTAGAAACCCTCGTTGATTTCTTTGCAGGTAACTAGCTCCAATTTGCTTCTAAGAGAGGTTATTCCTTTACATGAAAATTTGTTACTTCGATAAGATTTGACACAGGTTTTGATGATTTTTGTCTCATGTATGATGCTGGTGAAATTTGCAGTTCCTCCTTGCAAAGGTAAACCCTTGAGGCTCATGGATTTTTGTGTTTTCTGTGTTATGGGTTAGTGCGAATATATATCTTATTTTGGGTTTTGTGCTCCTCTGAACAGGTTATCTCTTCTCTACGCTTTCCATTGGAAACGGGTTCTGTGCGTGGTCACTCTAACATGGAGTATGCATTTTCCTTTCCAGGTTCTTTCTACCTCCCTCTCGGTTGATTTATGGTTTTGAATTATTACCATTTTAGGCCTACAGTGAGGGAAAAAATGTAATGGAACCCTCGGTTCTCTCTTAGATCGACCGAATTCTTGTTTCTTGAGGGAAAAACTTAGGTCACTCAACTTCTATGAACTCCCTTGCTAAATGGGTTCAAATTTGAGACCATTGTCTTTAATTTGTAAAAGGTTTAGCCTTGAGGTTTTATGTTATTACTTCTGAATACATTACATTATTGTTCCTCCTTAAGGACTTCAACCTTGTTGTTTTAACGTGGAATATTTTTAAAATTTTAGCTTCCATTTTTCTATAATTATGGTTTCCACCATTTAAACGAAATGGGCGTGAATATTTCGTTATACAATTATTCTAAGTATTGGTAGGTTTCAACTATAGCTAGACTGAATCAAGCCTATAGATTGTTTTTATTTAAATTGTTTTTTGTCTTAAGTCTAGAACTTGTGTGTTGCAACCATACAATATTCCTTGTTCTAATTCCATCATGATTTACATGTTTTGTCACTATGTTAGTAAATACCTCTCTTTTTTCTTCTCTTTGAATCATTCCATCTTTGGCAAGATTAAATTGCATGCACCGCATTTGCAGAACTTGTGTTCTTGTCTTACTTCCAAACTGTTTTGTATTTAACTCCATTACTCGACTAGGGTTTATATATGTTATTTTATTTTTTCCTAGGTTTTTCAGTGACTTAGTAACTACTCATCCTACATGAGTTGTTAATGGAGTTGGTTCCCATTCCAACTCATGGTTACGGGTTATGGACTACTTACTTATGTTACATAGTTTTTTTTCTAGTAACCTATTTTACTATTCTTGAGTCTCATGCTTTTAGCATAGTATGAATTTTGTAAATGTACAATAATTAACAATACTGAACCCGACATTGGTTACATAAGTGCATAGTTGTTCTTTACAAAGATTTATGTCTAATTTGTCAATATATATATGAGAATGGCTGGAATTCTAGTTCTAGTTTCCTCTTTTGTTTCATCTCACGCATTACAATACTAATCTTGCACATAAATGTTCTTTTCTTTAATAATAAGAAATGGGGGTTCTCTTTTACTTTTCAGTCTCTTTTTTGTTTCATTTCAAGAAAAGAATGCACATATATAAGAATAAGCGTCCAAGCTATGGTGAGACACCGTTACACCATTCTTTCCTATATAATTTGTACTGTTTTATTTTTTATTTTATAGGGAAATTTTACTATTTGTTTATTATTCCTTTATTCTATAGCAGTTGTTGATCTTTAAAAGAAAACATAACAATTAAAAAAATATTTAAATACTATCTATACCAACTAGAAACATCAAGTCTCTCAACCCAATCATGAGGCTAGCGATAACGTCCACTCTCCCCCTGATATTCCTCTCACCTAGATAATATAGGTGTCAACCTCAAGTTGTCCAACATCCAAACCTTAAGACCTCGGGTCCAATTTGGATTCCAACTTACAAGGATTCACCAAGCACTCCACCAGCCCAAGTCTAGCTCAAGAACTCCATGGTAATTGTAGTATTCTTCTTACCTGCACAATGTCCTATAGCAAGTATCCCTTCTCAATTCCTTCACTCCTCTCTTCCTCGGGCTCCCTTTTCTCTTCCAGAAAAATATTTGCCTTCTTGGAATTGCCTCTTTTCTAGGAGGGAAAGGAGTTCCAAATGACCCAACTGTCTGGAGAGTTTTTTTTTTTTTTTTTCATATGAATATTATAAATCTTCTTTTATTTTTTAATAAACCCTTTCTTCTTGAACGATGTCCAAATTGCCACATTACTCTGGTCTTTTACTTAGACCATAAATAGTTCCAAGTTTGTAAAAATAAGTAAAAACATAATTAAAGTTGTATTCTAAATTCTTAAAATCTACGGGTGTCACATCTTCCCCCCAGATGAAAAACCATCCTCGGCATTTGATTCAAACTATTTTATCAAATTTGGGTATGCTTGTCACATGAAATATTTATCTTCCCACGTAGCTTCATCCGGGCTGAAGTGGTTCCATTTCACTTTAACTTAGATGATAGCTCGCCTCCATAACATTGGTTCTCTCTGCTCTAGAATGCGTATAGGTTCTACCAACAATTCTCCATCAGGTTTGACTTGCACCCAAAAGTTCGTGGTGTCAATATTAGTATTATTTGCATACTTTAATTTCAACTTGATATAGTTTCGTAGTACCTGCAGATCCTGCCATCTAATCACATGTTTAGGGTAATAAAAATATTTCTGTAATAGCTATACATGAAACACATCATGAATTATAACATGAGCTAGCAGTGCTAGCCTATATGCTACCAGTCCAATTCTCTCCAGAATCTGGAAGGGTCCACAATATATGGGTGCTAGTTTAGCACATCCACCCCACTACAATCTGTGTCTTTTTGACTTTACATGTAAATAAACATAATCTCCCACCTAAAACTCTCTATAATTCCTCTTCTTGTCTGCATAAGTCGTTTGCCTACCTTGGGAAGCTTTTAGGTTCTGTCTTACTTTCTTGACATCCTGCTCCATTTCAGTGAGCATGTTGGGTCCCAATAACAATTTATCTTTTGGATTATTCTAGTTGGTAGGCACCTTGCATTTCCTTCCATATAATATTTCAAAAGGGCTCATTTCTAATGGTTCATGGTACCCATTGTTATAGGAAAACTACATTAAGTGGAGATATTCCTCCCACTTAGTCGGTTTCTACATTACATACATTCTTAACATATCCTCTGTCACCTGGTTCACCTGTTCAGTCTATCAATTAGTTTGAGGGTGATATGCAGTGCTAAACTAGATTTGAGTCCCTAGTCCTATGAACAAATCTTTCCAAAAGACAGACGTAAATTTCACACCTCGGTCTGAGATCACTACTCTTGGTATACCATGTAGTCGAAACATCTCTCTCATAAAAATATCATAAATTTTAGTCGTTTTATATGGGGACTTTACCGATATAAAGTGAGTTGTTTTACTTAATTTATCCACCACTACCATGATGGAGTCATTCAGTTTCTTAGATTTAGGTAATCCCGTTATAAAATCTAATGTAATGGTATCCCATTTCCACTCTAGAATGGGGAGGGGATAAAGCAACTTGACAAGATGTTGATGCTCAAACTTAACTTGCTGACATTCCAAGCATTTTTCCAAAGACTCATTGATATCCCTCCTCATTCCTGGCCAAAAGAAATATTTTTTTAATTGCAGAAAAGAGTTTTTGGTATTGAGGGTGAGCATGACATGGGATTCTATGAAACTCATTCAGCATGAACTACTTAACATGAATCTAATTAGGAACATCTATTCTACCTTTGAAGGTTAGTAATCCCTCACTGTTTATATCATAATTAGATTTCTTTCCCAACTTCTATTCTTGATTGGCTTGCTACCATAAAAACTTATACTCAGGGTCATCATGAGCAGCTTCTTCAATCTTCTCCAGAAATTTTAATTCTGCTCGGTTGTACCTAATTTCGCAAATACAATATAACCTCCTACTCATCACATTAGCTACTCATTTCTCTTTACCTTTAAGGTGTTTTATATCAAATTCAAACTCACTCAGAAATGCAGTCCATCTAGCTTGACGAGCATTCAGATGAGGTTGGCTAAAGAAATTCATTAAACTACTGTAATCTGTGATTAACAACAATTTCTTACCCAGTGAATAATTTCACCACACCTTTAAAGCATGTATTACTGTTATCAATTCCAAATTGTAAGTATAATATCGTTTCTCATGATCTTTTAGTTTTCAGGATTCATACGTTATGACTTTTCCATCCTTCTTCATCACCCCTCCAATCCCTTTCTTCCAAGCATCATTACATACAATAAATTCATTTTCCACATATGCCACGTTGAAAACAAGGGATGAGGTCAATAATTGCTTCAAATGCTCAAAACTTTGTTGACATTCTGTGGTCCACCTGAAATCCTTTCTCTTCTTTTACATGGAGATAATTGGATAAGCATTTCTAGAGAAACTTTCATCAAATCGATGATCGTATCTTGCTAACACCATGAAGGACAAAATATCAGCAACATTCCCTAGAATAGGCCATTCCATGGTGGTTTTGATCTTTTGAACATCTACTACTATTCCTTCTGCTGATATAATATGTCCCAGATATTGGATCTGATTTTTGTAAAAATCACACTTGCTATATTTAGCATATAATTAATTATCCCATAATGTTTGTAGTACAATCCTCAAATGTTTTTCATGTTCCTCTAAGTTCTTAGAGTATATGAGTATGTCGTGAATAAAAATTAGAACAAATTTGTCCAAATATTGATGGAAAATACCATTCATTAAGCTCATAAACATGGCAGGGGCATTGGTAAGCCCAAAGGGTAACACTATGAATTCATAGTGTCTGTATTGAGTTTGAAATGTCATCTTAATGATATCCTCCTCTTTAATTCATATTTGATGATACCCAAAGCTTAAATCAATTTTTGAAAATACCTTTGCTCTTCTAACTTGATCAAATAGATCATCAATTCTTGGTAGTGGGTATTTATTCTTAATAGTCAGCTTATTCAATTGTCTATAATAAATGCCCAACCGCAATGTAGCATCCTTTCTTCGTACAAAAGTATTGGGGCACCCCAAGGTGACACACTTGAGTGTATATATCCCTTATCAAGAAGTTCTTGTAGTTTCATCTTAAGCTCTGTTAATTCAGGTATGCTCATTCGATACGGTGTCGTTGATACTGGAGTTGCACCCAGAACTAACTCTGTGGTGAAATCAATGTTTTGCTTAGGCGGTAGCCTTGGTATTTCCTTTGGAAATACATCAACAAATTCTTGAATAATAGGTACATTCTCCAAGGTGGTTATTTTATTATTAGAGTTCGTATAACCTACCTGGACCGCATATATTTGACATCATTTTCAAATGCATCTCCCCAACTGATGAGCAGTAATAGTTCTTAGTTTAACAACTCTCTTAACTCCTTGAATTTATTATCTTCTACCATCCTCTCCATAGAAATTTATAGTTTTCTCTTTACAATTTACTATCGACCAATGTTTCTCCAACCAATCCATTCCAACTAGCACATCATACACTCCAAAAGGTAAAATATTAAAATCTGCCACAATTTGTTGTCTGACTCTTTCAAGAGAACATTTTTCTACCTTGGAAACCACTCTTCACTTGGCTTCAGTGGCTAATTTCACCAACCAAGGAGTTTTAAATTTTATTTTCTGTAAATTACATAACTCATATAGTTTTGGACTAATGTAACTCAAACATGCCCCTGGGTCTATCAAAATGGAAACATAATGTTTAAGTAATTTACCTTCCATTTCTATCATAGTGGGTTGATATTCTGCATCTCCATCGTCCAAAGTTGCATTAATTCATTGAATATTTCTGGCTATGTCTCCCATGGTAGAGGCTTCTTGAAGTAATGTGGTCTCCACAACCCCAACATCGTAAAGGGGGCCTTTACTGCTAACTGACTTATGATCGACTTGCCACTTCTAACTGTTTCTTTTCAACTTGTTGTCCTGTTTTCTGCTGATTCCTCCCATGCATTTTCATTTGAGGTCTCTGATTCATGTTTTTAACATTGGTGGGTTTGGTTCCCTGATAATTCTGGAAATTTCTTTGACCCTTTTTATTTAATCCTCCCCTGCTACCTTCCCCCTTTTGTTTCATTTGTTGGGAGAAAATTTAGGCCTTCCAGGTAGCCTCATCCATCGTTTTTGGGGAATCAAATTCTAGGTTTTCCTCCATAAAAGTGGGCAAGTTGCTGATAAAGCATTGTATCTTGGCTTTTTCCTCCTGAAGATATGGGATGTATCTCAATAGGGATGTAAATTTAGTGATAAATTCATCAATAGTTAACGGGCCCAACGTTAAATCATGAAACTCTTTTTCTTTCTCATTGTAGAAGCATTGAGTTAAATATTTGTCTTTGAAATAGTTATGAAATTCATTCCATGTGACATCCTGATCATCAATTCCCCGAACAAATTCGACCTCCTCCCACCACAGGGTGACCTTCCCCTTTAGCTAAAAAATAACCAATCGAGATTTCATGTTATTGTCATATTCGTATACTTGGAAAAATTTATTCATATTAATTAGCCAAGCTTCAACAGCTTCTTCAACCTCCCCATCATACACAAGAGGGCTTATCTTCTTAAATTCTCTTTGTAGTTCAGTTTTCTACTTCTTATGTCCTCTTCCAAAAGAGGCATTATGCAATTTCCTTTCTTCGTTATTATGCCCCCCCTCTGATTCCTCATTGTATTATTCTTGAAGAAATGTCTCGGTATGGTGGCCAGTTCCTAAACTAGGTTTTGGTCCTTGATAATTTTGTCGGTCCGACAAACTTTTTAGGATCTTTTCTTATTCGTGTCTCAGCCTTTCACTGTCAACCCTTAGGTTGGACATTTCGGTGCGCAACTGTTGGACTACTTCCAATAATGCTGTGTTTGCCTGTTGAGATTCTTCTCCCCGTTGCGATCACATTTCTAGGTTAGTTTCCATATAAGGTATGTTGGCTCTTGTTCTGGGTTCTATTCCGCTTCACATCATATTTATGTTATGTGGATAGTAGAAACAGTGGACAATCAGTTTACCCTAAATGGCCAGAGTGTCGAACACCGAGCTCTATTATCATAAGTAACATGTACCCATACTCCAAAATTAACTCAAATTAAAAAAGTTTATATGTCATCAACGTTAACATGCTTTCACCCATGATTAAGGGTTATTGGTTATAAAAATAAATATAACATTTACATGGTCTACTATGTAAGAGCAATAGACGCGCTCTAATACAAACCCCTAGGTCCTATCTACTTACCATGCTTTAATTATACAACAATTAACTTGGAATTAAGATTTATTGCACCCTAAATATTCGATGATCTCAAGGTCTGTGCAGCTCCATCCACCTTCCACTTGTAATTTTCGTGGCCTTGGATGGTAGATCTCCCAATTTCCTTTTCAGAGATGTTTTCACCCTAACCCTCTAGGAGAGGGTCATTCTGCTTGACCATGTTGGGATTCTGGCTCTACAACTCGTTCTTCTTTCAATGAGGGAGGTGTGTTCTTCACACTATAGAAGAGATGCGCGAGGTTCCTTATTAGTGAGCAAAGAGACCTTTCTAGTCATCCCTTCGTTCTCCAAACCGAAAGGTGATTCATGGTTAAATCTCTGAGTTTTGTCTTTGGCATTGCTTGCTTCTTGGGGTTATTAATTTGTTTATATTACGGCTAACTCATCAATATCCATGCAGGCTCCTTGCCTCTTCCAGTGACGACAATGTCCTTCAATCACTAGAAACCCTCATCGATTTCTTCGCAAGTAACTCGCTCCACTTTGCTTCTAACAGAGGTTACTCTTTTGTGTCCTTCACACAAAAATTTGTTCCTTCACTAAGATTTGACACAGGTTTTGATGATTTTTGTCTCTAATATGATGCTGGCAAAATTTGCAGTTCCTCCCTGCACAGGTAAACCCTTGAGGCTCACGGATTCTTGTGTTCTCTACATTATGGGTTAGCGTGAATACATATCTTAGTTTTGGTTTTTTGTTCCTTTGAACATGTTAGCTCTTCTCTCTGCTTTCCCTTGGCAACGGGTTCTATGCGTGATCGTTCTAACGCAGATAGTGTGTTTTCCTTTCTAGGTTCTTTCTACCTCCCTCTCGGCCGATTCAGGGTTTTGACTTGTTGCCATTCTGGGCCTGCAGTGAGGGAAAAAATGTAATGGAACCCTTGGTTCTCTCTCAGATTGGCCGAATGCTTGTTTCCCGAGGGACGGCCTTAGGTCACTCGACTTCTATGAACTCCCTTGCTAAATGTGTCCGAATTTGAGACCGTAGTCTTTAATTTGTAATGGGTTTAGCCTTGAGGTTTTATGTTATTACTTCTGAGTACAGTACATTATTGTTCTTGCTTAAGGACTTCGACTCTGTTGTTTTAACGTGGAATATTTTTAAAATTTTAACTTCAATTTTGCTATAATTATGGTTTCAACCATTTAAAACGAAATGGGTGTGAATATTTTTCTATACCATTTTTCTAAATACTAGTATGTTTCGACTGTAGTTGGACTTAATCAAGCCTACATATTGTTTTTTATTTAAATTGTTTTCTGTCTTATGTCTGGAAGTTGTTGTGTGTTCATCCATACAACATTCCTCTGGCTTAAGTCTGGAAGTTGTTGTGTGTTGCATCCATACAACATTCCTTGTTCTAATTCCATCATGATTTACATTTTCTGTCGCTATATTAGTATATACAATGGTTGTTTTTCTCTTTGAATCATTCCGACTCTGGCGAGATTACATTGCATGCACCGCATTTGCAGAACTTGTGTTCTTGTCTTATTTCCAAACCGTCTTGTATTTAACTCCATTGCTCGACTAGGGTTTATATATGTTATTTTCTCTTTTCTTGGGCTCCTGCATGAGTCGTGAATAGAGTTGGTTCCCAGTCCAACTCACGGTTACAGGTTATGGATTTCTTACTTCTCTTAATTTTTTTTCAATAACCTGTTTTACTATTCCCGAGTCTCATGCTTTTAGCATAGTACGAATTGTCTAAATGTACAATGATTAACAATACTGAACCCTTTTCTGGTGACATAATTGCATAGTTGTTCTTTACAAATATTTATGAGGAATTTTTCATATATATATATATATATGAATGAGAATCACTGGAATTTAGTTATGGTTTTTTTTGTTTTTGTTTTATCTCCTGCATTACAATACTAATCTTGCACAAAAATGTTATTTTCTTTAATAATAAGAAATGGGGGTTCTCCTTTAATTTTCAATCACGTTTTTCTATACTTTCAAAAAAAGGCTGCACATATACAAGAATGAGCATCCAAGCTATGGTGAGATAGCACTGCACCGCTCTTTCCTATATAAGTCAGTGCACATATTCAAGAATAAGCATCCAAGTTATGGTGAGACAACATTGCACGGTTCTTTCCTGTATAAGTTGCACTATTCTACTTTTGCTTTTATACATAAATATTTGTTGTTTCTTTCATCTCACTTTTATCTTTCATTTATTCTATAACAACTGTTGATCTATAAAAGAAAACATAACAACTGCATAAATATTTAAATACTATCTATACCATGAACCTGGAAGTCTCTCCACCCAACCGCGTATAAGTTGCACTATTCTACTTTTTCTTTTATACATAAATATTTATTGTTTCTTTATCTTTCATTTATTCTATAACAACTTTTGATCTATAAAAGAATTCATAACAACTACATAAATATTTAAATACTCTCTATACCATGAACCTGGAAGTCTCTCCACCCAACCGCTATAACGTCCAGTCTGTTGGAATGGTAATTTCAAACTGCAGACTTTTTCCTGTGATGCGATCGCAGATCGCATATCGCACTTCCCCTCTTGTCAACCTTCACCGTGTCCTTTGATTATCTGCGATGCGATATTTGCGATGCGATTGTAGATCGCAGATCGCATGATTTAAAGGTTATAGAGGCGGTGGAATATCCTTTATTTTCCTGCGATGCGATGGTGTGATAAGCCATGCATTAAATTCAAATAGGATATTTTGAGCCGTGTAATAAATGATATTTACTAGGGTTGGTAAATGTAGGTGAAATCTTAAATTTTACTATTTTTTATTTCACGGAAGTAGGGGAAAAGCAACACGTATTGTAAAGATATTTTGTGTTGTTCATTATATAAAAGGAATGCAAGAGCAAGAGACGTGTAGAGAGTATTAGCAAGAAGAGCTCTTTCTTCTCTGCAACGCACAGCAGTGCTGAAGATATATAATTTTCTGAGATAGTGGAATCAGATTCTGGAACTGAAGTTCCTGTTGTAAATCCCTCTGAACAGAGGAAGACAAATTCTGTAACAGTTTTTATTATTGTTTTATATAATAAAGATTCTGTAGAAAACCAGAGCGTTGTTCTCTATGCAAATTTCTTTTTGTGTTTGAAATGAACAGAAATTTCCATCATGGTATCAGAGCTAGTCTAGGCACTCAGTGAATAAAAAAAACAGAGGTGGTTTTTTCACTGTAGGAGCTGTAAGAAGCTTACTGAGCATATTTTCTCCAGCAGAGAAAGTTTTTGCTTGTCTTTTTATTTATTTATACAATTCAGTATCTCTTCTTTATTTTTCACAGGTTAAGATGGCAGATGCTGGAACTGGTTTGACAAATCCCCAACAGCCACAGTTTAATGGGAAAAACTATAGTTATTGGTCCATAACAATGAAAGCATTGTTTGCTTCTCAAGGAATATGGGAGCTGGTTGAAACTGGATATGCTAAACCGGCAGATGCAATAGCGTTGGCTGCTTTGACAGCAGCAGAAAGAGACCAGTTGAAGAGTGACAAGAAGAAGGATGCCAAAGCCATCTATTTCCTCTTCCAATCAGTACATGAAAGTGTTTTTCCGCGGATTGCAGCAGCAACAAAATCTAAGGAGGCATGGGATATTCTCAAAACTGCCTATCAAGGCATGGAGAAGGTGAAAACTGCAAAGTTGCAGATGTTGAGGAAAGACTTTGAAAATCTCAGCATGAAGGAATCTGAAACAATAGATTCATTCTTCACTCAGGTTATTGGCTTGATAACCCAGATAAGATCTCATGGTGAGATTCTTGAAGATAGAAGGATTGTAGAGAAAATCTTGAGATGTTTACCCTCAAGGTTTGAATCTATTGTGGTAGCAATAGAAGAAACAAAGGATCTCTCACAGTTCACGGTAGATGAGCTGAGTGCTTCACTTTTGTCTCATGAACATAGACTGAGTAGAGGAATAGATTCCTCTTTTGAGCAAGCATTCAAGACTCAGATGTCTTTTGGCCCAAGAAGAGGTCGAGGCAGAGCAAATAACAGAGGTCATGGAAGAAGCCAAAACAGAGGCAGAAATTATCCTGCAAGCACAAGCGGAAGGAGCTGCAATCAGAACCAAGATGAAGGTTCAAGCAAACAGCAAGCTCATGGACAAAGGTATGACAAATTCCAAGTCCAATGTCATTATTGTAAGAAATATGGGCACTATGCCAATGAATGTAGGAAAAAGCAAAGTGACATGAATAATAGGCAGAATGCAAATTTTGCAAACGAAGAAGATAAGAACCCAAAGAACGTGCTGTTAACATGTAACATAACACAAGACAAACAAGAAGATTTTTGGTTCTTAGACTCAGGTTGTAGTAATCACATGACTGGAAATATTGAAATGTTTGCCAATCTGGATGAAAATGTGAAATCTGAGGTAACAACAGGGACTGATGATACGATATCTGTCAAGGGTAAGGGCAGAGTCAGTATCCGAGCAAAAAATGGAGAACAGATGATTGTGCCAGAGGTATACTATGTACCCGGTCTGAAATGTAATCTTTTGAGCATTGGACAGCTCATTAACAAAGGTTACAATGTGTTCTTCAAAGATGATTTGTGTACTATCAGAGACATACCTCCAAGTAAGAAGATCATTGCACAGGTGCAAATGACCAGCAATAGAATGTTTCCTCTCAAACTCAGGGCAGATTTGAAGGAAGGTAGAACTATTGCGGCTGTAACACAAGAAGTCTTCCAGGAACAATTGAAAGATGTGAACTGGTTGTGGCATTTGAGATTTGGACATCTCAATTTCGGAGGCCTGAATTTGTTGCACAGAAAGGGAATGGTAAAGGGATTACCATTGATCGAGAAACCAGACAGCCTTTGTGAAGGCTGCATCTTGGGCAAGCAACACAAAGAAAGCTTTCCAGCAGGAAAGAGTATAAGGGCAAAAGCACCATTGGAATTTGTTCACTCCGATGTGTGTGGACCGATGCAAACACCATCATTTGCCAGAAATAAATATGTTTTAACTTTCATTGATGATTACACCAGAAAGACATGGGTGTATATGTTGAAACAGAAGAGTGAAGTGTTTGAGAAATTCCGCCACTTCAAAACTCATGTTGAGAAGCAGTGTGGGCATTATATCAAAGTGCTCAGAACAGATAGAGGAGGAGAGTACATCTCCCAAGACTTTCTGCGTTTTTGCAGAGAGAATGGCATACAAAAGCAGTTCACCACCAGGTATACACCTCAGCAAAACGGAGTTGCTGAAAGAAAGAATAGGACCATTCTTGACATGGTCAGAAGTATGCTGAAGGCAAAACACTTGCCGCATGAGTATTGGGCAGAAGCTGTTACTTGCGCAGTTTACATCTTGAATAGATGTCCAACTAAAGCTGTCATGAACAGAATACCAGAAGAAGCATGGAGTGGTCAAAAGCAAACAGTCACTCACATGAGAGTATTCGGTTGTGTGGCATATGCACATGTACCGGATCAGCTAAGAAAAATGCTTGATAGTAAGGGGGAGAAGTGTGTCTTTATTGGCTATTGTGATGAGTCAAAAGCATACAAACTCTATAATCCATCCACCAAGAAATTGATAGTAAGCAGAGATGTGCAGTTCATTGAAGATGAAGCTTGGGATGGAAGCTTAGAGAAGACAGTGAATGTGAAGACAATTGTGTCTCACGAAGAAGAAGAGGAAGGGACAGCAGCAAATAATCCTTCCTTGGTGGCTCCTCCTACACCACAGCAAGTACAACAAACCACACCACAATCTGGAATTCGAACAGCCTTAAGAAGTCAAGGAAGTGCTTCTCCAAGCACACCATAGGGATCATAAATACCCTCAAGTTCGGATGAAACTCCAAGCACACCAAGAAGACCAAGATTCAGAAATCTGAATGAGATTTATGAACAAGGAGAGGTAAGTAACAGTACCGGTCTGAATTCATTATTCGCTTTATATTGTCATGTTGATGACCCAGTCCATTTTGAAGATGTTGTAAATGAAGATAAATGGATTGTAGCAATGAATGAAGAAATTGGTGCAATTGAGAAGAGTAAAACATGGGAGTTAGTGGACCTCCCTGAAGGCAAAGATGCCATTGGAGTTAAGTGGGTCTATAAGACCAAAAGCAATGCTGAAGGCAAGATTGACAGGCACAAAGCAAGACTTGTTGTGAAAGGCTACAAGCAGCAACAAGGCAAAGACTATGATGAAACCTTTGCGCCAGTAGCAAGGATGGAAATAGTTAGAACAGTGTTGTCTATTGCGGCACAACACAAATGGAAGATTTATCAGATGGATGTTAAATCTGCATTCCTGAATGGAGTGTTAAAAGAAGAGGTTTATGTTGATCAACCTCCGGGCTATGAAGTTGAAGGCCAAGAGCATAAAGTTTGTAAACTGAAGAAGGCTCTTTATGGGCTGAAGCAAGCTCCAAGAGCATGGTACAGCAGAATAGATGCTTATCTGATTGAGAATGGGTTTGACAAGTGTGATGGTGAACCCACACTCTACATAAAGGAGAATGACGGTAAGATTCTTATAGTTGTTCTATATGTAGATGATCTGATTTTTACAAGCAATGATGCTTCACTCATTGCTGATTTTAAAGCAGTCATGAAAAGTGAATTTGAAATGACTGACTTGGGCTTCTTAAGATATTTTCTTGGAATTGAAGTAGACCAAAGTGAAAATGGCGTTTTCATTTCTCAAGATAAATATGTAGAAGCAGTGTTAAAGAGATTTAACATGCAGAACATCAAAGAAGCTGTGACTCCAACTGTAGTGGGGTTGAAATTGACCAAAGAAGACAGCAGCAAGGATTTTGATCCAAAATTGTACAAAAGCATAGTTGGCAGCCTTATGTACTTGACTGCAACTAGGCCGGACATTATGCATGCTGTGAGTTTAATCTCCAGATTTATGGAAAGACCGAAAGAGACTCATTGGCAGGCAGCCAAGAGGATTTTAAGGTATGTGATGGAACGAAGGGGTTTAGTATTTTATACTCCTCTTCTAAAAGTTTCATATTGACAGGGTACAGTGACAGTGATTGGGCTGGACGTGTTGATGATAGGAAAAGCACATCAGGATATGTGTTTCATATGGGATCGGGAGCCATCTCATGGGCTTCCAAGAAGTAGCCAATTGTGGCGTTGTCAACAGCAGAGGCAGAGTATGTGGCAGCAACAGCAGCAGCATGGCAAGCAGTGTGGCTGAGAAGAGTTCTCAGAGATTTGTGTCATAAGCAAGAAAAGGGCACAACCATTTACTGTGACAATAGCTCAGCAATAGCATTGTCTAAAAATTCTGTTTTTCATAAAAGGACAAAGCACATAGACACCAAATTTCACTTCATACGTGAATTGGTTAACAATGGTGAAATTGTTTTGCAGCACTGCAGAACAGAGGAACAGCTAGCTGACATCCTGACAAAACCATTGGCAAAGAAAAGCTTTGATCATTTCAGGAAATGCCTAGGTATGCAGAATAAACCCAGCAGTTAAAATTAAAGGGGAGTGTTGGAATGGTAATTTCAAACTGCAGACTTTTTCCTGCGATGCGATCGCAGATCGCATATCGCACTTCCCCTCTTGTCAACCTTCACCATGTCCTTTGATTATCTGCGATGCGATATTTGCGATGCGATCGCAGATCGCAGATCGCAGATCGCATGATTTAAAGGTTATAGAGACGGTGGAATATCCTTTCTTTTCCTGCGATGCGATGGTGTGATAAGCCATGCATTAAATTCAAATAGGATATTTTGAGCCGTGTAATAAATGAGATTTACTAGGGTTGGTAAATGTAGGTGAAATCTTAAATTTTACTATTTTTTATTTCACGGAAGTAGGGGAAAAGCAACACGTATTGTAAAGATATTTTGTGTTGTTCATTATATAAAAGGAATGCAAGAGCAAGAGACGTGTAGAGAGTATTAGCAAGAAGAGCTCTTTCTTCTCTGCAACGCACAGCAATGCTGAATATATATAATTTTCTGAGATAGTGGAATCAGATTCTGGAACTGAAGTTCCTGTTGTAAATACCTCTGAGCAGAGGTAGACAAATTCTGTAATAGTTTTTATTATTGTTTTATATAATAAAGATTCTGTAGAAAACCAGAGCGTTGTTCTCTGTGCAAATTTCTTTTTGTGTTTGAAATGAACAGAAATTTCCATCACAGTCTCCCTCGAGCTTCCTCTCGTCCAGACAATATAAGTGCCAATCTAGTCTCCCCCGAGCTTCCTCTCTTCCTCTCGTCCAGACAATATAGGTGTCAATCTTAAGTTGTCCGACATCCAAACCTAAAGACCAAAGATTCACCTAGGGTTCCGCTGACCCAAGTCTACCTCAAGAACTCCATGGTAATTGTTTTCATGGTATTTTTCTTACCTGCACAACGTCACGTAGCAAGTATCCCTTATCAGTTCCTTCACTCGCAAGTATCGCTTATCAGTTACTTCACTCCTCTCTTCCTAAGGCTCCTTTTCCTCTTCCAGAAAAAGATTTGCCTTCTTGGAATTGTCTTTTTCTAGGAGGGAAAGGAATTGTCTTTGTCTTTTATTATTATTATTCCATAGGATTATTAAAAATCTACTTTTATTTTTTTTAAAACCATTTCTTCTTGAATGATGTCCAAATTACCACATTACTTTGGTCTTTCACTTACACCATAATTAGTTGGAAGTTTGTACAAAAAGGTAGAAACATAATTAAAACTATAATGTGAATTTTTAAAATCTAAGGGTATCACATTTAATTGGAGATCGTTGGTTTATATATTTTATAAACAATTTTTTTGATATTATATAATTAAACATAATCAAAATATATATATATATATATTTTAATTTGAAACATAAGAACTTTTAAACTTACTTTCTAATTATTAAAAAGAAATCTTATTTTTCAATTATTATAAAAAAAAATTAAATATAACATTAACAAAAATTAAATAAATCTATATAAAACAAATCACCATCATCAAATTTCCACTACAGGGTAAAATAAATTTAAAATTTCAGCTTGATTCATTGTTCACAGAAAAACAAATCACCATTATCAAATTTCTACTACAAAGTAAAAATAAATTTAAAATTTCAGCGTGATTCATTGTTCGTTAGCGTTCAAATTTTTTCCGCATACGGATCGTGTTTCTGTCTAGTCTTCACAATGTACGGACGACGATTTGATTTGTGCATTTTGAGAGCTTGGGATACAGAAGACGAATTGATTTGATACGTAAATTTGATCATATTTTTAAATAAAAAACTTTAATGATAGATTTCTTTTTTAAATTGTCCTTTGCATTAAGTTTTTTAATCTATACTTATTATTTTCATCGTTTCATTTCTCTCTATACAGATTTAACTAACTATTAATTATGGCCAACATTGTTTTTTAATAAAAAAAATTATGGTAGATAGTTCGATGAAGAAAAATCTGGGAAATTCAATGAAGTGAAGAACGCAAAAGGAAACATAATGTTGAAAGCTCCGATTACCATAATTAACATAATCTGGAAAGTTCCGATTACCATAATTTACAATTTGCATGTAATGTCACTTCCTCACTAAGCGACATGGATTTTTCTTCTCTCCCTGTGGATGAAGGACGAGATTGATTTCACTTCTCTCTCTCTAGATGAAGATTAAAATGAAGTGATTGAGGTGATTTGAGTTAGTGACTTAAGTTAGTTCAGTGAAGTGAATTGGGTAGGCACAACTAGCCATATGGAAAGACCTAATACAATTCAATAAGTAACATTCCTTCTTATATTGTTTTGTAGAGGGGGCTAATAAATGATTCTTATGCATGCACTACTTAATGATGGGTGTCTTTTATCTGGAAAGAATAAATGGAAATTAGAATCCAACGTTTTATATATAATTATTAAGACTAAACAAATGTAAATAAAACTTACAGTTATGTTGTTTTTCTTCTCCTCTGGCTATAACTCTAACATTGAACAATTTGGTACCTCCATAGCCATAGACATCTTGTAAATAATAAATAGGGTTCACTAATATTTATTATAATAAAAATAGATGAAAATTTTGAAAAATAATCAAAATAATTTAACAAAACACAATTACAGTAAATCAATCTAAACTATGTCAATGACCAAGTTAATACATATAAAAATGGAGTAAATTTCAATTGAATGGTCATATATTCCAATATTATGGAATAATGATGAACCACATGATGAACATTGAGATTTACAATTTTCCAAGAAGGTGTTTAATGCATAAATAGTTATGGGAAATAAAAAATTTCTATTATTAATTATGCAAAAAGTTATTATTAAAACTACTTGTTATCTCATAAAACTAACTATTATCTTACAGAAAAACAAAACTCTTTGACATGTTAGGGGAAAATCAAATATTATGTCAAGTTGTTTATCATTTTAGAGATATGTTAACTTTAAAAGTTCCCCAATGGGGTGTTAATACGAGTGATTATGAAGAGTTTGCTAGTAATGGGAGCTTTTTATAGTTGGCATAAACACTACTAAGGAAAATACTTATAGCGAAGGTTTTTAGTGTTATAAAATTGGCAAAAATTGTCAAAAAAACATCCTCTAAAATATTTGTTTGTGATAGAGGATGTTCTAGCATAGATTTTCATGGAACTTCATCAAAACTGAAAAAATATGTGCAACAAGAGGTTTTAGTGAATGTTTTTTTTACAATGTGCTTCATTGACCAAATAGCACCGGTGTGTTGCATATATAAACACATCGGGCTGCATACATAAATAAAAGCATCGAAGCATTGAATCCAAAGAACACTGATGCATACTATATACCGCATTAGTGCTAAGGAGCATTCATGTAAGGAGCGACACCATGGAATGCAAAAGCTAATTGTTGTATTGATGCTTTTGTTTAAACTTGTAGCGTTGATATATATAGATTGTATAAATGCCCCAGTTCGTTAGTTATATAAAATTCCTGGTGTTGTTATGATTCACAATGCACCGATGCTAATAGTTTAAAAAATCCTTGGGTCCTTCGTGTAAGGAATGCCACTGAGGCACACAAGAAATAACTGCAGTCTGGGTGATTTTGTTTAAATTCGCAGTGCCAATCCATATAGTTTCTATAAACACATTGGTGTGTTTGTTATATAAAAGAATCAATGTTGTTAATTTTAATAATGCACTCGCGATGGAAATAATATTTTGTAGCACCAGGGTGTTAGTTCTATGAAAGCACTGGTGCGTTAAGAATTACAATGCACTGGGGCGTTAATTGCAAACAATACTAGTACTTAAATAAAGAAATGACCTGGTGCCATCATTTTCCCAAAAGACATCACTCATGCAAAATGGTGTCATCATGGTGTTTTTATATAAAATAACACACAAGTGCATTTTTATGTTATGGACACACTGATTTGTTTTTATGACATTTTCTTTTTTTTGGAAACATCAACCTCTGATAGTGTAATTATTGTAAAATTTTAAAAAAATGTTATTCATCGAAAAATTGACATATATATTATAACAATGTTCATATATATTAAATTTAATTAGTGCATTTGTATATGATGTTTAAATTATTTTTTTATATTATCATATTTCACATCTCTTCATTTTAATTTTTAATCATCTATATGTTTAATAAGTTGTGTAACATTTCACGACAACATTAGATACCAAAATAGAATAAACTAAAATGTGTTTTATTACATATCAATAAGAGGGTATTTGCCATACAAAATGGGATTGTTATTGGTAAACCCTTATCTTTCAATTGGGACACTATGTCCATTACATTAAAAAAATGTCTGTTTTTCACAGAGAATTATTTCAAAAAATACAACAGGTTGCATTGATATCCAAATAGATCATCATTCTTCAATGGAATTGTTGTCAGTGCTTGAGCTACTTCCATGAGTTGGGTTATTGGAGGAATGTTTAATTGATTGTGTTGATTTTTTAGTCTTCTTTAAGTTCCATGTACAAACATAAAAATAAAGTGTAATATGTGTATCTACATTGGTGAGAATAACAAAAATTGAAATAAATAATATACATTAATGTAAAATGAATAACAATGTACCATAGCAAGAAGTGAGTCATAAGCTGTCCACATGGTTTCAAAACCAAGTCTCATGCCTTGTTGCAACAAGCCTTTTGTTGGCATAGTTCCATACTTCGTTTCCTGCATGTTTTAAAACCCATTATAAATCATAGATTTAATATAAAGGATTTTTTTGTTCTATTAATTATAAGCACATAGACGTAAAACAACATAGAAACTTACAAATTCCACAATTAATTTTTGATATGCCAACATATACTCACAACGCTTATTTAACCCAATTCCAATCAATTCTTCTAATGTATCCTCTTTGTATATTAGCACCTATTTGAATACATTCAAGGATGGTTGTTGTAAAACAAATTAAAATATACAAGAATGAAACCTTCAGTTGTTATAAGGAAATATTAACAATTACTCACAAACATTGAAATCAACCATTTTATTCCTTGTCATCATGTTTAATGTGTTGAATGTGTTCCATTTTGTTTTCTTTTCTGCAAGAAAATACTTGAAAATTAACGTTTAATGTTAAATCATTTTTTTATATGTACAAATTCAATCATGATTACATACATTTGAAGCATGTTGTTGTTGAGATGGACCATCTTGTGATGCAATTTCTCTGACCATCTCCTTGTACACCTTTTGGGCATTTCTACTAACTTGTTTCACATATCATCTCATTGATCATTTGGTATTTTCATCATTTTCTTAAAAGAAAATTAATAAACTATTTTTATATTGATATATGAAAACTAAATATGATAAAATCGATATTATTAAATGAATGATTTTTAGTAATATACACATATAATTCTAGAAAACCATTTTAATTAGGAAAATTACCTTTTAAATTATTATTTTTCTTGTTGTATGTTTTTTCTAGTGCAAATCTAACATGTCTCATTAACCATTACTTTGGAAATGTTTCAGATAGTTCAGATATAATATTTTTTCTTAGAAACATTGGATTGATTTTCATATTGTAAGGGGAAAGTACCTATGTACATTCATTCCACTAGATTCCTCATAGTTTTGTAAAAAAATCCCCCCCTTTTATTAACTTCTAGCACCACTCCGGATGAGCCAAGGACCAATTCATCGTCGTTTACATATTCGATAATTTTTATTTTTTGACAATGACATTGATTTGTTCCTTCGTTGTTGCTCCCTATGCAACATTAAATCTATATGAATTAATAGATTGCTTAAAACATGTTAGCTAATATTCTTAAGTATATTATTAATGAAAAAAAACTCATATTGAATAATATTTTTTTATTCACCCGATTTATCCTTGTACAATTTTTCTATCAAGTTTTTACGCTCTTCTGCACTTATATTAGAAATAATCTTATCAACCTTCTTCATTTTGTGGTTGTATATGACACACACCAACCAATACATATTAGTTAAACTTACATACTATTGAGACATATTAATTTTGTAAAGAATTTGCAAAGAACTTTCCTTCTCTTCTTTTTTTGATGTGTTGTTATTGTGTCAATTACTATTTTTGTTACTTGACACCTTTTGAGACATTTTTTTATGAATATACAAAATGTACCATTCGATACAAAATCCATTAGATATATCTAAGTAAATCAAATAATTTTCAACCAAAAAGAGATATGGTAACCGGTGGATTTATCTAAATAAACACACCAAGCATTTAATTGTTCAGCACTATTAAGAAAAAATAAAATTTTAAAATAATTTTAAATTATGATGGTGTGATTTGTAAGGCTAAACACACTGCAATGATTTAATGGTGTTGTTTGGAATAGGTGTCCCGATGCGTTATATTACACCGGGAGAAATGATGAACAAACTAGAAATAATCAACAATGTTATAATATATTAGTGTGTGATATTACCTCGGGAACAACGATGAACATACTGGACAAAATCGATACTGTTATAATATACCAGTGCATTATATTACACAAGGCACACCAATGTGTTATATTACGAAGGGAGCACCATGGAACATATAGCCATTTAAAAAAAAAACAAAGAGGGGTGATAGGGTTTGAAACTAATTCAATAACTGATTCCCCTCCTTTACATGTCAAACACCCTATATATAATAAGTACATAAACCCATTAAATCTAAAATGCCTAAAATTAAAAACCCTAATTGTGAAGTGGTAGAGGAAGTTAAAACCTAAGGTGAAATTTTACTAGAAGAGGCAAGGGTTTAAGTTAAGAAATTATTTTTTTATTTTTTATTTTTTGTCAAATTTTTCTGAATCTTAATTAAATTTAAATAAGTAAAAATTTGTACTGTTAATTTTTTTATGATACAATGTTTTTTTCTTATGAATTGTGAATAAATGTAACAGAAATTGTAAAAAAAATTAACAGTAAAATTCAAATTCTTTTATATCCATGGTTTTAAATGAATCACCATACTTATCAAATTCTGATCTTCTGTGGTTCAAAAATATTTTTCTTCTCCACAGTGGTCCCAGTATGTCTCTCTTACAAATGATCTCTCTTATGATAAAAACCTAACAAAAATTATATAAAATTTTACAGGTAAAATAAACAATAAAACTTAAAAATTTTACAATGTAGAATTTTGAGTGAAACACCATACCTTTCAACTTTGATCTTCTGAATAGTTCTGCTACTCCAAATTATTCCGTTGCTGCAAAGTGCTCCTCGTATGTCTCTCTTGCAAATCACTCCCTTGAAATTTAGGGTAAAATAATGAAATAGTGAATAGCTTTTTACTATTTAAAAGGTTTTATGAAATTAGATTTTGAAAAATCAGTTGTCGGTCATTTTTGAATTTAAAAAAATGAAAAAAAAAATCCTTTTTTGTTTTCAATTTTTCCACACATTAATGAGTTTGGTAATCAAACAAACTAGTACATTTATAGGAAAAATGCACCAACATTGTCAGGGTGTCGAATGTTTTCAACGGACCAACAAAATGCATTTTTTTCTTTATTTTTGAAATCCCAAAACAATGCAATTATTTTTTTAACATGACAGTGCGGTTTCTATTTAAAAGCATCAGTGTTATAATTGTTTTAAGAGCATTGACTTGGTTGAATTTGTTTTTACTATCTAAAATTTGGAAATAGGTGCATAGTGTTGTTGTTGTTTTTTAAATGCATCAGTGTGTTTTCCCAAGAGCACTAATATGATAACATTTTTTTTTTCAAAATGTCGGAAACCAGTGCAGGTATTATTTGAATGCCTAGCAGTTGGTATTTTTTAAACACATCGGTGCACTTTGTTTTAATAAGTGCACCGGTAGGGTTTAGAAGCTATGAATTACAATAGTTCATAGTCTACATTATAAGAGCACCGATTTGGTTGAATTTTTTTCAAGTTTTAAAATATGAAAACAATGGTGTATCAGTGTCCGAGACTAATTTTAGATATGCATAACAAATTGTATTTCTTATTTTTCTCAAATGCGGGGACAAAAACTCAATAATATCAAATGCATAATTCTTCAAATTCTAGCTCATTCCATATTGCTGATCAAAGTCCTTCACAAAGTTCTCCCTTTCCATCTCTATCAAGTTCAAATTCTATTTATATATCAATTATATAATTGAAACATTTTTTATTCATGTGAATTTGAATAAAAATGTATCCAAATTTGCAAAATCTTGATTCAGAATAGATTTTAGATGAAAAAAATTCCTCCATTTCAAAAACATCAGAAACTCTTATAAGGAGAAACATATCGTAAACAATTAGTAGATGAAATGGGACAGCCTCTTCACCCTGCCAATTGGAACATGGTATCTTCCAACAACAATCATGGATCAATGATGGTAATAATTGTTTGGTATAATGTAATTTCAAAAAGATAATTGTATTTACATGCTTAATAATATCATCGATATCGTAGTAATGATGTTTAATATTTTTTGAAATTAGGATTCTAGTGATGATGAGCGACCCACCTACCATCTTCTAATGCACCCCACTACAATGTCAACTCGAGAGAAGGTTTCACTGAGAGCAAGACTCGAAGAGGAAGCATACAAAGAATGGTTGAATTAGCGACCTATTCAATTCCCATTAAGTTTAGATTCAGCAATTAGGAATGACTACAACCATAGTAGTTCTTCATCACAAGTTGGCAACGGAGGCAATCAAATAGAGGTTGGTATGAATACGGGATACGACTTCCATGGAGGAAATGTTGTTAGATCCATTCTAGAATGATGAGCTAGGGGATGATGCTCATATCACTGATACCTTATTTGAATGTTTGAAATATGCTTTCACTACCCCTCACCTTGGACCTGGCGACAAGTCAAAATCTACCTAGTTGGGGAAAATGATGTTGATGTACAATGTGAAAGAAAATTTTGGCATGTCAAATGCATGTTTATTGAAAAATTGAGGTAATTAATCTGCATAATTGATCAATTTCTTTATATTTGGTCACGCAATCAAAATTAGAAATGGTCAATTTTATGAATGCTAAATATTGACATTGTACAATTTTATTCCAAACCAAGTGCGGGATATTTAATGATAACTTTCTTCCGAGTGATAATGTATAATGAGTACATATTATATCATGCATGTCTAAATGGCTATATTTAATATAGAGGCGAATATGAAAACAAAGAGATACGTCTGAAATGTGGGCATGATAGGTACTATAGTTAAGAAAACATGGGTAAATCACATGGTGCTCCTCATAAGATATTGAGGCACATGCCTATAATCCTAATTATTTAAAGATTCTTTCATTGCAAAGAATTAGCTATGTTGCAGGCATGACATGTCTCACATAAAAGTGATTTAGGAATTGTGTGAATCCCAAAAGACTCAATAGCCATGAAGCATATAGACAATACATGGCCTGAAAAATTCAATGATGAAGTAAAAAGTAACGACTCACTATAGCCATGGATGGCATCAACCCATATTCCATATAAAACACCAATTATTCTATTTAGCCTATAGTATTGATCAATAAAAATACCCCCTCATGGTTTTCCGTGAAGAATGAACATCTTATACTGGCTCTCATAGTCCCTAGTGGAAGACAAGTGAATAATATGGTTGTCTACCTACAACCATTGGTAGATGAATTGAATGAATTATGGGAAGGGATACATGTTTACGATGTATTAAGACCCATCACAACATAGAGGAACTTTATGTTATATGGCATATGTGCTTACACCATACATTATTATCCAGGCTTAAGAATTTTCTCTGGTAAATTACATTTTTATTGATTTTTTTATATATGTAACCATATTGTTCCTGATATTAATTGCAATTGTTCATATCTTCATGGTCGCTAATGTACCGACTTGTATACAATAATTTCGTTGGTCTTGTAACAAAAGGGTATCATGTATGTAAATGTTGTGGACCTTATCTAAAGGTTAGGTGATCTGAACACCTATGAAAACCAATGTATGACTACTCCAAGGTATTCCTCGCAAAAGAATACCCTTACAGAAGAGAAACATCTACTTTTAATCGTAAACCAAAGAGAACCCAAAGGCATACAATAATGGGACCAAATAAATGGCTTAAATAATATGACAGAGAGAAGGATAAGGAGTTTACATAAATGTTTGATTCAAATGGGGAGACTATGTAAGTGATCCAAAATTTTGTAAAACCTATGTTGAGAAATTTCCAATTGGTATGAAAAGGAAATTTGTCTTTTATGAGCTCCCATATTAGGAGCATCTTAAGATTTCCCACTAACAAGATCCCATGCATATATTTAAAAATATTTCATCTTCTTTAGGGAGGCACATATCATCAAAAGAAAGTGATACATTAGCTAATAGGAGAGGCTAGTCCCTCTTGGCCTTTCAAAGAAGGTTATGTCCCATGGATTTTAAAGAAAGACGATCTTTCTTCAGCTAAGGAAGTTATAATGAGTGTAAGGGTGCCTTATTTATATGGGTCTTCACTACGGTGTTGCTACACTATGGAAGACCATTTTTCAAGGTTGATATCACATGACCATTTGAAGCTTCTAAGAGTACGTATGTCAAAAAAAATATTTTATTATTTTATTTTATTTTATATAATGAGATATTTTATAATTAATTTTTGTATAATGTATTATTTACTATGCAATGTCATTATCCTCTGCTACTATGTGGGTGTGTGAACCATGACTTCCCCTAAGACCTACAATGTGTCATATCTAAATTATCTACAGTTTTACATTGGATCATATCAAAGGAGATTCATATGGATAACATTCCATGATGGCTTCAAGAGATAGCTGAGATTGTTTGTATGTTTGAGAAGGAATTATTGAAGAGCTTCATGGACTTGCATGTTCATCTTCTAATTCACTTAATAGATGAGGCTGAATTAGTTTGGGTGGTTTTTTGTTGTTGGATGTTCTTATTAGAGAGGTACAAGAAGAAATTGAAAGGTTTTGTTTAATAAAGGGAAAAACATGAGTTGTCTATGGTAGAGGGATATATATCATATGAGTCTTTGTATTATTCCACTAAGTACATCAATAATATTGAAAACACACCAGGTGCAGCAATTTAGGATGATCAAAGAGATGAAGATCAAAGAGAAGGGGAGATTCTCAAAACAAATGGAAATAAGCGCATGATAAAGAGTAAGTGTAGGCTTATCATTTATCAAATTATTATACAGTAACTATTAACAGTAAACTTCATATTAATTCATATTTTGATCTCATATGTACATATATATATATATATATATATAGATATATATAGGTTTTATTTCATTAGTGAATTTAGAAATTGAAATCATCAACAAATTCATTATTTACAATATGGAAGTGACGCAACCGCGGGTCGCATTGTATGAGAAAAAGAAGAGGAAATGTGAATGTGACAAGAAATAATTCAAACTATTGAATGATAGAACCATTTCTTATCTTCATCAGTTAAAAGAAAATATGTCAATGAAATGCCCTAGAGATTGGGTTGCTGATCGAGTTAGAGAGAAACACGGTGCATCTAGTCGTTACCTGTGTGCTGAAGATGATGCCCTAAATATAGGGATTGGGTGCAAAAACTCATTAATTATAATCTATTTCTATACAATTTTAACTTCATACTACACCTTTGAATTGTAACATCTATATATATTTTATATTTTTGATTATGTTCGGGTTATTAGACACATGAAACTGTGACTTTTCCACCTTTTTATAGGTGCATTTGTTGCCATGTATATGGGTATATGGACATCACTTCCACACAGAGGATGTTGATGATGGATGCATCACACAAGATTGTGGAGTGGAAGTAGAGTTCGACCAATCTAGTCGTGTTATCCACCATGATCAAAACCTAATGCATGGGATGTTAGGTTAAGTTGTAAAGATAAAAGAGATCATTTAAGTGGACTACTCTTCATTGCAATGTGTTATTTTTAGGTGCAACTGGTGGGACACAATTATTCAGAATAATGTAAAGGAAGATCATGATAGTGGGATGATATCTATAAACTCTAGAAAGATGTGGCATGAAGCTAGGGAGCCTTATGTTTTCCTAAAACATTGCAACCAAGCGTTTTTTACCCATATGTGTTGGATATGGAATTGTGGTTTGTATTAAGACACGACCCTAGATCAAAACATATTTTTGAGAACAATAGTGTTACCATTCCAAGCGAGGAAGATACTATTTTTGTATGTTTTTGTTTTCTTTATTTTGCTAATTATATTGTTTTTTTATTTGTCTTGTTGGCATTTTAGAATATAATTGGTAAGATTCACAAACATTTTTACTCGTCTTTTCACGGTGGAAACTCTTTTACACTTAAAACTAAGTATTTCCAATTGTTTACAATATCTATGATAATAAGGATTCAATGTCACAACCCTTCTGTAATAGGAAAATGAGAACAAAGTAGTGAATTTAGAAATAACATTAAAGATTTAGTCTTGATTTAGATACTTAATGGTTTATTAATCAGTTCACTAAAAGGAGATCTGATTCATGTATAAAATGTTGATTACATCTTCATGGACCATAAGAGAAACAAATGGGCTTACATGAGTGCATGAGATGTTTTAATTTTTTCTTCATGGATAATGGAACAATTTTTGACTTTTCTTTCCAATGGTAAAAAGTTGAATTAAATTTTTTTTATGGATAAGAATTAAATGATAAATAATGTGATGGTGATTAAGAGGCATTTGTTTTAATTTCAAATAGACTTGGTGATGCATTTTTCTTTCCTACTTAAATGATGTAAAATGGATATCTATTTTTATGTATTTATAAGTAAAGTATTTAAAGTAATCATGTCTTTATAAGTTTGGCAATAATAAGTGATAAGGATACATAATAAGATGTTACATGTGATATATTATTAAAATATATCCTGCCCAGAATGATCATTGAAGATCACAAGCCCAAGCCATATACAAAATGTCATTGAAAGTCATGAGCTTAAGGCATATACAACATGTCACTAGTTTGAAAGACATCAACTGTACGATACAACAGTGGCATGAAAGGCATGCATGCAACTTTTAATGATGTTTGTTGTGTGACTGATGAGACCCTAATATGATATCTTTTCTTTGTACCACTTTCTTCTCATTTCACTCTTATTTTACCATTTGAACCAACAACATTTAGCAAAGTATAAACTTTTCATAGTTTGATTTCTAAAATCCATGGCATCATGGCAATTTGTATTAACAACCTCTGAGATCTAGGTAAGAAACCTAGAGTGTGTATTGTAGGACAAATATTAGGTGTTCTCTCTCTCTCTAGCCTCCCATGGTCGGACCATATTGTATGTGCCTACCATTTTCTCTCACTCTTGTTGTTTCTCCCTCTGTTGATGTCTTTGCCATATGATGGACATATAAATACATCAACCTCATATCTAAAATACATTTTTTTTATTAAATGAAATTTTTATTTATTAATATGGAACCATAACTTTCAAAATCATTAGTGTGCCCAAAACATAACCATGCACTGACTTTGGTGTTTTGTAGAACACAACTCCATTGGAAACATTGTGCACATACATATGACACACCACTATTGGTTCACAAATTTACATTTTCATAGTGGTTCATCACATTTATGCTCTAGTCTACTCATATAATAGTTTTGCACTTGTTTATAACATTCATGCTATCAAACACACCGAGCTATAGCTATATTTTTCAATATAATTTTTTCAGTTCTTGGTAGATATGAATGCAACGGTTATTACCTAAAAATTATATGCACTGATATATAATTTATAGCTTTACCGATGCAGTTTCATTTACAAAATGCACTGCAATAGTAGTGGTGTGTTATGTTCATGCACTGAACATTTCAAGTGAACTGCATTTGTGGTGGTGATTAACAAACATTTGTTTGACTTTCAAATAGACTGGGTGATGCATTTTAGTTTCCTATTTAGATTATGTAAAATAAATATCTATTTTTATGTATTTATAAGTAAATTATTTAAAGTAGACAGGTCTTTATCATTGTGAGCATGATGTAATATTATCTAGGAGAAATGTGAAAACATGAATTTTAGTGACTATCTCATGAGAAGTATGTGGAAAAAATAATATTTTTTGAGTTGTTCATTAAGAAATAGTCAAATATATTATTTGTCAAAAGTTTGAATCTAATAGAGTATCATTTTCGTATTATTTAACTCATATTTGTTATTAGAAAGAGTTAAATTTAAACTAATACAATATTAAATAAAGAAACAAAATAGATTGAAATGTTATATATTTATTACTAGAAAAAAATGTAGTTGCCTCTTTAAAGGAGAACTTCCAATAATGCAAATCCCCAACTACAAGTAAATTCACAAGCCTTATTTTACATCTCTTGACCCTCATCTTTAGAGAGAGAAACTTCTAATATAAATTGTTAATAGTTGCTATAAATATTAAATTTAATTTTTTCTTGAAAATCTCATAACTTTAGTAATAAATTAAATATTATAAAAATAGAATTTTTTCTGTTATATTAAATCTAAATTAATTATAAAAAAATATGTCTTAAGTTTTTTAAATTTAACAATAGATTCAATTTTATAAACCAATATTGGATTAGTTAAATTGTATTTTTGAATAATCTATTATTAAACTGAATGAGTTACACATTTTCATCTTATTAAGAACTAACTAAATCATTTTACCTTTAATTATTTTTTCCTTGTGAGTATTGAAATATTTTACTAATTAAGTTATATAGAATATTAATGAACTATCTAAAAAATGGAAAAACATTTATTGTAATTTTACAATAATAGTTTCAACCATAATAAACTTTGTAATTATAAAAATACCTTTTCATTTTTTGTAAAGTAAGTCATTTTGCATGAAATTTCATATATAAAAGTTTGATATAAGTTCACAAATACATAATATATAATAAATATTATTTCATAAAAATAAAAACATGATGATAACCATCTAACGAACATAAACCCATCTAATATAAACATTTGAATTCACCACCTTCATCTAATTATACACACCTCTAGCACATATAAACTTCATTAGCTAGCACACAAATCTAATAATCTAACAGGGCATCATCATCGTGATCATATCTAACAAAACACAAACATTGTAATCTAACACCATCACCACACACATCCTCAAATTAATATAAATGTCTTTTCAAATAATTTATATCACATAGGGTTCTATTTGCAAGCACATTAAATGAAAATATCTAACATGACCTAACAATATACATACCAACACCAACATATAAATTAAGTATATAAACATGAATACAAAAATGCAATCTATATATATATATATATATATATATATATATATATATATATATATATATATATATATATATATATATATATATATATATATATATATATATATATATATCTATATATATATATATATATATATATATACAAGTGAAATAACTGCAATCAAATATCTAATACAACATATGTAGTAGTGCTAGCTTGGTCTACAGTAGAAGACAATGGATGGTCAACTATTGTCTCAATGTTTGTCGAACTTAGCTGAGTTGGAGAAGGAGGTGGTTGGTCTACTATGTCAGGAGAAACATAAGGCACATCCTCTAGCTTTGGTATCTCATCAACAGGAAACTAACAAGGAGGTGTACTACCATAAGGATCATTTACAACCTGATGACCATGATTCGATGGGGTCATACTAACAGAAGCATCATAATCACCACCACAATCATCATCATCATGATCACCACTCTCATCATCTTGATCATGATCAACACCCTTATCATCATCATCACCGCCCTTATTTGATGTATCTACCACTCCATGCCCTACATCCCTCATCCCTACCAATACCCTGCTATCTTTGATGATATGAGGCATAAGAGACATCTTCTTGCATTGACAGTCCTTGTACAAATACATGAACTTAAAATATGTGCTGGTATCTTGAGCCCTTGCATGGTGAACTCCCTCATAAACCAAAAATTTGGTGAATCTATTGCAGTAATCCATTTGAAATCGCATACCATCCCTACAGAATCGGATGCCAGTGCCCCCCTAAGGATGTGCCTAACCCTATTGGGCCTCATCTATCTCCTCACCTCTTCCATCTAGTGGGGGAGGAGGCATGTCCCCGTAGAATGTGTCTATGTGTACAAAATATATAGTACACAATAATAATTAGACAATTTCATTAAATAAATTAATAAAATAAGTTAAATAATGTCCTAGAATAAATTTTATTCTGATTAATTAAAAAAAATAAAATGAAACTAGATTAATTTAAAGAAAACATTAATATTGCCTTTATCATTTGGAGGCTCAGCCATTGTGAAGAGGATGATGGTATACTGTCTGCAATCAATGCCCACTTATAGAAAATTCAACACGACAAATGTATGGTCATCCTCACTAGACAGTAGTTGTAGCGCCTCAGTGGAAATCCTGCCCGGATACTTTAGCACACCCCTCTTTGACATCATCACCTCAGTGATTGGCCTAGGAAGGCGACAGTCAAATGTAGGCCTCGTCTCTAGAAACCTCTCAAAAACAAAAACAAAAAAACAAAAAATATCTAAAGGGAAAGGGAAGGTATCTCGACCATGACTCAATCCATGACATCTATCTAAATCCAAACAAGCTACCCAAATTTTTTTTTAGACCATCTGATACAATGTGGAACCTGAATCAAAGAATTCGCATTATACAAAATAGGGAAACTAATGCTCAACCCATCACTACTAGAGTGTGAAATGGTGGTGACTATAATGAGAGGCACCTAACCTCCTTTGCCAAAAAAGTAGAAAATTTACATAGCTATCCACCATGCACTTGAAAACCTGTTGGATGTAATGTATGAGGCCCTACATATCTCTAAGTGTAGGTAAGCTGAGTCTTAGCTACAACCCCATGGGGGACACAATGGAAATGGGAAAATCCTCCCCTCACTTGGATAGTCCAGTGATAAAGCATATGTCCTCTTGATAGGGCCTATACCATTGCCCATGACCAACATGGAAATCCTGGTCCCGGGCACTCCATTAATGGATCAAATGTGCCATTAAGAAAAAGTGTGCCTTTAGGGATCCAGCCTCCTCATAATACTTGAGGAGTCCTACATTCCTTAAGAGCACTCAAGTCACTTCAGTAATAGGGTTAGGCTATAAATCTCTCTCCTCCTCTCTGGCCTCCCATTTTCATAACATATTATATGGGTCCACTTGTTACTCCTCTCCTATTGCTACTCCCTCTACTAATGTCTTTACTACATGATTAACATATAAAATACATCAACCTCACACATAAAATATATTTTTTTTTATTAAACAAAACATGTATTTATAGATATGGAAACATAACCTTTAGTTAAAAAAAAAATCATGGGTGCACTCAAAACACAGTCATGCATCGTCTTAGCTGCATTGTCAAACATAAGCACACCCTTCTCGGTGCACACATAAGTATGATGCACTATTGTTGGTTAACAAATTTATATTTTCACCACAATGCATTAGACTTATACATTAATACGTATGTATAAAATTTTCATATCAATACACAACATTCAGGTTATCAAACACATTTAGTTATAGCTATATTTTTAAATATTACTTTTACGATGCATTTGGTAAATATAAACGCACCGAGAGTAATGCCTTGACATATAATTTATCACTTTTCTAGTGTTTTTTAATTTAAGAAGAACACTGAAAAAATAATAGGGGGTTATGTTCATGCATTGAAATGCAGTGCACCATGTAAATTTACACGGTACATCGCTATCGATATTAGCCGAACATATCGAGCATACTGTGCGTGGATTTTCTTTTTAAAAAAAATGGAAATGTTCAACTAATTTACAATTCTAATCCACTAAAAAACTAAATTAGAAGGAAACATAGATGTTACCTGGACATTTAGTCATGGGGAATGCATTGTTGACACGTAATGGAGAAAAACAAATTCTAACACGATTTGAAAAAATTGGAAAATGAGTGAGTGAGCTAGGTAAGAAGGATGGTGACAAAGAGAAGCATCAACGTTAGGGAATTTGTAAGAGGAAAGAGTGGCACTAGTGCTTCAGATCTCTCTAACACCATAGATGATAAAAATAAAATTTATTGCAGGGATGTTTTTTTATTTAACCCACCTTAGGTGCATTAATCTAATCGCACTGGTGCGTAATAGATCTAAGAGCATTGCATTTTATATTAAATTAAAAAATATATTGTAGTGATTTTATTAAGACACCCCATTGCATTCTAATATAGGCACCACACCAGTTCCTTTCTTGACTCAAGAACTTCTCTATTTTTAAATAACCACCTAACAATTCCCTTTAGAAGACACCCCGGGGCGTTTCAATAAATGTACCGCATCAGTGCATTGTTGGAAAATAACACCGTAGTTTTCTAAAAGTTAAAAAATATAGTGGTTCTCATTTGTGGTATGCAACATTGTGTTTCACTACATGAAGGGAATTGGTGCTATTGATTATTAAAGAATTAGGGTGTTGTCTGATTTAGCGCACACTATTTTTCTATTTTATAGAAATAAAATTTCCATTGTGCACTACGTTCTATGTAGAACTGATCCTTGTATGGATAGTAAAGCACCAGTGCATTTGTATATTATAGATGCACCATTCAAAAAACATCTGATAAAATGTCTGGCCACCCACCTCTGCTAGTGACCACCGCTACAAATGGATTTTTGGGCTATTTCTATAGGGAATTCCACAAAAACCTCCGCTAGAAGGTATTTTCCTTATAGTGAAAGTTTGTTATGTCGTGTCATAAGAGAAGTGAACGAAGTTAGAATGTAGTCCAAAATATCATCATTATAAATGTTGGTTTATTTATCTAGGGTATGTTCCTTGTGTGAAAGGAGGTGAGGCTACATCCTCGCCCTCCTTCACTTAGGTTTGTTTGGAAATGGTGTTCTATGTTCTCTTCTACATGTGGGTGTGAGAGTTGTGTTTCTTCAGGAGCTCACATTCATTCCATCAAAGGCGTTTGGTGTGGCAAACCTGCTATGGTATGGTAATATTTTATGTCTTCATTTCCACAATTTTCTTTTATTAATGGTACTTTTGTTCGACTATTTTGTTCCTTGCATATAATAATATTATTTCTTTCTTTTTCATTGTGTTGTCCCTCCTACAAAATTTATGGGGTTGTAGTTATTTTCTATTCCTAACATATTTTGGTTTCTATTGGGTTTTGTTTCATTTTGTTAGAATTGTATTGCATGCCAAAGGGTTGACTTTCTCGGTTCTCTTATGGGAATTTCTAGATATTATTTATTGGGCTCCATTACTGCTTATTTATATCCCATTCCTTTTAATTTGTTTCGATTCAAATTTATATGGGTTGACCCACGTTGTGGTGGGAGTGACTATTCTTGTTGTGAGTTTGGATATTGGGTTGTTTCACTCCTTGGTTTGGTCTTTGGGTTTTTGGTGTCTTATGTCTCCGTGCTGCCTGGAGTTGGGTAACTTGTTACAATTTGGTCCTTTGGAGTGGTGTTGGGGAGATGATTTGTTGGTTCTATGCTCGACGGATCAAGGGTATATAATTTCTTTGTACTCTTGTCTTTCTAGTTTTGGGTCTTATAGGTGTTTATTTTTTCTCATATTGTAGTCAGCATGCCTCCTTATCAGAGAATGATAAGTCTGAGGGGAGGTATGAGCAATTTTAGCTTCAAAACAACTAGGAATTTTACATTTGGCTATGTTGATTCAGTTTTTAACGTGGCTCCTCCAAAAGTGAGAACATAAATCCTTGTTTTGGGGGAAAAATATATTTAGGACTACCCCTACCATTTTGATTCTGTGATTATAGAGACATATACATATCTACAAAGGGTCCCAAACCTAGGTATATCTCATAAGAGGAGGCTTCATTTCTTCTACTCTCTTGCACTCCATCATAAAATGGATACTTTGCTATAATTAATCTTTAAAGAAAAAAGCGTTGATCACTACAACCTATTTTGTGGGTTGGAGGATATGAAACACATGTTGAGAAATATAAAGTTTTGTCTGCATAATGTGGATTCAATAGTAGCTCATGTGGAATGTTTTATTGTGTCATATTTTTCCTCTGCAAACCTCACTGACCCTCCTAGTCATCCTGGTGATCATATTGACCCACATGTTGATAGTGTTCAGGATCTCACCATTATATATTCAGATCAAGATTGATCACATATGTTTAATGTTTTTACTGCTTTTTTGCAAGTATGGTTTTCAGTGTTGTCGATGGGCCTTTTTGGATCTGAACGTGGAATTTGTTGGGTAGATGATTCTTTTCTTATTCATCATGGGTACTGACCATTTTTTTTGCATCTTAGCTGTTATAGGTGGTTTTGGTTTGGAACAGGTATGGAGAAACTCCTTTGTCTCTTTCTTGGTATTCAGACTATAATTCATTTGGAAAAGGTCTTTCTATTGTTTTCTTATTCATCTCCTTAACCTTGGCCACATTTCCTATTTCATATAGAGACGTGTTCTGATATGAATGTATGGTTGGAATTTCATTTGTTTCACTTGGAGGTTCATTTTGATATGATGGCATGGATGGGACTGAACCCTCTCCTTTTTGGGGAGTTGATTGTTTATTTGGGAGCCATGCTTTGTGGTTCATGCAATGATTTATGGATGTATTAGGTTCTCTAGTATTGTGGCTATGGAATTCTTGATGTGAGCATCTTCTTTCTTAGGCATTTGAGACCTTAGCTTATTGGAAAGACAATTAGTTGTGGAACTTCTTCCCTCTATCGATCTTGTGATTATTGGTACTTGCCGGCGATATAACTCATTGTGCAAAGCCTACTTCTATTCATGTGAATATATTTTGACATTATATACTCTTTCCTTTTACTGTAGTGATGTAGTGTGTGGCTCTTGGATGCCAAAGATAATTTTATGGTCAACTAATAATTCTTGGCTATTTGGTGATGCTACTTATGGTGGAAATATCTTGGAAAAGGATGGATGGTCCGAATGTAACTCTAATATATGTTTCCCTTATTGAATAGAAATTTTCTTGCACTAGTTCACAAAAAAAACTTTCTAAGTTATAGTATAAACTATACTTGAAATAAAATAATACATACATATATACATGCATACATACATATTAAATTAATCTTGTAAAAAAATCATTATAGCATAGTCTAACTAGTTGTAAATTTTGCCTAGAAATCCATTGAAATCAGCATGACTTTGGTAAAATCAAGCCATTTGTTTTGGAAATCCAAATTACAGTTTCCAAGTTTCAAGATTTTTGGTCCCCCAAGGGTTGTTTATAGTGTTGAAACCATTTTCACCATCGAACATAGGATTTAGGCACACCTGTCATATATATATTTTTTTTAATGACTGCATTCATACTATTTTTTACCATTTAGGAAAAATTGATGCATCAGTGAACAATTCCATTTATTTTATATTATTATTATTAATATGTAAGTTTTAAATATGTTACTAAATAATATTAAATAAATTAGAAAAAAATTGACAAATACCCATCAAATTTAACCATTGCTTTCTATCATTAAATACAAAACCTTTCGAGTGTTCATGATTAAAAAAGTCGACAAATACGCATCAAATTTAGCCATTGCTTGCTATCATTAAATACAAAACCTTTCGAGTGTTCATGATGAAATGATTTATGTTAGTGGCGTTAAAAATGTTCCCCAAAACCTATAGGTTTATATCTCCTGTATGTGATTAGATTAAATGACCGGTAAAGCATATATGATTTTAAGCTTTGAGAATGGATACATTTTTTTAAGGTGCACTAGCATTTGCTAAAATAGGCTGACGATGCCACATTCCATGCCTAGTCATGGAAGACAACTGCACCATTTTTGGTATTGCATCTGCAACATTTATCTACATTTACATTGTGTTGGAACTTTTGTATAAATTACAATATTTAATCCATTGGATCATTCAATGAACATGGCGTTTTGCTTGGTGTAGTGTAGCTGCTTTAATTTTTAGAGTGTTTTTGTTATATTTTTTAACAAATTTTTTCGAAATTTTATACGAATTTGTTTGAATCACAAATTCAATTTCTGAATTCTGCATAATCAGAGCAACCCAATGGTTTATCAAGGTATTGATTTATTTTTCGTACCTATATCAATGTCATTTTTCTGAGCTATCTAAAGAATTATTTTCAGATTATTAGAAGTTTTTAAATTTTTTTGGGCATATGTTTTCTTATAAATTTTGTCCAAAATCTTATAGGGATTTACAATGATAAGTTTGAGTTGTGTAAATTACAAAATTGAAAAAAACATAGAAGAATTAGGCTCTTAAATTGCTAGTTATTTTCTAACCACTCAAATTCTGACATATCAATATATTATATGTCAATTTTGAGGCAAGTTAATAGTTTAATAAGGGAACGTTTTAATTTTAACTTGTCGAGTCTACAAAATCTTAGTTATCTAACTGTTTTCTAGGACTCTCAATCCATGTTTGCATCTAAAGATGAAATGTAAATGACCAAACATGGGGATATAACCAAATATCAATGTAATGTTTGAAGCAGGGAAATAGTTTAATGTGAGAAAACTCAAGCTTTTATTAATTATTGGGAAGAATCCAACATAAAATTTTGACTTAGTTGTCTCAACCATCATTTTGTTTCATAGTTGTTTTCATTATCTTCATTGAAAAAAGAATGGGGACTAAACAATTTTGTTACAATGAAAATTGGTAAATTTGTAAACCTATCATTCATACAATCAATCAATTATTGGTTTTTTTATTCGAGTGAGAAGAATCTTCCCTTAGTCACTCAAATTTTAAATAAATTGTTTACTCAAATGAATAAAAGCCCTTGACCTTAGTTAATTATGGATAAATTCAAATTTTAATATATCGCCTTGTGAAGCAACTATATTATCAATAAAATCCAACTTTCCATATTCTAATTTCTTCATAAAATATAAAGCATGTTGAGAAACTACTCCAAATATATCTCTCATAATATTCTAATAATAAGTTCAATAAGCACATCATATTACATAGCAATAAGCATTATTTGAATATGTTCTTCTTAAAATTGTTACCTTGCTTAATTTGGTTAAAATAATATCCAACAAATGAATGGTATTTCCATTTTATACATCTTTCTATTATCATGTTTCCATTGTTAAATTAATGTTTGCATAATTTTGACAAGCCTATATATCACTTATTTCCTAAAAATTCTTGTTTAATTTGGTTAAAACAATATCCAACAAATGAATGGTATTCCCATTTTATACATCTTTCCATTATCATGTTTCTCTTCTTAGTTTAATGTTTGCATAATTTTGACAAGCCTATCCATCACTTCTTTCCTAAAAAGTCATTCAATTTTATCAATTTGAAAAACTTGTAACGTTTCAATTTGAAATAAGTGTATTAAACTTTTGAGTTTTACATATCTCGTTGAATTTTTTATGAGCTAACAATGTGCTTTGTTGTCCAACTTTTCAATATAGTTAAACTTGAAAGAATTATTTGAAGCAACGCAAAATCTATTAGCACATATTTTACTAAATAATCACTGCATAAAAAATGAGGCACATGAAAAAGAAAGTTAGTACATAAACCTTCATGGATATCTATGATAAATCAATGTCCATATGAACTAAAATCCCACCATTTTATATTTTCATAATAGATTCTAAATAAAATCTTTATAATGATTCATATTGTTATACAATGTTATTCTGAATTTGTTACACATGCATGTCTTTCTCCATCCATTGGATATATATAATATATATAATAAGGTGATTCTCCATTTTTTTAAATCAGTCTTTCACTTACCAAACTACAACAAACAGATTGTGTGAATTTCTTCACTCAATTTTTTATCAATAAACACTTGTGTGAATTTCTTCACTCAATTTTTTATCAATAAACACTTTTTGTTACTTGAAAAAACTATTTTCTAGTCGTAATATTAGTATATGAAGAATATTCATTAGTTAAAGGTATGTTAGATGTTCCCTTGTATCTATGAAAGTCACATAAGTATTTATACAATTGTAAAGGTAAATATTTTACAACCATAAAATACGTATTTCGCATGACACTCACTATTTCTTAAAATCTGTGACGAGCTCAACCTGTTTACTAAAAAGTAAATATAATTTCTTTGATTTGGTCTCCAATAATTCAATGGAATATCTAAATTGGGATAGAACATGACCTTTTAATCTACGTACTTGGATCGTATCATTACATTTGTTTGCAAATGGTGCATCCCCTTTGAATATGAAACACCAAGAACATTTGATGCGCTCTCTACCATTTGGACTTGCTAGAGGACATGCCCATTGTATATTGACTCTATTCCATATTTAAATAATTTTTTTTAAGGAGCAACCCACTTTCCATTCATTTTTGAAATACTTTCTTCGTTAGTATTAATCTTAAAGATATACATTTTATTCAATAAACATATCAATAGTCCAATGTAAATGCATTAACAAGTGTTATTTGTCTTTCATGTTTTTCTAGGTCTATCGATTCTAAGAACTTGTTCTTTATAAATTACCTTATGTTTATATAAAAAGTAACCATAACTATAAAATCTATTTGTAAACAACCTAATATCTAGCACTATCTACTAGGCTAGTTCAAATAATACTATAAATATTCACATTTATGAAGGAATTATATAACTTAGTTTAATAATTACAATACCCAAAAGGGTAGGATATAATGGTGTGAAGTGAGAAACTTTTCACCATTTTGCAAGGTTGAATCTTCATGACGGCCTAACCTGAAGCCATGAAAGCACCCTGAGGTAGTGATTGAACATGTTGTTCCTTGGAGCTTTGGATTCATGGGGCTTTGGATTGATGGTGAATGGATGTACTATTAAGGCACTCCGTGTAATAGGTCACTAGTTCAAATACGCCATTTATTGTCCCACTTGCCTAGCCTGAGAAATAATAATAATAATAGTAATAATAATAATAATAATACAATGCTAGAGTTCTCTAGGAATAATCTAAATAATAGAATCAAAAAATAAATATCTTTAAAATCTTTATCTAGATCAATAAGAATCGACAACTTCCATAATATTACATATATTATCTAACAATTTGATGAAGCTCTTCATGAACAGTTTTTCAATTCTGTTGTGCTCTCTCTCTCTCTATATATGAGTATATCTAACCCAAAGAAAATGATTATCTATTGCTTTTAATTGGTGAGCTAGTGGAAGGAGAGAATTATTTTTAATTGGAGGCTGTTGAAAATGGCAACAAGAAATGCTAAAAATAGCATTTCAAGTACCAGTGTTGGACATAGCAACAAGGAATGAAAAATGGAAGTGCTAAAAATAGCATTGCTATAAATAATATTTCGGGATGGATTCCAATTTTAGTTAGTCCCTGAACTAAAATTGAGAAGTAAAATTCGAATTTGATCTTAGTAGCTGTTTGTAAAATAATTAATTAATTCATCTTGAGTTAATTAGTTGGTGAAAATCAAACATGAAGTCTATGTGAGGACATGCAATAGTTATCCCATTGATTGAGGAATTTATCCCTTAGTTAAAGAGATAAGGATGAGTTGTAATTGGATTTGTAATTAGTTAGCTCAGTTAACTGAGTTAAGTCTAGTTAGATTAGTTCAAATAGTTTGTTGAATTAATTGTGAGTTCAGTTAGTTAATGCATGCATGCATGTAACTGTTGCACTTCAGATAACTAAATATTCTCTCATAAATAACTCATGCATGTCAGTTCAGTCAGAGAGCCAATTGAGATTAGAGGAAGGGACAATGTACTATCAGTTGGAGGAATTTTCCTATATAGGAAATTCATCAATGCAGAAGGAATTATATCCTTCAAGATTGCGCAGTTACTACTGAGCCAAGTGAGCAGTGTGAGGTGGGAATTCACACAAGTGGAAGCACTGGACCCTAGAAAAAATTACGCAAGGAAATAGGAGGCTTGGAGGTTAGAGGAAAAGGTTTGTGAGAAGCCTTTGGCTGTCTATGAGCAGTAGTTTGATTACAAAGAGAGCAGGATAGCTCGTGAGCTGATTCTTTTTGTAATCTGAACATATTTCAACTTGTATGATAATACAGAGATTGGGGTTTTAGGCTGAGGCTTTCCCCAAGTTATTCTTCTATGTTCATGTGTGATTGATTTCTCATTCTTAGTTATATGTTCTCTATTTGATCTTGCTCATATTCGATTAAGATTCCGAAAGTTTGTTGTAGAAGTAGATCTTGTATTTTGCTTTAGTATATTGCATAATCTGTTGATCTACAGTGGGAATTTATACATGGTATCAGAGCAAATGTGATCAAAGCGAAGAATAGTATACAAAGAAGGGAGAAGTTCGAAGTTTCAAGTTCTCTATTATAGAATTCGAATTCTTATCACATCTCAAATTTCCCCAATGGGTTTCAACGATTTAAGACTCGAGTATGCCCTTGATGGCAGCTCAAATTATATAGCCTGGAAGGATCACGTGGAAGTAGTATTAGAGGACAATGGTCTAAAGGACTTCATTGATCAAAAAGTCCCCAAGCCAGCAGTGGCTAATGCTACAGAATTGGCGGAATGGAAGAAATGTGTGGCTAGAGCGAGGAGAATCCTTTTGGAGGGAGTTCGAGACCACATAGTCTCAAGTCTCCATGGGAAGGAGACACCTTTTTCAATGTGGAAAACATTGAAAGATCTATATAATAATAGTGGTGATCAGAGGAATTTGGCGCTGAATGACAAGCTTCGGAAAATCAAGTGTGAAAAGGGCGACATGATCTCTACATATCTGAATAGACTCACCACCTGTAGGGATGAGCTTGGAAGTGTAGGGATCACGATAGATGATGACGACATGGTGAGTCTAGCTCTCCTTGGTCTTCCTAAGAGCTAGCATAGCTACCAAGACATGGTAAAGGGAAGAGAGAAACTACCAGATTGGGAACAAGTTTGGTCGTATCTGATGCAAGAGGAGATATGGAAAAGCACTAAAGATGGATCTTCTTCATCCAAGGAGGATGAAGAAAATTGTGCCTTAGTGAGTAAGGCAAATAAAGGGAAGGAGAAGGATTCTCATCCCAAATCCAGTTCTTCCCGTGGTGGAAAGAAGTTCGACAAATCAAAAGTGCAATGCTTTCATTGTCATGAGGTGGGCCATTTTGCTACAAATTGTCCATTGAAGAAATCTAAGAAGGGATTCTTGGAAGGATCGAAGGTGAAGCACTGGCCTCACAGTTCGAGTTGGATTTCACACTCTTCGCATGAATGGTTTCATCCATGGTGGGATGTGGTTGGTTTCTTGACAGTGGAGCTTCTTTCCACATGACCGAGGACAAGAGATTTTTCAGTACCTTGGAGCAAAAATATCTCCAGATACTTATAACAATGGGTAATGATGAAAAGTATAGTGTCTCAGGTGTAGGCACGGTTTTTTTTTAGAGGGAGCATGGAGCTCACATTACCTTGACCGATGTCAAGTATGTACCAGGACTAAGGAAAAATTTGATGTCGATCGCAATGCTATAAGACAAAGGCTATGATGTAGTCTTCAATAGGGGAAAGGTTTTCCTTTGACACATCACCACTAGACAGGTGAAGGAGATCGGTTCACGAGTCAAGAACTTGTATGCTCTTGAGGTTCAAGATTCATACAAAGCATTGAGGAGCAAGGCAACTATTGGAGACTTGGTGGTCGATAGGGAGAGTACATTACCTCTCAACATGCAGTGCCAGAAGAAGTCTCAGACAATTGTGGATGAGCCACAATTGGTGAAGCAGCTTCATGAGGTTGTAGAGTAGCCACAACTGGAGAAGCTGATAGGAGACCGAGTGGAGGCATCCACTCATGCAGAGACCTCCAATAAGGGGAAATTTCGAGCCAAGTGGGCAGAGGGATCATATGAATCCATACCTCCAAGTTGGAGGTGGGGCAATGTGAAGTGACAATCCCAAGAAGGCTGGAATAGGGCCAGTATCATTGAGGTACCCAACCTCTTTGATTAGACCTTGCTACAAGAGCCTCAATGAGTAGTAGCACGACTGGCTAAGTGGGTAGAGAAAGATGCGGATGGAGCGGTAGAGAGAGATACAGTGCAGGAATCCCAAGACAGTGCAGAGCTAGCAGGTTGCAACAATGCGAGAGGCACAGGAGTGTTGCACCAGTGCAGGATGGCATAGAGAGGTGTGTGACGGTGCGATATGCATGGAGTGTTGTAGCAACTCAGAGGTCACAAAAGGAGCACTTATCAGTGACAGAGGGAGCTTCAGCATCAGAGGGTGTTTCTAGCCCAATAGGGAGGTCAGTTGGGATATTTTTTGTTTCTAGAGTTGCTTGAGCAATAACAATTGGGAGAAGTGTTGCATGCAGAACATTACAAAAGTTTAGGATTAGGTTCGAGTTGAATGCCTTTCTTGTTGAGAGGGAGTGTTGAAAATGGCAACAAGAAATGCTAAAAATAGCATTGCTATAAATAGCATTACAAGTACCACTGTTGGACATAGCAACAAGGAATGAAAAATGAAAGTACTAAATTAGCATTGCTATAAATAGCATTTCATGATGGATTCCAATTTTAGTTAGTGCCTTAACTAAAATTTGAATTTGATCCTAGAAGTTGTTCGTAAAATAATTAATTAATTCATCTTGAGTTAATTATTTGGAGAAAATCAAACATGAAGTCTATGTGAGGACATGCAACAATTATCCCATTGATTGAGGAATTTATGCCTTAGTTAAAGAGAAAATGATGAGTTATAATTTGAGTTGTAATTAGTTAGCTCAGTTAACTGAGTTCAGTCCAGTTAGACTATTTCAAATAGTTTGTTGAATTAATTGTGAGTTCAGTTAGTTAATGCATGTGTGCGTGTAACTGCTAGACTTCAGATAACTGAATATTCTCTCATAAATAACTCATGCATGTTAGTTCAGTTAGAGACCCAGTTGAGTTCAGAGGAAGGGAAAATGTACTATCAGTTGGAAGAATTTTCCTATATAGGAAACTCATCCAAGTAGAAGGAATTATCTCCTTCAGGATTGTGCAGTTAATATTGAGCCAAGTGAGCAGTGTGAGGTGGGAATTCACACAAGTGGAAGCACTAGACCCCAGGAAAAACTGCGCAAGGAAATAGGAGGCTTGGAGGGAAGAGGAGAAGGTTTTTGAGAAGCCTTTGACTGTCTATGAGCAACAATTTGATTGTAGAGAGAGCAAGATAGCTTGTGAGTTGATTCTTTTTGTAATCTGAACATATTTCCACTTGTATGATAATACAGAGATTGGGGTTTTAGGTTGAGGCTTTCCTTGGGTTATTCTTCTGTGTTCATGTGTGATTGATTTCTCATTCTCAGTTATATGTTCTATTTTATCTTGCTCATATTCTATTAAGCTTCTGCAAGTTTGTTGTAGAATTAGATCTTGTATTTTGCTTTAGTATATTGCATAATCTATTGATCTACAATGGGAATTTCTATAGAGGCTTCCTTTCATGTGATTAATGACCATAAATGAATCGCTTGTGGCTCGAAGCTTATCAATCCCTCTATCCTAGTATATTTTAGTAAATAAAATAAGGTCTTGATTCATGTTGGTTATTTTTCCCCTTCCTATATTATATTTGACCTAAAATATATGTGTCTTTGAATGATTACAATGGATTAAATCCAATAGATAGAATCTAAGCCTTGACAAACCCTAATGAAATATCTCCATGCTAAGTGTTTTTTCACTTCTATATCATCTGAATTTATCTATTATCCAACATTTGGAATAACCTTATCATATGAAAGTAAAGCATAAACCTGAGTAGTTATTTAAAAGTTAGGCATAATCTTTTCTTCAAATAAAATGGAGTTTTTGACTATCCATATTTCTAATAAAACTATAAATGATACTGCCTCATAACAATTTAGATCACATTAAACATATATATATATATATATATTTCAAAAAAAATGTATTTCTAAAATCTCCCAATCTAAATCCAAACTATTTGAACAAAATTATAATGGAAGAACAAATGTGATGTGCTTACTCTAAATAGAAAGTAAAATATTGATTGAACTTACTCCATTAGGAAGGGCCTTAACTTTTAAAACTTTATAACACCATTTGTCATCCTTTACTCTTGTCCAAAACGAATTAAGAATCCAAAACTATGTGTATAACTCAATTTTAATATAACTATTTGTTACATGTCATTTTGTCGCATTAGGAAAATGACCATAAGTTTGGATCTCTCGCTATCCACACACATGTTCTAGATCATTACCATGCAAAGTTTGAAACTAAATCATCCCAAATAAGGTGGAATTTCTAGATCCTATGGTACAAACCCCTGAATTTGGCTATGTCTGTAGTTTCCTAGTCATTTTCTACGCATACGCAAGGAAGACCATTGTTATCTGTGCATAAGTATGCACTGTCTTCCACTATGACTTGCACATGACTTGAAGTACGTAAAAATAAAAATTAAATTCTAAAAGCATTTTTGGTAGAATCTATCCTAGCCAACAAGCTTCGAATGAGTGCATATTCAGTGTTAATAATTCCCATCATGGAGTAATTCCACTTCCTTTGTGGTATCTCTATCCCAATAATAGTGGACTTTAGCCCTTGGAGAATGGATCCATAACTTCTCATCCTTGGACTATAAAGCCATTATATGCCTGGGGTTTTGGAGAGGATTGTTGGAAGTAGGTTTATGCTATTGAGATTAGGTTTGAAGCCTTGTCTTGCAAGGTAGAGGGTTGGATATTGCAGAAAGAGATTGCTACATTAAGGCTACATGGTTGTAAGGTTTTTCTCAAGTGTTATGAATATAAGGAATTATTTTTTCTCTGTTAAATCTCTATTGATTTCATTTTAAAGATTCCTTGATCACCTACATGACTTTTGGTTTCATAATTGATCAATTTGTATTGTATAATTGGTTAATTAGTTCATTATCTCTTTGATTATATGATGTATGCATTGATCTCTTGTTTTATCTCTGTCTTTGTAGATCTCTTTCAGAAAGTTGTGGAGAAGATGTTGGGAGTGACGAGAGGAAATTTGGAGCATCAAAGAGTGTGTGATCAAAATATTTTAGGGACTTCATCAGTTAGTTCGCTAAACCGGTATGAGGCCTCTTTCATTTTATTGCTTTCAAATGGTTAGAACTTAGGGAAAATTAGCAATTACTGTGTTTTTATTACTAGTTTTCATAGAAATTTAGGGAGATCACACTTATCTGCAAGAGGGATTTGTCCTCATAACAAAATTGTGACTCGACTAGGGGTTGATTTCAATCTCTGTCTTTTTCCTTGTTTGATCTTTTCAACTACTGCACAAGCCTTACTTGAGTGTTTGGGAAGTTTGAAAATTTGGATTTTGGGCTGGATTTAGTTTATTTTTATCTTTTCATGAATTTATGTGTTGTCCACACTTTTACTTTAGGCACAGTGTGCATATCTACACACTTAACCTTTAGAAACAGAGCGGATGTGCACTGGTTTACTCCAAAAAAGCCTACGCAAATACCTCGAACTTTTGAAAAACTTAGTTTTATCCTCTTGAAATAAAAAATTTTGGTTTTTTCCTGTTTTTTTACATTTGTTTATGTCTCTAGTCATTCTATGTGTGTTTGACCAGGTGTTGTGAAGGATTTTTCTTGAGATTTTGTCATCTTCGAGGATTGAAAGGTAGGGTTTCTGAAGAATTAGGGTTTTCAGGAGATGTACTTCTTGTGCTGCATTGAAAAATGAAGTTATTTTTATTCCAGTATTGAAGTATAATTAGAATTACACTTTAAGTGTTGATTTCATAACATTCATTTAATCATTTTCATTTTAAGGACTTCATTGTATGTTTTGAATTTGATTTCATCTTGTCATTGCTCAAAGTTTTTCCTCAGTTTCTTAACAAATTTTGCATGTTTTTTCTTTCATTTTTGCAAAAAAAATTCCCCCTAGGGGGTGGATCTGAATTGTGTCTAAGTGTTAATCATCTTTGAGTGTTATTATTTTTTATCTTTGGAATTTTCACCCTATTTCCATTACCTACAATTGATTGGTTCTTTAGTTGTATTAGTTTATTGGTCCTTTAGTTGCATTATAATCATATTGTGTTTGTTTTGAATAATTCTCTTGCATAGATTACATTTGCATTATTAGAATTCTCATTTTATGAATGGAAATTATGCATAGATTACATTTGCATAGTTTTCCCAAAAATTGTGCATAGATTACATTGTGTAGTTTGCAGCTTAGAGCTTTGAATTGCATTGAAAAATTAGAAGCGGTACATTCTAGAGTTTATATTTTAAATAAGAACCTCTTTACTTTCAATAGATATAATTCATCAAAATCAAGAGATTACAAATTTCATATTTGATGCATTAGAGTTTTGAGTCAAGTCATAATACCATAAATTTCATGTCCATTTACCCTTTGAGTAAATAATAACTAATAACACAACGTTAATAAAATTCATCTAGAAGTTTTATCATTTTTAGGGATCTTTTCCACCTATTGTAGATTAGGTTGTAGGGATTTCGAATAGGATAGGAAATTCTCCCCATGATAGTCTCCCTATCCATGTCTACAAATTTGTTCCATAGGATAAGAATCCTCAAATGGTTCAAAGCATCTACCACTATCAATTTTATGGGGCCATGGTGAGCTAAATGTTGGTGTTTCCCTTCCCTTACATTCTGACTTCTCTCCATGATTGACTGCATAAGAAAATGAGGGAAACTAAGTCAGTGAGAAAGGGGTAAGTCTACCTTGAATCTTAGCTCTTGGAGCAACCTGAAATGGTAGGCATAAACTACACTTAATATCCCTTCACAGATATGTATTTAACAATATGGTAGGCTACCTCATCCCACGGGTAAGGCATACTTTCTCTCCTCACTCCATTCTTCTCTTATACAGGCTTCTCTTTTGAGAGGAAGAATTTTTTCCTCGATGTGACACTTACTTAATTGTCTTCTTTGCTCCATCTCATTCCTAGAGGCAAGGTGGTTACTCTGCTGATAGTTTCTGGACTAAGAGAAATGGGCAACCCTCTGACAAAAATTGTGGCATTGTCTTCCCCTTGAGAGTGTAATGCTATGGAAAATTCATGGGGAAGTTCATCATCATACCCCTTTAGTAGCTCAAAGAATACCAACCAATGGTGGTTTCTCAAGATGTCAACTACATCAGGGTGTTGGTGAATTCTCCTGGTATCTAAGGGTTCCCTTCTGTTAAATACTCTTCCCATTTCTTCTTTATTACTTATTGATACTATGTGGGTATGTAATTTCAAAAATTAAGGTAGTCTAAGTGGTGAAGCAATGGCATAAAAAATGGTGAAACAATGGCACAATGGTCGGTGATAGAAAGGAAGAAGGGTCCTCAAAGTTATATTCACCAAGCTATTTCTTTTATATTCACCATAAAAAACCTCCAAATGGATCCCCTATTAATCAGTTGACTGCTATATGCTCTTAATTTCAAGCATACTATTCATGAAATTGGGTGTAGAAGCAAAGGAGAAGGGTATCACTTACTTCTTACCAGTGAAATTATGGGTGCGCATGAATATTTTTTGAGAGAGTATCGAGCCACTGTGACTCCTTTTCCTCCTCTCAATTCCTCATGTAAATCCTCTTGACCCTCTTTTAGCAATTACATGCCTGCCTGTAGCTTTCTCCTATAACACTATGTAGGTAGGGCTCAAAACTCCTTGGTGGCACTCTAGTTTCTCGATGCACTAGCTCATCCTTCCTCCACTATTTATTTGAATGAGTGGTGGTGTAAATAGAGTTGGGCCAACACATTATATATTTTTTTGGTTAAAATCTTGGAGCATTGTGGTGACTTGGCATTAACACAAGTTTCTTATTTTGGACCATTATCCCCACTAACTATCATCATCTCTCCCTCCTTATGATTATCACCCCACTCTTTGAGGACACTAGTTTGTTTTGACTTGACATTTCCATGTTTCATGGGTAACTTAACTCACACTTGAGTTGACTAATCGAGATTGTCAATGTTCACTAGCCACCTCCAGCCTATTAAAACACTTTTATCGCTTAAAGCACATTTTTGTCATTTTTATGTAGAGGAGGAGGTTATGATTGACATACCTAAACCTACATTTGGATCGATCTACCGCAGAGGCTTTGATGATGGAGCTAGTCCATACATCATTATGAACAAGGGAGTTGACCTCTTTAACTTATTTCCTGTGCATGTCTTCATTTTTTTAGGCTTCCTTGACTATTGCTATTGTTGTGTGTTTGCAGGTGCTTCTTATAATATTCAAACTAATGTTTCTCATGTAAAGGCTCCATAAGAATGTGGTGTCACTTCATGGTTGAAAACTGAGCTTCATCATCCCTTGCGTCGGTGAAAAAACCATAATATCAACATTTGTTGTGTGGTTGTATAGGCTCCTACATGAGGAGTTTCTTCCGGTAGCAGTCCCTTGTTCTCCCCTTTATGTCTTCAGTTGGCATGAGGGAGATGAGGGATATGATGATGAGTGATGAGGATAGGGATAGAATCATGGAGGAGTAATGTAGGCTCTCTAGAGATAGAAAGTGATACTTATGTGTGTGTTCTTTTTAAGTAAGGGCAGAGTGGAAAAGTTTGAGCAAACTTTTGGTGTAATGAGTGGATGGATAATGGATGAGTGATGGAAAATCCATAGGAGGGCCCTATTTACCCTTTCTTAGAGTTAGGATTGTCTTTTGGATCTCTTTCCTCCTTAGATTGTCCTCCTATAGCTCCACAGACTCATCCTGTAGCATTACAAGACCTTCCTATAGCAACGCAGGTCCTTTCTGTAGTGGCACAGACAAGAGGTGAATTTCATATTTCTTGATGATAGGATGGTGGAGAGAGATAGAAATGTGAATGGAGAGGATGGATATGAGGTGTCTGGATAGAGTAATGGATGGTAGGTTGTAGATCTTGACCTGTAATCATGAAATTTTCCATTGTGTACAACTTAGTAAAACAAAAGAAATGTTAGCAGATAGGATATAAGCTTATTCATTTTCATCTTTTTTTTTCACTCTTTTTTTTTTCTTTCTTGAGACACATAGGCTGCCTTAGAGGTGCCCCAAGAGGGGTTTTTGCCTAGGGATCTTTGTTAATTTTTTTTTCTTTTTTTTTTTTTTCTCCTAGATTGCCTCAGAGAGGATTTCAACCCAGGGTTTGGCCTCAGATGGCTTGTAGAGGTTTTCATATAGGCCTTTTATTTTTCTCTCTTTTGTTTGTTTTTTTTTAAACAAAATTTTTAAAACCGTTGTGGACTAGAAGCTATGAAACTTCCAATAGCATTCAATTCCTTACTGACTTAATTGATAAATTGTTCCTTTGAAAAAGGTATTCTATATAACTTCAACTTGTAACCATTTACAAGCAAGGGGATACCTTCCTTATCGATTGTTTTGATATGGACATATCCATTTTCATGACATTTTTCCACTAGATATGGGCCCATCCATCTTTTCATTAGATTCCCTTTAAAATATTTGAACCTAGAACCATATAACAGGGCCAAATCCCCTTCTTGAAAATTATTTTCCTTGATATGCTTGTCATGCCATACCTTCCTTTGTAGCTATATGACTTCAGTGTGTAAGAGAGCTTGCATTTTGATCTCATCTAATCCATTTAGTTGGAGCAACCTTTCTTTCTATTTTGTGTTCACATCTAAGTTCAACTGAGATGCCATTCTCAAAGTGTTATATTCAAACTCAATAGAAAGAAGAGATTTCTTCCCATAAACCAAATCATATGGAGTGAATCTAGTGGTGGTTCTACAAGTGGTTCTGTAGGCCCAAGTGGCCTCTACTAGCCTCTCTACCAAACCTTTCTTGCTGTTGTTAACAACTTTAGTGAGGATACTCTTTAGTGCTCGGTTTGTGACACCCATTTGCCCATTTTCTTGAGGATGGTAGGCAGTTGATGTCTTGTGCTTGATATGGTTCTTCCTCATGAGATCCTCAATCAAATAGGATGTGAAATGTGCTCATTGATTAGTGACTACCTTCCTTGGATACCAAAACCTATAGAGGATGTTCTCTCTTAAAAATTCACTGACTTTCTTCTCAGTTGTTGCTTTGACTTCCTTTATCTTAGCCCACTTTTTCAACTAATCAGTGCACATAATGATGTATTTTTTTTTCTGTAATAGTGGATCAATTGGCCTAATTAAATCCATGCCCTGCTTGTCAAATGGATCTAAGTCCACTTGAGATTGTAGGGGAATTTCATCCCTATGTGTGGGTTTTCCCATTGTTTGGCATTGATCACATGTAGTTGTATATCTTCTTACATATTGATGTAAGGTGGACCAATAGTAACCAACCTATAAAACTTTAAAGGTTGTCATTTTTGCAGCAAAATGACCTCCATAAGGACCATCATGACATGCTAGCATGATGTCAAAGACCTCCTCCTCTCTTACACATCTCCTCAAGATTTTATCTGGTCCAAATCTATAAATATTTCCCCTAATACAAGTGAAAGGGGATCATTTCTTTACAATTTTTATTTTCTCCCTGGGTGATAGATTAGGAGGAAACCTCCCAGTAACCTGTTGGAAATAATACTGAGAGGGGGGGGTGAATCAGTATTATCAGATCAATAAAACTTTTCAAATTTCATGCTCAGAAACATACACGCTACTGTGTCTAAAGCAACTAGCGTATATCCAGAAATCTTATGATTCAGTTAGCTTATCTTCAGTAAATGCATCAGAACATTATTAACCACATTGACAGTAAATAGGTGCAGTATAACAGAACAGATCATCACATAAAAGCCACACACATGAACACCATGATATAACGTGGAAACCCAATGTGGGTGAAAACCACCTGCTGCAAGTCGTCTCTTTCTTTCTTTAATAAGAAACTTCAGATTACAATCTTTTGTACTGGTGCAGCCTTATACCAGTACGCAGGCTACAACCCGCAGAGGGCTACAACCCTCTCTCGTTTTCCAACTACTTCTGGAAGGGAGCTACAACCCCCTCAGCTCTTGTACTAGCCGATCCATTTACTAGTACGTAGGTGCTGACCCTACAGAAGGCTACAACCTTCTTTCCTACAGGGACCACGTTTCATCAATTTTCAGACTGGATCCATGAGTACAAAACAAACACTGCTGCAATACAATCATCAACTTATACTTGCATCATAATTCTCTAGATCACCCAATATTGAATCACTGAAACCCTGTCATCAAGAACACAGAACACAAACCAGAGCCCAGAGCTCTGCAACAACCACCAGAATCAATAACAACCTGAAATATCAAATCTTATTATGCATACGCAACTTCGCTATACCAAAACCGCGTGTATACACGCTTTCTCCAAAGGCAACCCGCGTGCAGATCTAGAAATAATTACTTATACCTTCGCTGTCAGATCCGACCCTTGCCAAGCGTCCCGAATAGATAACCAGCAATACCAGATCTTCTCACTTCGTCAGACACCTCTTGCTTACCTCCCTTTGCCTAATGATCTTCTCCTTATATAGCCTTAGGCACTTCACAATACCACGGACCAAAACCATAGTAACACAAAACCATCAACTTCAAAACTAGGGATCGACACGCCCGTCGAGACACCATGGTCCAAAACCATAGGCACAACTTCCAAGGACTAACCGCCACGGACCAAAGGTACTTTTCACATGTACGCGCTTTTACTGAAGCCAACCTGCGTGTACACGCTGGTTTTCCTTAATGAACCTACGTATATCTCTTTCTTGTCCTGCTGTACTGAGATCTGTCCTCTGATCAAGTTGCCATCACTTGTACCTGTCTCTGAGTGAGTTGCCATCAAGGACAACACTTGTATCATAATGCCAACATAACCGAGTAGTTTTCTATAACAAAACACCAGGGAGAAAGCTATGAGATAGAAAAGAGGTTCTCATCTAGCAGTTGATCATCCACAATCTCTTCATTACCTGCAGGCAAGGTTAAGCCGGATAAAAAATATGCAACCACATTTTCTTTTCTTAGTTTGTCAATGATAGTCAAATCAAACTATTGTACCAATAAAAACCACCTGATTAGTCTAGAATTAACATCAGTCTTGTTCATCAAATATTTAATAGTTGCATGATCAGTATGAACAAAATTTTGGTAGCCAATGATACACTGCCTAAATTTGTTTAAAGAATGTACTAAAGTCTTTAGTAAAGTGGCTTCACTATTAGATGGATGTAAAATCAACCATTCTTAGTGAGGATCTAGAAGAATAAGTATGCATATAACAACTAGAAAGATTAATATTATCAAAAGATGAATATTATGTTTACAAATTGAAGAAATCCCTATATGGACTTAAGCAAGCCCCTAGAGCTTGGTACTCAATATTGGATAGGTATTTGTAGCAACAAGGATTTAGAAAGGGCAATGCAGACAATAATCTCTACATAAAGGAAGGTCAACAAAATATGATCATCATTGAAGTATACGATGATGCCATCATCTTTGGAGGTGATGATAATAGATTAAGTCAAAAAAAATCAAAATAAACAAAATGAATTTGAAATTTCTTTCCTTGGGGAGTTGACCTTCTTTTTGGGACTCCAAACATCTCAGTTACATGGAGATATTGTTATCTCTCAAACCAAGTACATCAAATAAATTTTGAATAAGTTCAAAATTGAAGACTACAAACTCGTGATCACTCCTATGGTCATCATATGTAAGTTGAACAAAGAAGAAGAATCCAAGGAAGTGGATCTATAGATCAATGATTCATAGCCTAATCTATGTGAAAACTTCAAGGTCATATGTAATGCAATAACTTGGAGAAATTGTAATATTTCAACCAATACTGAAGGAATCTCATGTTCTAGTAGTGAAAAGGACCTTTGTGTATCTCAAAGGAACAATAAACTTTAGGTTGTGGTATTCAAAATGAAAGGAATTGACACTATTATCTTACACTGATGTATATTGGGTAAGATGTATAGATTATAAAATAAGTTTAAGTAGAGTATTATTCTAATTGGGAGACTATTTAGTATCCTAATTGAGAAAGAAGCAATAATTAATTTCGTTGTCTACAACATAAATAAAATATATTGCAACAATAGTATGTTGTACTCAGGTCCTCAGAATGAAGCAAACTTTGCAAGACATACAAGCCACATATGATCAGCCTATTCCAATTCTTTGTGTCAAGACTAAGGTAATAAGAATCTACAAAATTTAGTGATACAATATAAGACCAACAATATTCCTACCAAGTTTCACTTTCTAAGGGAGCAAGTTATAGAAAAATTATCAATCTAGAGTATGTTGGGACAAAGGAACATATTGTAAATATGTTCAACAAAACACTTCCCAAAGATACATTTGAGTTTCTTAGAAAATGGGAGTAATTTGGACTCCAAATTGATTTAGAAAATATTAAATAAGGAAATAAAAGGGGACTCACAATGTCAAGGGTGGTTACCATTTTCCATTGATGTCAAAGAAGGAGAGAAAGATTAAGAAGCATGAAGATAGGGGGAGCATGATCACAAGGCGAGTGTGATGGTTTCAATTAATGAAAAAAGGGGATATTATTGAAATAGAATTTCATTGATATCAAAGGCCATCAAAATGAAATAGAAAGTTACATATTTAAATAAAACATTCCAAAATATTGTTTTTGGATTTTTGATGCCCCATTTGCATACACTATATTTAAATTTATTTTTAACCCATTTAGCTAGCTCAAATGTAGCCATAACCTATATGGTTGTAAATACTATTCCAATACCTTTCATATGGTATATGTAACTCCCTCTAACTCCTCACAGTTGAGGAGAAATGACATTTCAAATATTCACTATACATTTTGCTAGTTACGCAAGAGAATCTATCAGGTGGACAAATTGACCTATTATTGACCCTAAATGCACTATAAATAGGCATGAGAAGGATAATTGCAAGTCACTCACTCAATCATGTTTGGATTAATTCAAAGAAAAAAGGAGTTCAGAGGTGCATACCTCATGAACTAGAAGTGAAGAGTAGCTAGTTTGGAGAGAGCATTTGGGGAAGGATTTTTTGTCACATTTTTAAAGGGTTTTAGGATTATTTTACAAAGTTTATTTTTCTTATTTGTAAGGATTTTTGGCACACCTTTTGAATTTTTTGGTACTTATTAGATGGATGATTACAAACCTACTGTTGAGGGTCTAATTATGTCCCTTTTGAAGGATGAATTTCAAATCTGTGTAGAGGGACGAATTTCAATGACGAAGGTTGAGTTTTAGGCCTATACTGAGAGAAGTGACCTATCCCTATTAATGCCAAATTACAGGACCAAAGATTTAGTACAAAGAAGCCTAAACTCAAGCTTGTTTTGAGGGCCAAATTCTAGTGTGTTTGAAGGCATGTTTTATGTCTATTTTGGACGATCTAACATTATGGATTAATATTGAATGTTTGTAGTAAGCTTGAGTTCAATATGAAACTCCATCTTCATTGATAAGGGATTCATGTCCTAAAGGGATAACTTCCTTCCACCATATTCCAATGCAAAAGTTTAAAGGAAGTATATGCACTAGCATACACATTTCCAATGGCATGGAATATATCAAATAGGATAAAATTTTTATTATTATGATTCATTCCACATAAGTAGAATCTCAAATGGATGTAAAGATTGAGTGAATGTTAACAACTGATAAGATTCAACAAAATTATTATTTCTAATCGAAAATATATACAATGGTGGTTTTCTTAAAATATTATCTCTTTCAATGCTATGGTTTTATCATCTTAAGATGCCCCTAAATCCCCTAGGTCCTAAACCCCCTAAACCTACCTTAAAACCTAACCTATTAACCCATAACTACTTTACCATTGATACCTAATCTACCCTTACTAATCCTTAAACTGCTAAAATCTTAAATTCTAACCCTTTACACCTAGCACCCTAAACCATAAACACCTTAACCCCTAGGCCCTACCCTAAACCCTAATTAAAATCTACATCTTATGTATACTTCTCTTCTTAAGTTGCTCTCAATTTGTTGTGTACATAGAATATCTCCATCAAGGAAAAAAATATATTATTTTTCTTCTGTATTTAACATATAAATATTTACAAAAACAATCTATAATATAAATACATATAATGAATAACTTACCAAGGGATGATATTCATGCCCACCGTCAAGGTGTCCATACTCTCTACAATGTATTTTAGCTTTTTTTATTCAAATTCTCTTTTTAGAGCCCTTGTATTGTTTAGAAGGGCAATAATATTTTTGATTATGCAAAGCCTCCAATATAGATCTCATGTCTCCTTATACCCTTGGAGGAATGTTATCTAACATTTTTCCTTACCAAACTTTCAATGATAACTAACTTCAAAAATCAACCTCAGTAGTATTTAACTATTTGTAATGCAATTAATAAAATAGTTGTTTTTGTATTCTAACCAAAAAAGAGATGATATATATATATATATGTATATGTATATGTATGTATGTATGTATGTATGTATGTATGTATGTATGTATGTATGTATGTATGTATGTATGTATGTATGTACATCTACGTATACATATACATATACTTATATACACACATATATGTATATATGTGTGTATATATGTATATGTATATGTATACGTAGATGTATGTATGTATGTATGTATGTATCTATATATAAATATACATACATACATACATACATATATATATATATATATATATATATATATATATATATATATATATATATATATATATATATATATATATATATATATATATATATATATATATATATATATATAGATATAGATATAGATATATATATATATATATCACTCTTTCATTGGAATTCCTATGGTTGTTGACCAGAAAGAAGTTGTCCAATAGGAATAAATATTGACTTCATAAAATGTCAGTATTCTAAAAGATATTTAATTGACTTGGTCAAATGTCAGATATCTGGCAAAAAAATTATCATCATATGTTTGACAAAATTTGGGGCTTTAAAAAAAAAAGTAAAATCTAACAGTGCAACCAAATTGTGAGAGTACGTTGTCAGATTTTCCACTCATATGTACTAGTGAATGGTGTGTTATAGAGAGGTACGCTAGGAAAAGGATGAGCTCAAGGTTGAAAAAATGAGGCCACTATATTGAATTGGGGCTCATATGGGCACTATAACACTAGTTAGAGGCTTAATGGGGTGGTATGGATGAGAAAAAGAGGAGAGAAACAAGCTTGCAAACCAAGTTAGATGAGTATAACATTGCTTTCAGGATAATTATGGTTATACAACATTATGTTGAGGCTTAGTAGTTTGAATTGAAAACTTTACAATTCAAAATCTTGAGAGGGAGACACAAAACAAGGACTTTCCCTAGATGATGCCATTGTCTAAAGGCCTAGAAGGGTGTTATAGTGTTATCTTAAAGTCTAGGAGGGAACTACACAAAATTTGGATGGCCTAAAACCAAGTTATAATGTAAAGTGCAAGGATATAATGCTTATTTAAGGGTCTTCTAATAACTATAGAACTAGCTAAAGGGTCAATATAGCAATATTCTACCTTAGTAAGCTTAAAATTGCAACTAAACTCAATTTGAAATCTCTCCTAAAGAGTTACCTCAATATAATAAAAAACCAACAGGTTCTTCTTTACTACTAGATTGGGGTTAGAGCTCCTCATTATTTTTTTATTAGTGATGAAGGCTCAATTAGTTAAATAAGCCTTCCTTCACTACCTTAAGTCATGAAAAGTTTGATGACAACTTACAAGCTCTAGCCAAGTTTTACTAGACAAATTCTGGGCTAATTTGACTAGATGGGGTCTTTAATTCATCTTTTCTTAGGCTAGTAGGATAAATTGATGAGTGTTGTTGTATAAAGTACAAATGGTACTGAAATACCCTATTACAACACTTCAACACAACACATCATGATCATAACATCATAATGCATGATCGTTATTTATTCATTACGATCTGATACATTACAATTCAATTTGTAGGATCGTTTATTTATAGTGATTGAATCTAACCAATTCCTCTTAATTTCAAAGCATTTAGTCCATAAATGAGCATTGCATGTTCCAATTGTTTTCTTGAAATTGACTCTACTTCATGGGGATGGTTGACTATTTTAGTCAACTCATCTTTCTGCGACTAGCTAATTCATTTAGTCAACCTAATTGTTTAGTCGATCCCAACCATTTAGTTAACTATATGGTCAACGACTTCATTGGTTTACTAGTCAACTATCCTGAATCTCTCAACTAACTTTCTCTTGGTAGTTGAACTTATATTTATTGATTATTTATATGTTTGTCTCCAAAATATCCAAAGGTCTAATGAACCAATATAACCTTTGGTTCCAACAAGTAGAGCTTCATTTCTATGTTTATGGTTATTCCTTTGAACGTTTGGTGGGAGATTATAATGGTTTTCATGGTTGGAGTTTCTCTATTCTATCTTATAAAAGAAGTATTTGTTAATTTATCTAAGGTATTCATTTCAATGTTTGATTTGTCGTTGTTTTTCATTCTATCTCATAAACAAGTTGTTTCATTCATGTTTTCATTTCTATTATTACTACGATTTCAATCTCACTCTCTACTATGAGTTCATTGGTTTCTTTATGTTTTTGGTGTATTCTAGATGATTTTTATTTTACCTCCATGGGTATTCCTTCAAAAGTTTTGGTGGGTCCTCAGTATAGTTTCTATGGTTGGATTATCTACATTTTGGTTGAATTCTCTATATTATTTATCATATGAGAAGTATTTTTTTTTTTGTCTTTTAGTTATTTATTTGTGGTTTTGGCTACTAGTTAGTGCACATATTGGGTCATGATAAAGTTACTAGTTCAAGTATTATATTGGGTGTAATTTTTTTTTGATAGATGTAAATCTTGTGTTAAAAAATAAAAATGTTGTTATCAATCTACTTTTGAAATGTGTATGGATTTTCATTGTTGTAAATATTCATATATTATTTCATGAGTGAAGTATTGGTTGTGTTAGTGTCATTTTGGTGGGAATTGATGGCATGCCATTATTTTGAGTGTGTGTTTTCTAATTCATAGGTGAAATATTGGTGGTGCTAATTCCATTGAAAATGATGTTGCATGGTGTGGTTATAGGTGGAATCTGTTATTGTCACCGTTACTCTTTTTATTTAAGGGACCACAATTTTATGGTGTTTTTAGTTGAAGGTGGTGTTTTGTTGTGATTTCGTACATGTAGTGGTATCATTCCTTCTATTTTCTTTGGAATTTTGGGTTGTCATAGTTAAATTTTTTAACAGAAGTCATTTAATTTAAGATTGAGAAGCATTTGCATATTGATGGTGCTCTTTGCAAGAGGTAAGTGACATGCATTTCTATTTTAGCCAGAATAACCTAATCATTTCATTTCGACTTCCACCATACACCATTATCCGTTACTAATTTTTCATTGGTTTAGTAATTATTCAAATGTAATGACAGGTATTAACTTACATTGGTTTAGTAATTATTCCAATGTAATGATAGGTATTAATTTTATGTAAGTTAATGTTACTCGTTTTCTCTACCGCATTTTCTTGTCAAGTTCATTGTTCAATTAAAAACTAAGTTCACATTCTTGTCCTTTTTCTTATTTAGTATATATATTTATTGGAGAGTGTTAGTGTTTTGTTTTTTTTTTTTTAATGTTCATAAAAGTCTTGAGTTACAATAATAAAGAGTTTTTATTTAACAATATACTAATAGTTTTTTAATCTTAGCTTGGAAGACATGTTGGAATTATTGGTTTGGAACACCTTGTCTAGATGAGGTGTCAAACAATTATATTTTGGTGGAGTTCAATGTTGAGTTAAAATTTCCTGGCTATTTTAGGAGAAATATACCTTCTTTATGATGGCTCCATTTTGTCAATAAAGAATAGATTACTTGGACGTTTATGTGTTATTTTTGTCTTTCTTGATTTGCCTACTATGAATGATTATTTTCAATGTCAAAATGGAATAGCATATAATAATCTCACTCTCTATTTTGGATACAATATTATAATAATTTTATTTGGTTTTGAGATTAATTTCATTTTAGATATCTTGAGTTGGATTCATTCTAGTGGATTTATATCTATGCTTTATTAGTGTGACTATTTTCTTATGTGAAAATACCTAACATGCTTTCAATTTTAATGGAGTTATAAATGCATATGTAGAAACATTAACTATGTCAATTTTTGGCTAACATGAAGTGAAATTTGTAAATATAATGTTTTTTGTGTTAATGTTAAATTCTATATTTAAATAGTTAGCTCTTGATTATTGTTTTTTTTATATGCTTATTAAGTAGAGTTTTTATGATATGAATCCAAAGGGGGTATATATGGGGTTAAAATTATATGTAATAAGGTAAAAGCATATTTGTGTTAAGCCTAATAAAGGTGCCACATATGCAATGTGTGAAGATGTATATATAGAGATCATATATCCATTATTGAAGGAACAATAGCTTTTATAGTTTGAGTTATTATATAACACCATTTTTTGGAGAGTTTTGGGGACAAATATTTTTGAAGGCGGTACTATGATATCACTGCATGGGGTGCATATATGGGATTAAATACATTTTTAATTTGGTAAATTTATATGTAATAGTGGTCACCATATTTAAGGGACCACATGTGCAGTGTGTGAAGATATATATATAGTGTGTGTGAGAGAGAGAGAGAGAGATAATGTAGTGATTTTTGAAGGAACTTGTGATTTAAATACATATATGTATTGGGGGTATTTGGAGAAAGTTCTCTTATTATTTAAGGAAATATTGTATAACTAATTTCTCTTATCTATATTAATTGCATGCTATTTTATTTTGTTGATATTTATTAACGTGTTTATTCACTCATGTGAATATATTTAACATGATTTGAATTTTAATGGAGCTCTCAATGCATATGTGAAAACAAAATCTATATTAAATATTGGCTTATATGAAGACTAGTTTTTAAAAATAATTTAATTAGTTTTAATATTAAATTCTTAACTTCATTTTTTATCTCGTCATTGTTGTTTGTTTTCTTACTTCTTATGTAGGTATGCCTATTAAGTAGAGTACTCATATGGTTTCAATGTCCTACATAATTTTTAGCTACTTTTATTGAATTTTAAATGAAAATTCAAATCCAAGTAGCTTCTCTATTTTCATTCTATTCATTCATGAATTCAAACTTGTAATCCACACTGTATATGGAATGGTTGTTGGTCCATAATTCATGTCTCTAGTACTTGGTAATTTTTAATTGACTTACATCATTATTGGATTGTTTTGAGAGATTAGAGAAATTTCCATCATTGGAAGAAATTATCTTCCTATCATGTTGTGATCCTTCTAATATTATTTATATTTTACTTGGATAAATGATCTTTCAGTTTCTTTTATAAATATTGTTTATTCCTTATATGTTTACTTTTTTGGTTTTATGTCCAATATTGTTTCACACACCTTCAACGTGATGCATAAGGATTAAGCAGGGGGGTGCAATAGGTTTCTTGTTGACCTCTATGAGCGTATAAATTTATGTCTACCTATAGATCCCTACACATCCATGTTCAATTTTGTTTCACACACCTTCAACGTGATGCATAAGGATTGAGCAAGGGGGTGTAATAGGTTTCTTGTTGACCTATATGAGCGTATAAATTTATTTCTACCTATAGATCCCTACACATCCATGTTCAATTTTTTTTTCTATCATATAATTTGAGGAATTGCCTTGCCAATATTTTATTTCTTAGTATATAAGAATTTCCCTAGTGTCCTTGTGGATTTATTTAAGCCAAAACCAAATTGAATATAAGTTTGTGAGCATGGTGTTGTAGAATGCACATTTTAAGTATCCTAGCATTGGGTTCTTTATTCCTTTGTTAAAAATAAATTATAAGAGTAGAAAATGGCTATATTTTTTATACAAGAAATATGCATGTTTGTTTAACCTTTTGTTGCAAAAAAAATTATTTTTTATTTTAGGGATAATTTATTATTGGTTTACCTTATTATTTGATTCCTTCTTATCTTAATTAGTTTGAAAATATCGTTACATTTTAATGGAATTTGTGTGACTCAATGGTATATTTAATAAGTGTTAAACCCACAATTAATGATTTTCAATAAAACTTGTCGCTAAACTAATTCCCTTAAACAATTTAAAAATGATAAAATTTTCATTTAAATTCTATCTCTAATAGACTTTCAAATTGTATAATACTTTATTCTAATTCATTTGAAATGCAATCAAGACCTTTTGTCAACCTAAAATACTTGAATGGAAAAATTTACTATTAATGTTCATAATGTTTTCAATGTTACTTTTACATGTATCACAATTGTATATTCCATTTCAAAACATCAAAGTATTAAATATAAATTTATCTTACTTTTCCTTATATAATATATGTGTAGAAATAGCTTCAAATTTGTAGCTGCTAATGAATTTAGACTCAAAAAAATAGACATAATTTTTGCCTACTTAATCTATGGAAAGTAAAACATACAATAGATACACATGCAATAACATGCACCTGTTAAATCACAATGAACACAATATTTTTCCCAAGGAAACCAACTAGAAAAAACCCCTCCTTTGTTTTGTATCAAATTAGATGAGGTTATAGATCTATTACAATGACTGCTTCAATCCTTGAAACTACACCTACACTGCAATACTAATCTCCTCTCTCACCAACACTTAGCCAAAATAAGCCTCAGCCTTTCTCCTATTTCCTTGTGAAATCCTTGAGGAAATTAGCTCCTAAAAATAGGAGAATTCCTTATTTACTTACACAAATCGAAGAGTAATTGATCACCTACTCCAATGCAAAACATGTACAATCAACTAATATATAACTGATAATTACAAAGTTCCTTTTCCTCCATCTCAAATAGGAAATTCTAATTTGATGAATGATTAGGACTATTTTTAGTAAATGAATCAGTTAATCAAGAGATTAGTGAGTAAACAATAGTTACTATTACTCAATTGAACCCATACTGACTCTATTATATACTAGGGCTCAGATAACTGCATTTAACTAACAATAACTCTACTAAATTTCTATGTTTTAACAATTAATTGATGTAAAAGTCTACTTCTAGCCTACAAAATCAAATTGACTAGCTTAAATGAGTGATTTGGCCATGAAACTCCTACTAACTGCAATTCAAGTCATCTTGCAGATGTGGAATTTATGATTTCTCAATTTGACTAAGGCACAAGTCAAATGAAGCCTTTTCTTCCTACAATTTAACACATCATATTAGCTAGAAAAGGATTCTTAACCACCCCAATCTTTCTCCTATGGAACTCAAACTTGCCTCTTGACAAAGTCTTTTTCAAAATGTTTGTGTCCTACTCCTCTGTAGGAATGTACTGCAACAAGATGATCCTCCTCTACACACTATATCTCAGGTGATAGAACATGATGTCTATATGCTTGGACCTATCATGAAACACTAGATTTTCAAAGTTTGATACAACTTTGATTATCAAAGTGGGTCAATATAGGCTTCATCCCCTAGTTAAGGAGACCAACCAGGATATTCCTCATTTGAAGAGCCTCGCATGATTCTTGATTAATAGTGATATACTAAACTTCTACTTTGCTGAGTGCTACAAATATATGGTTTTTTCTATGCCAAGAAAATTTTGTTGACACAACACTAAAGATAACTCTCGATGTGGTCTTCCTCTCTTATGGATTCCCTTCCCAATTTTCATCTATGAAACCTTGGAGATTCACTCCATCAGTTCTCTTATACCATAAACCAAAATATATTATTCCTTTGAGGTATCTAAGAACATGTTTTGTTGTTTTCCAGTGAAGCTTGGTAGGCTCCACCATAAACTTACTAGGACGATTAACTGTAAAACAATATCAAGCCTTGTGTTCACCAAGTACATCAAGGACCCCACCAATTGTTTGTAGATAGTTCCATCTATTGCCTCTCCTGTAAAAGAATTGTCTTTCCTCGAGTTAATAACTAGAGGAGTGTCCATGGGCTTACAGTTCTACATATGGAATCTTTGAAGGAGTTCAAAGGTGTACATACCCTCACTAACAAATATCTCTCCATCATCATGTTGCAACTCCAAACCGAGGATGTAGTGCATCAAACCCATGTCCTTCATCTCAAACTCTCTTGCAAGATACTCATTTCAAGAGTGGATAAACATATCATCTCTAGTTAATATCAAATCATCTACATATAGGACTAAGATGAGCATATTTCCATATATGAAAATGTAGTACAGATTTGAATCTTCTTCACTCCTAGTGAAGCCAAATCCACTAAGATAGGAATCTATGTGAGTTTACCAAGCACAAGGTTCCTGCTTGAGACCATAAAGGGATCTCTTGAGTATACACACATGTGTCTCCCTGTCAAATGTCTCAAATCCCTCTAGATTCTCAATTTATATCTCTTCCTAAGCCACTCCACTTAGGAAGGTAGCATTAACATCCATTCGGTGGATTTTCCACACAAATTGGGTTGCCAATACAAGTATAGTCCTGATAGAAGAATATATTCTCACAGGGATAAATGTCTCCTCATAATAAACTTGCTCTACCTGTGAGAAGCCTTTGGACATAAATTTGGCCTTGTACTCCTCAACATTTCCATCATCTGCATTTTTCACCTTATACACCCACTTGGAGCCAATAATTTTTTTTCCCTTAGGTCTAGGCACAACATCCCAAGCATCATTCCTCGTGATGGGGTCATACTTCTCCACCATGACGTCTATCCACACCTACTATGAAACTGCTTCCTCAAATGAAGAAGGCTTAGAATCAATCATTTTTGTCATGAGTTCCATATATATGGTATATGTGTTTGGTGATCCCTTTGTCTGTGCAAGGAGCTAAGAGGTCCATCATGCTCCTGGTAATCTTACACTAATATGTCTGCATCCCTTGTTCTGTTCATCCATTCTATGGAACACTTTGTGTGAGTGGGTTCCTCCAATATACGTCCTCTCTACTCCTCCACATGTGGGTGCTCCACAACATCTTGTGGATCTAACTAGGCCTCCTCCTTTGAAACTAGAAGATCCTCCTCTCATGGAATTTTCAACTCACACTCTAAAGATCTTCTCATTCCCTTATCCTCATTAATTCTAACATCTCTCCTCGTCATAGTCATCCTGAGTGAAGGCATAAATACCTGGTAAATATGAGGTTTCTTTGTGCATCCTATGAATATCCCCCTCTCTATAGTAGTTTCCAACTTTTTTGTTCTATCATTAGAGACATGACAATCGACCATGAATCCAAAAATGTGAAAGTGGAATACATTTGACTTCCTCTGAGAGAAAGACTCTTTAGGTGTGATCATTCCAAGAATTGTGTGTGGGATCATGTTCTATAAATAAATAGTTATATTACATGATTTTGTCCACATGTAAAATGGCAATCCCTGATCATGCAATATTTCTCTTCCAACCCCTACAATGTTTCTATTTTTCCTCTTTGTCACCCCATTTTGATGTGGGTTGTGAGGTTCAATCAACTCTCTTCTAATACCCTCCTTGGCACATAATTATTTGAAGGAATTATACACATAATCCCCTCCATTATCACTTTTCAAGGATTTTATTTTCTATCAAGTTTCATTTTCAACTAAGGATTTGAATTCAATAGACTTTAAATAAACCTCATCTTTCTTCTTCATAAAATAGGCCTAGCATATACAGGAAAAATCATCTACAAAAATCACATAATATGTGTGTTGTGCAAGTGATATTGTAGAAAATGTTCCACACACATCTTAGTGAACTCACTCCAAGATGGTTGAAGCTCTGTTATCTCGACCCTGGAAGGAGGATTTAAGATATTTTTCAAGAGTGCATCCCTTTCACACATCATGTTGATCAAGGATGCATTTTTTAAGTCCAGTGGTGATCTGTTGCATTATTTTCAAAGCTCCATGGTGTATGTGTCCCATGAACCTATGCTAGATCTCTCCAACATCCTTTCTCTGAACATGTTTTGCTTTTCTACTCAGTGCAGCGCATGTATCCACCTCTAACTTGTAGAGGTTTTTAACTTGAACAAAAAATTATTTTACTTGTCTAATAGAAAAATCCTTCAGATAATATTTCTCCTTATTGAACACCACATCATATCCATGGTATTTAAGTACAACTATAAAAACTATTGTTTTATTTAGACCAAGCACATACATTACATTCTTTAGGTGAAGTTGGGAGCTTGAATCCATCTTAAAGGTGATAGTCCCAATCCCCTTGGTATTATACCTTCCATCATCTCCAAGTTCTATGTGTAATTGTAGGTTCTTCTCCTTGAGGTTGTTGAAGAACTCCTTACTTACTTTCATATGAAATGAAGCACCAAATGTAAGTACCACACACTGTCTCATACATTACTCATCATGCATACAATGAGGGTGAAATCCAACTCAATTTGGGATGTGAGAGCATAACCTCCTATTGCTCCTTCAAAACTTCTTACTGGATTTATTGTGTGGACACTTGGTTGCATAATGACCAAATTCATGACAATGAAAACATTCAATTTTAATGAGGCATTTCTTCTTGCCATAGTTCTGGCTAGATTTTTATTTTGCTTGGTCCTTCTTTCCCTTCGCCTTCTTTCCTTTTCTTACTATAATTTTTTTTGTTTTTCCTCATATTTGAATGTGACACCATCTCTAGTGTTTCTTCTGGTCTCCTCCTGCACCAAATCAAACCAAAGTATCTCCCAATCTAGTAGCTTGTCTCTTCCATTAACTGAATCATGATAGTTGTGCTAAGATTTCAGAATTCCAAGTAGTTATAATATCACAAGCTCAAATGATGGCACATTTTCTCCTACTCCTCCAAGTTCATCTCTGACCTGAGTGAATCTAGATAGGTATTACGGAATGGTTTAATTTTTCTACATTCGAATGCTCCTAATTTTATCTCTCAATGCCAATTTTCTAACATCACTACTGCTCTGGAATAGATATGTGAGAGTTTTCCACATTGTAAAAGGAGTCTCATTTCCATGCAATTTTGAAACCACATGATCTTTGACACCCTCTAGAATAATCCTCCTTGATTATGTTGTGTCTTTCTTCCATTGAACAAATGTTTGTGCATAGGATGATATTGGTTTTGGAATATTAGTTTGTGTATATTCCCATAATCCATTGTCATCCAAGATAACTTTCATTTTTTCTCTTCAAGAACAAATTTTTTTGATTCCCTCCAATGCATATTGAAGCCTCAATCCATTGAAAGACATTTTTCCTGCACTGAAGAAGATCTTAACCAAAAACTTTTAAATCAATTTTTTTTATAAGAGAGGATATAGAACTTGGTTTCTATGTATTCTTCAATAGCTCTAATACCATTCAGAATTAGCTTGAAATTTTTAGTTGCTGATGAATTCGTATTGAAAAAAATAGACACATATTCTGTCTACTCAATCTGCGGAAAAGAAAAAAAAAACAATAGAAACACATGCAATAACATGTAACCATTAAATCATAATGAACACAGTATTTTTCATGGGAAATCCAACTAGGAAAAACCCCTCCTCTGTTTTATATTAAATTAGATGAGATTATAGATCTATTATAATGAATGCTTCAATCCTTGAAGCTACACCTACACTAGAATAGCAATCTCTTTCTCTCTAACCTGCTCCAACCAACACTTGGGAAAAATAGGCCATAGAATTCCTCTAATTTCCTTGTGCAATCCTTGAGGAAATGAGCTCATGAAAATAGCAGAATTCCCTATTTCCTTGTACAAATCCAAGATGAATTGATCACCTACTCCAATGCCAAACCTATGTACTCAACTAATATATAATTGATAATTATAATGTTCTTTTTCCTCCACCATAGCTAGGCAATTCAAATTACATGCATGATTACAACTATCTTTAGTAAATTCATCAATTAACTAAGAGATCAGTGAACTAACCATAGTTACTACTGCTCAACTCAAGACCTGCTGGCTCTATTCTAGAGTAGAGCTCAAATAATTGAGTTTAACTAACAATAAATTCACTAGATTCCTAGATATTAGCAATCAACTCATGCACAACTCCACTTCTAGCCGACCAACTTGAATTGTCTTATTCAATTGAGTGATTTGGCCATGTCATTCTTGCTAACTACAACTCAAGTCATCCTGCTGATGTAGAATTTTGAATTTCTCCATTTGGCTAAGGCACAAGTCAAATGGCACCTTTTCTTTCTACAATTTAACAATGTATATTGATTAAAAAATCTAAATACTCTTATATGTTTCTTAATTTGAACTAATTCTAGTTGCTAAATCTTCCTTTGGTATGTTTTCATTTTTCTTAATAAATATATTCTTATTTTATATCACGCCAATACAATTTCAATATATATCAATTTATATATTTTCAATAGGAATGCAGGTTGTAGTTTAAGTGCATGTTGTCTTATAGTTCACATTCCTAGTTCTTGAAAATTACACTTCAATTAATTACATCATTGTTAGCTACCTTCTCAAAATTATAAACATACATGGATGGAACCATATTATCCTCCCCATGTTCCGTGTTAATTTTTATACTATCTTTGTTGCACTTGAAAAACAATCATTCACTTGCCTTGAGCAACAATGATGATTACTTGTGTATTACATTTTTATTGAATTAAATATTTGGTTTTGTATGCAATCATGTTTTGCAACACTTTTATTGGATTATCTATTTGGTTTTGTGTGCAATCATGTTTTTTAAGACTTTTTCATGACATACTTGTAAGGGTGGGATTTTTCTCATGTATATGTATTTGACTTAGTAGTCGTGTGACTAGTTGCACAAGTTATTAGTGATACATATACATAGATATGCCGATACATATACATGGTGATATATATACAAAGATATGTTCACAAGACCTTTTTCTTCAATCATGTAATTGAAGAACTTCCTCGTTGATACTTGGTATATATAAAAATTCTTCGATGATCATGATGATAATTGGTATCCAAAGTGAGCAACTTGAAAACACAGTTTGTATTATTATTATTTTAAAACTCTCCTTGGTTTGAGAATGCATCGATATTGAATATGAACCGTATATGGGAATGGTATTATTCATTTATTCTTTTAATTTAGTAAACTAGCATTTGCACCAGATGTTGCAAAGGAAATGCCGTAAGGCATAAATTGAAGAACACAAATACAACAAAAGAATACTTTGATAAAGAATAAAAATATATTGAACGCTCAAATCAATGCCCCATTAACTGAAACCAGTTAGTAGACATATCTATCAACATTAGGATTATACACAATGATCAAGAAATTTCCCATATACAAACAACACCTTCCACAACAACCTTTTGTCACATCCACATTTTAAAAAATGCCTTGGAACGTGATTGGAATCTCCCATATTGTCTTTTTAATTATGCAGATAAATCTTCCATATTGCTATTTTCATCATGAATATTCTTAGTTCATTGTTGTAAAGTGTTAGTGTGTTAAATTCAATACTGTAAGTTTGACAAGCGAAAAAAATTCTTCAATTAGCATAATATGCATTTTTCTCTCACCATGTATTTTTCAGTCATGCATTACAAAACTTCCATCAAAGAGCACAAGTAACAGATTAACATGTATTTTCCCTTCATTATTTTCATCACAGAGCCAAGAAATCTACGCCTTATCTATAAAGTAACAAAAACATTTTGAAATAAGTTTAATATTTCAAGACAGTGTCTAACCTATAAAGTAACAAAAACTTTTTGAAATAAATTTAATAGTTTAAGCAATTGACTAACCTAATTTAATAATTGAAAAATTCTCAAAGATGAATTATACTCCATAATAAGAGAGCCAACATTGGAGCCCATACTTTCACTAAAAGGAAAAGAAACACAACCACTTGTTAAGAAGAAATTCAAGTAATAATAATAAAACAAAATAATAAACATTAAAGTATAAAATGGTATTTCCAATGCACAGGTATAAATATACATGCTCTATGTCCATTGTTAGATTAAATGGGTGTGGAGAAAGGGAAAGAAGCATGTTCAATTTGTTTCTAAATGAGTGGTTATCTAAGCTCATAAACATAATAAAAAAGATACTTATTACAACAACTTCTATATGATTATTCTTTTTGAAACATAGTTAAAACCGTAAATTAACAATTTCAGAAACCTACACATGTTAGAAACAATCAGATAAGCCATGATGATTGAGTTTCCTGTTACTTAAAGTCTTTGTTGATTGAGTCCACTGAATGAGCCAAGTTCATGTTAGCTTTGGTTGAGTTGATGTAAAAATGTGTAGTGGAGTTGATATCAACTAAGGTCTAGTTGTAGAATCACCAAACTGAGTTGAAGTTGGCTTAGCTAGACATACAAGGTTAAACCAGCTGACCGATAAAGTTTGTCATAACTATAAACAGAGATTTATTCAAGCTTAGCAACAATTACTATCATCATCGGCTAATGTTTAAATACTAAATTGCAAAATGCAGTTAATGCCAGATAATGTATACATTTTTTAGGGCATTGGGCAGTAGCAACACCAGAGCTATGTTGTGGGTTTTGTATTGGGAAAATTCGTATTGTGGAATTTGGGTTTTGCATGAGTATTGTTGTTTCCAGAGAAAACGATGTTGTACATAATGGTGGAGAGATGTTGTGCAATTGTTTCAGGTTCCGTAATTTGATGATATGCACAGAATGGGTAATGCCATGAGGCCCTAAATGTTTTTGGTCAAATGAGGAGAGTGTTTCTAAGCCAAACAACTTCAGCTTTGGCACCATTGTCAAGGCCTGCGTTGGGTAATCCCATGAGGCCCTAAATGTTTTTGGTGAAATGAGGAGAGTTCTTTTAAGCCAAATAACTTCACCTTTGGCACCATTCTGGAACATCTAAAAGCTCTGAACAGCTTACCCGCCTGGTATTTAGTATGTTGTACAGGCCTGGAACTTATATTTGTGTCAACAAATGAGTATGTGGTTGAACCCACAGGTGTCTTCATCGACAAAAAGAAAGCAGCTGCTCACTTGAAGGTTTGAATATTACCATTCCACAATTCAATTATAATTGATTTTTTCCTTCAAAAGTTATCCGACATGCTACTAATTAAGAATACAATGTAGGTAAAAGTTGAGAAATGATATTTGAGGTAACTAAGGAGTTGTCACATGTAATGCCACTCCCTTTCTACATGAGCAAGGAGATTTGGCAATAGCATGTCCGCTTTGGCTCTTTCTCAATTTATAAAATTGACACTGTTGACTAATATCGGCATAACCAACCCTATTCTAAGTTGAAACTTCTTTCAAATTGAGCATTCACCTCATGAAAGGTTACCTTAAAATTGCTCCATAGTTGTGACTATTCGAAATTGACAAGGTGATTAAAAAATAACATGTTTGTTTTAAGTTAATGGTTTCAATCATGAATCCATTGTGAAATTTCTCGCATTTTAGCTTCTAATTGTTCAATAATGAACCCATTGTGCATTGTTCCAATTGTAGAAAATTCTAGCCCTAAGTGATTCTTTCCCTTATGATCTCAATCAAACAAATCAATTATTGAATTTAATTAATGTAGAAATTAATTTCGGACCATAGCAACAATCATACAATAGCTGGAAAAGTAAATAGGATGCATAAAACAGTTTTTTTTTCTAAGTAGGACTAATTCAATTAAAAAAGGCAAAAATATAATTACACCGAGGCCCCGCCTCAAACTCTATTTCTAGCTTTCATCGAAACAGTTGATACTGCCCCAGATTGGGGAAACCAGCATGAAATTGCAAAACAGTTACCATATAACCCTGAACTGACATCAACAGACACCATAATACGACCTTGTGACACAGAAAAAAGGTGCAACTCAGCAACACTGGACATGACAGCAAACCAACAAAACTACTGAACTGCTAAACATACGCAAAAATATCAAGCGACTAGACCAAACCGTGATCTGCCTGAGGCCGATTTGGTTCATGGGTGGCTGCATTTGCCAGAGGGCATCAGTTGTTTTGCTACTCCTCCGGAGTTTCCTCGACCACGGGACACACATACTGTTCCCAATCGTCTTCCTTTTTCTCCACATCGCTCTTCTCAGCATCGCCTGTAGGCCCCTCCATCTGCTGGGTGCCTCTTGATCTGCCAGCACACCCCACCGTTAAAGCCACGACTGCAGAGCAGCCACCCGCCCGTTGAAAGTCGTCTACATGCTCATTGTCACCATGCATTCTGCTATGCCTGATTCCCTGGCTATCATCCTTTGAATTTTTCTCCTGACTCCTCTCATATCCTGGGCTCTCATCCCCTGAGAATGCTCCTTATAGCTTGTCACTTGATCATTGTCCAGCATTTCTTCTTCAGTGAAGACAACGGTCACCTTGGCAGTGATAGTAGGTTTATTTAGACGGCTATGGAGCCTGAAATGGGTAGTGTGAGAGGCAGAGCCAGGACTCTGCTGGGAAATAACAGAATGGAGCCCAAAATCTCTGAGCGGATCCCTTGACTCCATCCCACGCCCCCGCCTACTGCGCACGTAGGAATAGTGTCTGAGCTGAGGTCTGGGTTGAGGCTCATCTTCCTGGTCCTGAGGAGGGGAAGGGGGAGCCGAGCTCTGCGCAGTATGAGGTCTCGCTCTGCCTCCCCGAGAACCTCCATATCGACTCCTCATTCGATGCCTTACCATCCTGGTGAGGACTGAGAGCAGATCAACGGGATATTCAGTTGGGGAGGGGGATTGATTACAGAAACAGGGCCTCCGAGCAAGATTTACAGGGCAAAGCATGGAGTGGGAGAAATGGTGGCCATTTCCAAAATCGATGCAACTAAGGTGCCAACAACGTTTTCATGTAGTTGTTCTACTACCTGCGAGCTTTGCCTACAGCGGACAATAGCTACGAATCGGGGGACGAACAATGGGAACAGGAGGCGCCATTCTGATATCTACTTTATCCATATCTCGGCCTGATGGGCCATTTATTTCCATCTGCATGTTGTTCAGATTTCGACTGCAGTGAGCCTGGATCCGGGCCCAATTCATCACCTGGCTGGTCCTTGCACCGACGTTTCTAAGTGATCCCATTAATGCTCTTTGAAAACACCCGCATCCGGGTCATAAAACAGTTTTTGCATAAAATGGTTTTTGGAAATGTTTGAGACCACTCAGAGCAATGATGGCACTGCACAAAGGAAGTTTAATGCTTAGCCAGGTGGATGGGATTAAAACAAAATTGAAAAGGCCAACTTGCAGTCCGAAAAGGGTCAAGCCCTAAAAGAGACCTGAACCTCAGATCAGACTATGGTGGAGGGACGAAAGGCCTAAGAAGGTTTGCTAGATTTTTGTAAAGGCAAAGCCTTTATAAACCAATTGTATAAAATGGTTTTTGGAAATGTTTGAGACCACTCAAAGCAATGATGGGACTGCACAAAGGAATTTTGTGAAAGGAGGCTATCACATCAACCCAGGAACTTGCGTGAAAAGCAATTATATTCCTCCTCCCTTACAGTGACTATTGAGAAAGTTCCAAGAAAGTTACTATCACTATTCAAAGGAATAAGAAACTTTACTGTGTTCTTTCTTGGGTTCAAAAAAAACTGAAGAGTAACCATGACTGTCAAAAAGCAATAAATTAGATGTCACAAGATTAAAGCTAAAGATAAGACAGAAGAATACTAATATGGAATGGAATTTCAACAAAGGGACATGCCATTTTGGAAACATACCCTATAACATGACATAGGTCACAATCAAAAGCTGAAGATGGTCCATGAACCAAAATAGATTTTATATTTTTTATGCCATAACAGGGCCAAAGAAGATTGATAAGCTAGATACTCTCACTATTCAAAGGAATTAAAATGTTTAGATATTTGTTTTCACATATTCTAATATGATCCCACTGTAGCAGAGTGAGGTACAAATGTTGGAGAATTCCTAAAACAATCGAGATTTTTTCAATTTTAGGACTCGAACTCAGATAGTCAGATTGCTGCCACTCCTCCTTACATATTTCCCTGCAGATTTGATTGAATGAGGCCTTCAAGCATCAATGTACCATTACAAGGCACCATGGCCCGTTGGCAGAGAAAGTAAGTTGTGAGCTGAACATCCCATGGCTGAACACCGTGGCAACACCTATCTCCTATGTAGCATGTGCATTAAACTGCAACCCTTGAAAGCACGTTGGCTCCTGAGGAGTAAGGTTACTGACTAATAATTGATCCACATACATGGTGGACCAATTTTTGTTGAAATTTATGATTTTTTAACCATTAAAAAAAATTAGCATTTATTTTTGTTCAATATAATATAAAATAACAAACAAACATCTTCAATGAAACGAGATTCGAAAGAAGGAAAATCTTGAAATTGAAACTATGTGGCATGTAAGTTGTCTGAAATTTGAATATACAAACTGAAATTAATGAACATCAGTGACATTATTTCGTCAAAGCTCTACTCGTTGGAGCCAATGCACAATATATTCGTTCACAAATTCCAAATACAGTCAAAGGACACACAATAAACAGACCAAACGCAGAAGATAGTCTTCCACAATTTTCAAGTATTGATATCATTATCTGATTGGATATTCAAAGTAGAAAAATAGACAGATACATTCAAACTATTCACGTTTAGTGCAAATATGTAAAATGCAAAAGGGCAACCCTTACACTACAAGGTGGGTCAGTGCATCTCAAGAACTAAACCAATAAGAAGCAACCCTTGTAGCCACAATAATGACCCACAATAATGACCCACATTCAAACCCTGGAGGCATAAAGCCTTGATCTTGTGTATTATTTAGTTGAGTTTGATGACCATGACCACATGTTAAGTGACAATGGTGGTGTAAGAAACAGTCTCTTATTCAGTTTGTGAACCCTACAGAGATCATGTGGATTTGGGTTTCATAAATCTAAAAATGAGAGAAATGAAGACATAAATGGTACAAGAAACAGGTGTCTTATTAAGTTATTCAGGCTGTGGGCTTTACTGCAATAATGCAGAGTTGAGGTTTACAACTCACCATGCATCAAAAAACAAGAGAGAATTAAGGACGAATGGTACAAGAAGCAGGACTTTTATTCAAGTTGTGGGCTTTACTGCAGTAATGTGGAGTTGGGGTTCCTTTTTACTTACAGATCCAACAATAAAATAAAAAGGAATGAGGGCACGAATGGTACAAGAAATATGCACTTTTTTCAAGTTGTGGGCTTTACTGCAATAATGCAGATTTATGAAAGAACGGTACAAGAAACAGGTCTTTTATTCAGGTTGTGGGCTTTACTGTGATCATGCGAAGTTGGGATTCTTTTTCTCTCACAGAGATATACAAAGGGCAGGAATGAAGACAAGTATGGTACAAAAAATTGTTCCTATTTATTCAAGCTATGTACTTTACTTCAATAATGTAGATTCATAAGGCTGTTTAACTTCACTTCAATAATGCAGATTCATATAAGGATGGTATAAGAAACACGTCTCTTAATCAGGTTGTCAGTTCTATTGCAACCATGAGAGTTGGGGTTACGGTTCATGAGCTCCATACCACTAGGTGTCAAGTTTGAATCTAAGTCTGAAGCTCACTTGAGAAATCTGAATCCCCTTAGAGGTGAGGTAAGGAGCACTAGTCTATTGCCTATGCCAATGCCAATGGGTCTAGCATGTCTAAAGGTTAAATATACCATCCATGAATGTGGGAAACCATCCTTCCGAAGGGTTTCCTAGCACCATTAAGTTAATGAATTCAAACAAATCAAAGCTAGTGAATTCCAACAAACCTAAATTGATGGAATGAAACAAAACAAAGCTACTGAATTCCAACAAAGCTAGATTGATGGAATGAAACTGAGTGATTCCATGCTTACCTGCGTATTCAGGGGCCAGATAACCAAAAGTGTCGGCCAACCTGGTTTCAACAGAAAACTTTCCATTAGGGGCCAGCTTGACCAACTCGAAATCCGAGACCTTGGCCCTCATGTCGTCGCCCAGAAGAATATTAGAGGGCTTCAGATCTCTGTGAATGAAGCTCGTCTGTGCAGGTACTCAACTCCGCGGGCGACATCGAGGGCAATGGAATGAAATGGAGTGATTCCATGCGTACCTGCGTATTCAGGGGCCAGATAACCAAAAGTGCCGGCCAGCCTGGTTTCAACAGAAAACTTTCCATCAGGGGCCAGCTTGACCAACTCGAAATCCGAGACCTTGGCCCTCATGTCGTCGCCCAGAAGGATATTAGAGGGCTTCAGATCTCTGTGAATGAAGCTCGTCTGTGCAAGGCTGTGCAGGTACTCAACTCCGCGGGCGACATCGAGGGCAATGGAATGAAATGGAGTGATTCCATGAGTACCTGCGTATTCAGGGGACAGATAACCAAAAGTGTCGGCCAGCCTGGTTTAAACAGAAAACTTTCCATCAGGGGCCAGGTTGACCAACTCGAAATCTGAGACCTTGGCCCTCATGTCGTCGCCCAGAAGGATATTAGAGGGCTTCAGATCTCTGTGAATGAAGCTCGTCTGTGCAAGGTTGTGCAGGTACTCAACTCCGCGGGCGACATCGAGGGCAATGCTAAGCCTCTGTTTCCATTCTAGCGGCCTCAGCCCGGCCGCCGCCCATTCAAATAGATGCAGACTCAGCAGCCCCTGGGGCATATACTCGTACACCAGCATCTTCTCCCCGCCGTCGATACAGTACCAAAGGAGATGAAGCCGATGTGCTGCTCAGGCAGTTAAGGAGTTGCAGCTACCTCAACATAATCCAACGACTCAAGATGGCTCAATCGTCTAACATATCATCTAATGGTGCAAAGTAATGACACGTAGGCAGAGAGCAAAGTTGATTTCAGAGGGGAACGCCTTACGGCGTAAAAATACACTACAAAAAAGTCCTGTTTGTGTTTACCCTTTTTTTTATTTGAATATTGCCCTTCACATGGAAAACCTATGATCTCTTCCTAATTCATCTTTGACAGGTGAAATTAATAATCAACTGAGAATTTGTGACGATCTAGTTCATAGAAAGTTGGACCTTATTCCGCAGGGGCGCAAAATTGATAAACTAGCCTCCTAGCATTTAAGTCCTGCAGATATAACGTTGTGCTTCAGGTTTATATGGGCACTTACCTTATACCAGTTCAGGCTTAGTTTATGTCATGGGAATTAACAGGGATTACAACATCAAACCAAAATCTTTGCACACTAAATGACATTCCTAACAAATGTCAGTCGTTCAACTCAATGTCAGGTAATCCTGCGCAGTAAACTTGTAGATGTCAAACAAAATCAATGCATTGAAAGATGGTGTGCATGTCAAATCCAATGTTTTTAAGCTATAGATGGAACTGCAGAAGAAAATTGAAAGTTTGCACAAAGGAAATTTGGGGATCAAACCATCTAAGGAAGTCGGGGTTCATTTCTAAGAATGATGGTATCCTTTGCACACATGCATACCTTCTGGCGACTAGAGTCATGATGAGGCTTAATCATTTTTTCCCATGATCTGATTAGACCTTGTATTTTTACAGACATGCTCAAGAATTCTAACTGGAAAACAAAAGAATTTAGCTTTAAGCTTAAAACTAGCAACAAGGCATTGTACCCTGTATCATTCTAACTACAGAGCAAATTTTCTGTATTGTTACCAGCAAAATATACAAGTACGGTACCTAATTGCTTAAATTCCTTAAAGAGATTAGGTCTTCTTATGATATTGTACAGCATTTCGATATTTATTTATTTCACAATTATAATCACCCTGAAAATACAAAGACATGATGCCCAATGTGCACTTGCAAAAAGATGCCTTCCTTTGTCATATTCATAGCTGAAAACTTTATTGAGCAATATCAAAATATAAATACAGAGTTTTGCATGTGCCACAGTAGGTAAAAGGAGCTGATTTATGACAGAACCAAGAACAGCAAGAAATTCTTCCTTTCTACCCTCCAACTCTGGAAGAGCTTTCCAAGTGCTACGCTTCAGTGATTTGAAATTTTGCACTGTCTGCTCTTCCAATATAAAGAATAAGCTATGCACAAGGCATATGATCTTCTGAAGCTATAGTCCCGACCAAGTAATGCTCTCATCACACAAATTTACATGTATGATTCTTCACTAAAGCTACAGCTTCTGTAACCAGATTTGGTTATTGTGCTGCAGAGTTCCTGTTAGTAAAAAAGCCAGTAGGAACCTACAACAATGCAGGTTAACTATTTTTCAAGATATATTTAATCATCTCCTTACAATATCCATTTTCTACTGATTCTGTAACAAACCTTTCATTGATTGTACCTTTTGGAATTCCAAAGAGGGTAACAAATATTTCCCTATGGCATTGATCACATATGAAAACTGACCTTCAACGATCAATTTAAGAAGAGTGGCCCCTGGAACCATACATTCTGCATAATCATTGAAGGGATAGGGTACAACACGGTCATCCATGCACTGTCCCAGTTGGAAAATTTATCAAAAGGATGCCATACTGAAAACTTATCACATTTTGTATTCTTTTTAAGTAATAGTCCTTTGTCTGGACTCCGAATCAAACAGCTCAGAGAATTTAGAAATAGAAGTCTTTTGTTTGAGTCAGACAGTTCAGAGAACACAAAATCCTAGCATGGAGAAATGCAAACATGAATAATATAAAGGAAAATGCTATTATACCATTGATGTTATTATTTGAATTCAGCTAAAGTTCGCAGAAACTATACCTCTGCTATCTTTCTCAATGACTTCGTTTTTCTACGCAATCAAATAAATTCATCATGCATTCCAAGCTCCTATGATATTGTACAACATTTCGATATTTATTTATTTCACAATTATAATCACCCTGAAAATACAAAGACATGATGCCCAATGTGCACTTGCAAAAAGATGCCTTCCTTTGTCATATTCATAGCTGAAAACTTTATTGAGCAATATCAAAATATAAATACAGAGTTGATGAGGCTTAATCATTTTTTCCCATGATCTGATTAGACCTTGTATTTTTACAGACATGCTCAAGAATTCTAACTGGAAAACAAAAGAATTTAGCTTTAAGCTTAAAACTAGCAACAAGGCATTGTACCCTGTATCATTCTAACTACAGAGCAAATTTTCTGTATTGTTACCAGCAAAATATACAAGTACGGTACCTAATTGCTTAAATTCCTTAAAGAGATTAGGTCTTCTTATGATATTGTACAGCATTTCGATATTTATTTATTTCACAATTATAATCACCCTGAAAATACAAAGACATGATGCCCAATGTGCACTTGCAAAAAGATGCCTTCCTTTGTCATATTCATAGCTGAAAACTTTATTGAGCAATATCAAAATATAAATACAGAGTTTTGCATGTGCCACAGTAGGTAAAAGGAGCTGATTTATGACAGAACCAAGAACAGCAAGAAATTCTTCCTTTCTACCCTCCAACTCTGGAAGAGCTTTCCAAGTGCTACGCTTCAGTGATTTGAAATTTTGCACTGTCTGCTCTTCCAATATAAAGAATAAGCTATGCACAAGGCATATGATCTTCTGAAGCTATAGTCCCGACCAAGTAATGCTCTCATCACACAAATTTACATTTATCCGACCAAGTAATGCTCTCATCACACAAATTTACATGTATGATTCTTCACTAAAGCTACAGCTTCTGTAACCAGATTTGGTTATTGTGCTGCAGAGTTCCTGTTAGTAAAAAAGCCAGTAGGAACCTACAACAATGCAGGTTAACTATTTTGCAAGATATATTTAATCATCTCCTTACAATATCCATTTTCTACTGATTCTGTAACAAACCTTTCATTGATTGTACCTTTTGGAATTCCAAAGAGGGTAACAAATATTTCCCTATGGCATTGATCACATATGAAAACTGACCTTCAACGATCAATTTAAGAAGAGTGGCCCCTGGAACCATACATTTTGCATAATCATTGAAGGGATAGGGTACAACACGGTCATCCATGCACTGTCCCAGTTGGAACATTTATCAAAAGGATGCCATATTGAAAACTTATCACATTTTGTATTCTTTTTAAGTAATAGTCCTTTGTCTGGACTCCGAATCAAACAGCTCAGAGAATTTAGAAATAGAAGTCCTTTGTTTGAGTCAGACAGTTCAGAGAACACAAAATCCTAGCATGGAGAAATGCAAACATGAATAATATAAAGGAAAATGCTATTATACCATTGATGTTATTATTTGAATTCAGCTAAAGTTCGCAGAAACTATACCTCTGCTATCTTTCTCAATGACTTCGTTTTTCTACGCAATCAAATAAATTCATCATGCATTCCAAGCTCCTATTAAGCAAAATATGACCAGAATTTCATTTACATTTAAGAAATACCTGCCAAATATGTATTGGTCCAAGGAAGCCCTCCCACTCTTCGTGCACCTCATTAAATAGGGAATGAAACAACGACGTAAAACCCTTCATCAGCTTCTTTCTTACTTGTAAATCTGCGAGACTGTATCCCCATTTGTTAACAGTTTCCTCGACGAATAGTACAAAAATCAATGAAGAAACCCTGCTCCATCCTTTGTTTCAATTGATTATCTTTTGAGACTCATGTATTGAAACGAAAAATAGCTTACAAGTTCACCACAGTTTCTACGAGAAATAATGATTCAGCGCTAAATTTCAGCGGTCCAAGATTACAGAAGGCGCCAATATCAGGATTACAGAACGAAAATTCAACTCGACCTGTGAATGAAGCTCGTCTGTGCAAGGTTGTGCAGGTACTCAACTCCGCGGGCGACATCGAGGGCAATGCTAAGCCTCTGTTTCCATTCTAGCGGCCTTAGCCCGGCCGCCGCCCATTCAAACAGATGCAGACTCAGCAGCCCCTGGGGCATATACTCGTAGACTCAGCAGCCCCTGGGGCATATATTCGTACACCAGCATCTTCTCCCCGCCGTCGATACAGTACCCAAGGAGACGAAGCCGATGCCCTGCTCAGGCAGTTAAGGAGTTGCAGTTACCTCAACATAATCCAACGACTCAAGATGGCTCAATCGTCTAACATATCATCTAATGGTGCAAAGTAATGACACGTAAGCACAGAGCAAAGTTGATTTCAGAGGGAAACGCCTTACGGCGTAACAATATTTTTGCCCAGTACTCTTATGTTTATGGTAAGTATTCTTATAATAATAAGAGATGGTTGCATTCATCGATATTGAATATGCAATACTTATGTTTATGGTAAGTATTCTTATAATAATAAGAGATGGTTGCATTCATCGATATTGAATATGAATTGCATATGGAATGCTATTATTCATTTATTCTTTTAATTTACTAAACAATGTTTATGGCAAGTACTCTTATATTTATGGTAAGTACTTTTATGTTTATGGTAAGTATTCTTATAATAATAAGAGAGTAAGTTGTTTGGCCCATAATTTTATATATCTATATTCTCTTTGTGAGTTTAACAATGTTGTTTTAATTTACTAAACAATGTTTATGGAAAGTACTCTTATATTTATGGTAAGTATTTTTATGTTTATGGTAAGTATTCTTATAATAATAACAAAGTAAGTTGTTTGGCCCATAATTTTATATATCTATATTCTCTTTCTGAGTTTAACAATGTTGTTAGTCATCTGATAGTATTCCTATAACTTAATTGTAAATTCATTAAATTTTGATTTCATTTGGTTTGTTTTCAAACAATTTTTTTCATGGGTTTATTAACATCCTAGTAAATTTGTCACTATTACATTTATGGTCAAAATATAATGTGGGTTTATTAACATCCTTGTAAATTTGTCACTATTACATTTATGGTCAAAATATAATATTTAAATGCATATTTTTTAAATAATAACGAAATACAATTTTAACATTGAGAAATAGTTAAAATGGGTGAATTTCTTTAACAAATGTAGCTTAATAAATGTTAGAATTAGAATTTTAGTTAACATAAGCTTAAAGAACGCTTTATTGATGTTACGTATCCATAATGATAGTCAATTAAGCAATGATTAATTTATGTTTGTGGATTTTTTTCTGGAGAGGCTTACAATCATTTTATAATTGAATGACATATCTTTCGATAGATTTTTTTTCCAAATTTTAAAAGATGCTTTTACACAGAAAGATGCATTATGTTTCTAAAGCGTTGAGATTATAATATATAATATTACTAGCAAATTTTCTTATTCATAATTGTTTTTTTAAATAATTCATAAATGTTTGAGTTCTCTATTTGTAATAATATTTAAAGCGTTGAGATTATAATATATAATACTACTAGTAAATTTTGTTATCCATAATTGTTTTTTTTAATAATTTATAAATGTTTGAGTTCTCTATTTGTAATATTATTTAAATGTATTCTTATTGTATTAATGAACACTTTAATATTTTTTTTAAATTGAAAACAATATTGAATAATTCTATCTTAGGTGTTGGTGAATTTTAATGGTTAGTATTTATAGATTTGAAATTAAAGTACTAACTTTAACTACAAATATTGATCTTGATGAATGAAATTATTCTACATGTAAATAATTATGGAAAATTATTTGAAAATCATTGCAAATTTCCTGATATTAATGACGGGAAATGTTGTTTCCCTTGAATTAAATGTAAAGGTATCAAAATAATATGTTTCAATCTTAGCAACTATAAAGGATTGGTTAGAGTACGTGAACCTAGAAGAAAACCCTATTAGTAAGATAAAGAAAACAAAAAAAGAAAAAGTGTATTTTGTAACGTAAGGTTTTAAAGTTTTTAATGTTTTCATAAAAGTTATATTTTATTTATTTGTAATAAAATGAGAAATATGCCTAGGTTTGGAATTTGTAATGTTGAAATTTGTAGTACAGATAGTGAGGTGATAAAATTTAAGTTAATTATATAGGATAAAGTGATGTTGATATTATAGAGAATGAAGGGATAAACATTTTGATTTATGAGACTTTTATTTTTATGGATGAGATCTATGAAAATACTCATGTTGGATCTTTTACTGATATGACATATACAACTTATATATAAAGCTTCAAAGACAAGTATTCTCTTTTTTATGTTATTGTTGGTCAACCTGAAAGTTATCAATAATATTTCAAAGAATTCTATGACACAAATCCTAAGGAACACAAAATAATTATTTATATGGACACAAACCTTTTCTTGTTTGGTGATTATAATAAATAAAGTTTAATACCCACTATTAAATGTATTAATTTTTTTGTTCTTATTGTTTTGATTTTAGGTGATTTTCTCCTACCATTGTCGAATACTCTCACCTAAACATAGTAATAATTATATTCCCTTGTGAAAGATGTGAAAGATATATGAATGGTGAATCACATAATTAATGCATACACTAATGATTATATTATATATTATGCAGAAAATGCAATGAAAAATTTATACTCTTTGTGTGGAATTAGTAGATATTGAATTAAGAAAATAAAAAATAAGGTGTATTTCAAAGATCCTTGTCATATCCCCATAATTCCATGATTTGAATTTTTCTTCAAGTCATAGAACAATTTTTTTAGTGTATATGATTTTTCCAACAACTCTATTTTGTATCTCATAGACTTTCAATCAATTTTTGTATGTCCAATTGGTTGTTGGAAGATGATTTTCATGGTCAATCACAATCTTTTTTGATTTTCATTTTTTTGTATTGGCATCTCATTTCATGTTCTCCTGCTCTTACACATATTCATTTTTGAAAATTATTACTTGAGTTATTTATTTAATTGTTGTAATAATTAAATTACTCTCACCTATTTATCTAAGTTAATTATTGTTAGCATGGTCAAATAAATGTTAGACCTAGATATTACATTGAGACAATTCTTGGTAGTTAGATCTAAATAGTTCTTAGCATTTAGTTGATTCTAGAGAGATCTTCTTCAATTTATTTAACACCATTTCATGAATTAATACAAGTGTGTGGAAAGACAAAGAACTAATCATTTAAAAATTATTTGGTTGTAGGAACAATGGGATTTTTCTTGTGTTTACTCTTACAAAATGTCAAATTGTCTATGTGAGTATTGTCACTACTTCTAATCATTAAATTGGTACCAGATCTAGGTTGGATCCATCCTTTAGCAATCTTCTAAAGTGTTTTGAGTGGAGACTATTATTTATGTTGAGAGGAGTTATTTTCCATTAGTTGCATAGATTAGAGGGGACAAGGGAGTGTTCAAGTAATAAATCTAGTCATTGTTAAATATTTGAGCCACTCTTGAAGGAATCTAGTTGAAGAATCCAAACTAATAGCAAGCCTATAGAACTATTGACTATATGGATATTTGTGAGTATAGTTTGTTGAAATAAGAATATATATAAAATCTATGGTTTCAAATAGATGGCACCATTTTCTTCTCCAAACCCTATTTATATCCAATGAGTAAGAAGAGATGCAGTTGTCGTGAGATGCCATAGTTGACAGGAAATTGCACTAGTTGGAAGAGAAAGGCATCACCCAATTTACCAAGAGAATAGACAAGTGAAGGACACTTCCAAACATAATGTAGTGGGTAGATGAGTTTCTAAGCTACAAAACTTATGGGTAATAAGTACTCATATAATCAAATTTGTTATGATGTAGTAAATTTTGTCCTTTAATTCTTGTGTGTTGCAAGGAAAATTTATATCTTAAAAGTTAATTGTAATGGAGAACAAAGGATTAGATTGAGTTTTAAATTATTTATTGCATTAAAATATTAAAATAATATTTAATACTCTAAGTTTTTATATATAGTGTATGTATGTGTTGAACCCTTAAATGTTTGGAAGAATTTGTTAAAAAATCCCTTAGGAGAATTTGTGGAGAAAAATGTTTGTCAACCCCGTTTCTTCAAAATCTAGCAGGTCTTATGAGAGGACTTATAATAAAATAATTGGACCAAGGGACAACACTATGAGGCAGAGAACCATTGTCACCGTATTGATCCACCTCCTACTTTTGTGTGGAATTTCACCAAAAGGGATGCTTCCCAATATTGGTCACCTAATAGGTATTCTAAGTTTATAACTAGGAGGTGACAAAAGGATAGACTTAAGAAGGGAACTTAACTTAAGAAAAGGGCTTAATACAAAAAGGACAAAGCAAGGCATGTACTTTAAGTGGCCTATCTAGGGCTCCTATGACCTAGGGTTAAATGAGTAAACATGGAAAAAGGCTTACCAAGGTAGATAATACCAACAAAATGCTTGATAAATATTGATTTGATTAAAATAGGAGCAACAACCCTTTAAGAAGCCTTAAGTTCAAGCCTAGGGTTAGGTTAGAGTTTACCTAGGGAAGAATTACCTAACACTTGTGATGGTAACCCTAAAATAACAAAATTAAATTTGTAAAAGAATGTTTCTTATGCAATGAGACTTAAACAATGTGTATAACCTCACCACAGGCCAACACACTCATCATATCTAAATTTGACCCTATGCCCTAGCCTAACAACTTGCATTGAAGGATCAAAATTTTGAGGGAGAAAGAAAAAGGTTTTAAAATATGTTTTTAAATGATTTTTGATCACCAATGCGGATGCTAGTGGTTGATATTTAGGTTATGGAGTTTAATGGAGACCTAATAATCAAAATATTAAACCCTAGTACATAGTAAAGGAAATAAAAACCCTAGCTAGCACTTTATGAGTGGATAAAGTCATGAAGAGAAAATAAAATGAAAATAATTCAAGGGATGTCCTACATTCTTTACTTAAAACATGCAATACTTTATGAATATTTCATTGAAAAATATTCAATTAAACTAGCACATGAAAACCCTAGCAACAACCATTTCATGCAACAACCATTCAAAAGACAATCAACAATAGATTACAAGAAATGCATGAAAAATTATATTATCCCAAAATGATGTGTACCCAACAAGATATAGTCTCCAAAATTAAAATTATCCACAATAGATCACACCCGCACAAGAATACAAGTCACTTTAGCTAGGTTGAAATCCTCCAAGGAGGCCAAAATACTATACTAGTGACTATGAGATACACCAATAAGGTGAATTCTATTTATATGAGGTATACGTTAACTAAGTTTAGCTAATGAAGCCCTTACAATAATTTTGCATCCAATAAACCATGGGTTACAAGACAATCCACTAACCTAATACTAGGACATGTCATAAATTCCCACACATGTGGGTTGTAGCCTCATAAATAATGATTTCATTCCCTTTTTTGGCTCTAAATTCCATGTTTGGGTGTGATAAAGGTTAAAAATAGGTCTTCTACTGTGATCATCCAATATTTTGGGAGTGTCCCTTAAATCCACCTCAAATCATTCTTCAAGGTCCCGAATCCAACTAGCGTGTCACCATGTCATCACCATGGGTCTCCAATTATAAAACTAAGGTTTCATCCTTATAGCGTTAGGTATCCATGAGGTGTAACAATCCCTTCCTAGTCACTTGTGAAAGTATTGGGTACTTGTCAACCACTTTGAAAGGTCAACATGAACTCAACTTTAAGCAACCATCCACTAGAGACTATGATGTTATGAGAATCTAAGTATACAAGACATAGATGTGAAAGGCTCATTAATACTTGTAACTTGGATCACCTTCTAATATATCTCTATACCAACTCCCATAAAGGTTTCATGTACCTTGATATAGGTGGCTAATAGTCAACTCTATTAAGTACTCCTAGTTGTCAAAGGGAGGTGGAATTTCTGAGGTCAACCACTAAATCAATAGGTCATAATGTAAACATATGGAAATGGAGGGGAAAAGGATTTATGGCCAAGTGTCAGGGTCAAGGGGACTAATTGATGGGGAGTCCACATCTTGAGTGTATAAATCTGGAGGTAGAAATCATGGAGGCATTATTTACCATGTTCAACCTGCTTTTTCCACCCCTATAGTGTGCCTTTTACTTTTACTTGATAACGATTTGTATTCAGATGTATAGATCAAGGGTTTAGATCTTGATCTTTATTATGTAGCATTTTATATTACCCTTTAAAGTGAGGTAATTCATTGCTCATTAGGGTTGGGACATGCAAGGGTTCCTTTTGATGTAATGGAGCATCATGTGCTTAGGAATTATTTTATGTCCAAATGAGGAGGGTAGAGCTCATGATATGCTTCTTCCCATATGTTATTTAGTGTACTAGACATATTTTGCATTTTTGTCTTATTCTTTTTTTTTTCGTAGTGACAATATTCTTTTTCATTCTTTTATTTGCATCAACCTACAAGGAAATTTTTTTGTCTCCTACTCATGGAGTGTGGACATGATAGTTTGGCATATCTGAGTGAACCAATGACAATTTGACCCAAAGAATGGATATGGCATAAATGTCACAAGTTAGAAGTTTCCACGAAATCATCAAGCTCTTGGAAACTTCTATTTCTTGGAATTCATTGATGATTACAATTGGAAGACTTGGTTATACATATTAAAACGCAAACCTACAACCTGTAACAAGTTCAAGGAGTTTAAATCCCTAGTTGAAAACCAAAATTCTCATTATATTAAAATATTAGTCTTTTATTGAGGAGGATAATATGACTCCAACCAGTTTATAGAGTGTTATAAATGCCATGGAATTAGAAGATAATTTATAGCCAAGTACCACAATAGTATAACATAGCAAAAAGTAAAAATAAAACAATCATAAACTTAAATAGAAATTTGTTAAACAAAAACATTTACTTAACAAGTTTTGGGGTGAATAAGTTTCTTATTTTTATATGGTTTGAACATCTATTCCATAGAGTGTCAAAAATATAGTACCAAAAGAGGCTTGGAGTGGAAAGAAATACAATGTACCATTGTTAAACATGTTTGGATATGGCACATACAATCATGTACCTAAACAACTATGAAGAATAATTGATGACATATGTGAGAAATGTATTTCCTTAGGATATAGTGAGAAGTCTAAGGAATATAGCTTATACAACTTAATCACAAAGAAGTTTATAAGTATGAGAGAGATAGAGTTCAATGAAGACAAAGCTTGGGATGGTAGAGTAATCAAATCTATGACTATTTGAGGAAAAATTCCTTATGAAAAAGTTGACGTAGAAGGGAAAAGTGAAAAAGAATAACAACAATGTACACAAGCCCAAACACCTATTTGAGTGTCTCCAACAAGGACAAAAAAAATTAAAATTTAAGGAAAGTCATCAAAACAAGTGGGTCAATCTACTCTTAGTCCTTCATGAAGTAATGATTCTAGATCAAACACTAGAAGACTACAAGTCTACACTAAATTTATAAAGAATTATACAACTATTCAAATTTTCATTTTTTATATGTCGACCAATGTGTTTTGAAGAGTTTCTCAAATAAGAGAATTGGTTCGAAGCCATGAATGAGTAGATAGCTTCCATAGAAATAATAATACATTAGATGTGAGGGGGTTTACCAATAAGGAGAATATTGGTTCATAATGCATTTATAGAGGAAAATTTAATAAAAAGGGTGAAGCTAGAAGAGAAAAGGGGTTTGCACAACAAGGTTGAATTATTTTTTGAGAAACTTTGGCAGTAGCGGCGAGATTATAGATAGTAAGGGAACTCATAGCAATAGCTACTCAAAATAAATGGAAGTTATACCAAATGGATGTGAAATCTAGATCCTTAAATTGCACTTTAGAATAAGAAGTTGAAGTGCAACATCTACGAAGATTGAGATAAAAAGATAGGAGGATAAGGAATATAGATTAAAGAGAATTGTCTATAGACCCATAAAAACTCCAATACCTTGCTCCAACAATATAGACACTTACTTGATCAATGATGCATTTAGTAGATGTGGTAGTGAACCCACTCTATATACAAAGTTAAATAAAAAAGGAAACATTCTAATTGTTTGTTTATATGTGATGACATGATTTTCACTAGAAACCTATTAGTATTTTAATTGAAATAAACTATGGGACATGAATTTAAGATCAAAGGTTTGGGATTGATGGAGTACTTCTTTGACATAGATATAAATCAGTGAATCATTATATGTCAAACAAAGTATGCATTTAATGTGCTAATAATATTAAAATGATGGATTGCAAGGAAGAAACCACATTCATAATAATAGGAACAAAATTCACCAAAGAAAGTAAAGGATCAAATGTGGTCCTATATTGTTCTAGAGACTAATTGGAAATAGACCAAACATTATGTTTGTATTTAGTTTTATTTCAAGTTTATGGAGACCACCAAAAAAAATTATTTGCAAGTTAGGATAAGGATTTTGACATACATTGCACAAACAAGAAGTTATGGTTTTATAATCAAGCACAAAATACATTTTTTTCTTGGCTATAGTGATAGTAACTTTAGAGGTACCATAGATAATAGAAAAAGTATGTGATGGTATGTCTTATGTCTTTCATTTTGGTTCAGGTTTGATTTCATGGGCATCTAAGAAGCAACCCAGTGTGACAATTTCATCAGCAAAGTTGAAAATCTAGTAGGTATCTAGTTGCAAGAATATTAGTTTGTCATGCAATTTGGTTATGAAGATTATATGATGAGTTTCAACTTGCAAAGGAAAGACCAACTTCAATTAATTGTAACAATATTTCAGCCAGAGTTATATTGAAGAATCATGTTTTCCACCAAAAAAATCAAGCATACTATTAATATATATCCTTTCATAATAATAATTAATTGGATTGTTAATATAATATAATTACTTTAGCTAACTCAGTTAATTGAGTTATTTGCCATTGATATGGTGAAATAAATTACAAATAAGATTAGTTAAATATAATAACTCTTAACCTCTAATTATTTCTAAAAATACCTTTTCCAATTATTTAATATGATTTTACTAAATACTGCAAATGGCTATAATAAAACAAAAGCTTAAAATGATTTTTCTCTAACAACACTCAAAATATTCTTGTATTTACTCATCAGGAATGGTTTATAAAAGCATTGGGATGATATTTATTATTTTCTAACATCCATTATTTTGTATTACATGTGGATCATGATCCAGATGATAACAATGGTGTGAAAAGAATTTATAAACAAAACAAATTCTACATGTATATATCGTTTGTGGTTTAACAATGTTGCTTACATTGAAACAATTCGTCTATTTCCGCTTCCAATGTGAACTTTTTTCGAATCTTGCTGATAACCTTTTCGCCTTTCCTGGCTGGCTCCCAACGTTGCTAAAATGTCGCAGATGGGCTTAATGTGGGCAAAAATATGTGTCTAATGTTATCGTTGCCTTGGATTTTCATGTTGTTGCAAATATGATAAGTACGTGAAATTGTCTTTTCATTTATCCTGTGGAATATTGAAATGGAATATAGATATAATGTTTTGTTCAACAAAAATGTTTTATATCATTATTGTTGATTTGATATCTTGTATTAACTGAGAATCTACTCTTCTTCTTTTTCTTTTTTTCAACTTGAAATTTTAGTATATTCTAGATATTTTGGAAATTTGCAATCAAGGTAAGCTCAACCATTTAAACTGCACATACAACTTATTTCATTTAGAAAACTCAAATATATTTATGTTATAGTTCATGGGATTAGTGTTGAGTGCACAAAATCTTTTTTATCAAATTTAATATATTTATTTTAAAGCAAAAAACTTTGTCGTAGTTTAATTAGATTGTTTTTTGTTTTGAAAGTTATGGAAATTCTGGTCATATTTTTAAAAATCTGGTAGGAAGTTTTGTAAATCCAAGATATGGCTGTCAAACTTCAAGAATTTCAGTGCCCTGAAAGTTTTTGATGGTGTTGAATCTATTTCCACCCTCAAAAACATGATTCACTGTATCTCTACAATATTTAAAAAAAAAAAAATTAACCCAGATTCCAACCACTTTTAACAGTCTCAACAATTCCTCCACTTCCATATACAACTCCAAAAACTTTTCATAGAATCCTGTACTATGCCATATAAGTCTCATCTCATAATAATGTTATTTCTAATTATATTGCATGGTTTTCCATTTGTATTTATTTCATCTTTGTGCAATGGATTGTAATTGTAGTTCAGCAAACTTTCCACCATTCTTCCATTTCTGAGTGTTGTATCATTTGTGAGTATTGTACCGTATTGCAGTTAACGTATGGCTTGTATCGCTTGCGAGATATGCCAGTTCGAGATTTTTTACTTTGGTGTTAACACAATTTTTTTTTAATAAATTGGGTAACTTCGGAATATTTTAAAATTTTTAATATATTATATATTTTAGAAACACAATGAAAATGAGTAAAATTGACATTATTTACTTTCCTCAAATTCTCGAAATTTTCTAAATGAATAGAATTATCAAGGAACTCATAAAATTTGAAACCTATGGAAATAACAAATTATTATAATAGGAATTTGTTATTTATAGAATTTCTAAGTTGGCCTGAGTTGCAGAAGTTTCAAAATATTATTTTATTAAGCGATTTAATTTCAATGAAATAGAAAAATGTTTTTAAAGATCAGTATAGATCTATTTTAAGAATGGATTTAAGTACGGATTTAATATGAGTTGAGAGGGATCAAATTTCTTCGAGTGCGAACTATTTTAGAGTGCAAAATACAATATGTTATTTTTCATTGTTTAAATTAGTTAACATAGATCTTCAAATAGTTTATTTAAATCTCTTATTAAAATATTTTTGAAAAGTATAAGATTTAAATATATGATTCACACATTTCTTTTTTTACTTCTAATTAATTTACAACATATTTATTTTCCTCAATTATAGTGGACACTATTTTTTTTTTTACTTCTAATTAATTTACAACGTATTTATTTTTCTCAATTATAGTAGACATTATTTTTCTATTTAAAATATATTTTTTAATTATAATTTTTATTTTAAAAACGTAATGACTAATTAATAAAATTACACATCCCCTTATACTAAACTGTAAATTGATCATCTTCACTTAACTAATAAATTTCCTATACTTTTCTTTGCACAAGCAAAATATCCAAAATATCCATAATGCTCCGAATGAGACCACGTGTTTTTGCACATTTATTTTTTGATTTCGACATAAACGTGAGAATGTTCAGTGGGCATGAAAAGCTAAACTAAAAATATTTTCTTTCTGAAAGGAGATGATCATTGTCTTTTATTTTATAATATAAAATTAATTAATTATTAAAAAACAATGTGTAGTTTGAGATATTCGTATAACCGCGAACGGCCAATACTGAAACTCGCTTCGATTTATATCGTGAACATCACGATTACCATGCTTAATTATAGAAATCAGCACCCTTTAAATTCTCAGTTAATTATTCTGGATGAACGATGAAAATGGAAGGATTTTAATTATTTTTTAAGTAAAATATTGTTATTTATCTTTTTATTATAAAAAATAAATAATTTGTCATTTTGGATATTTTGTAGAAGAGAGTGCCTATGAAAACAAATATTCTTTAAATTATCAAATATTTTGTATTTAATTATGCCTGTGAGCGTCATATAAATGAAAACAAATATTCTTTAAATTATCAAATATTTTGTATTTAATTATGCTTGTGAGCGTCATATAAATAAAAGTTAAAAGAAAATATTTTATACATATAATCAAACTTAATTATTTTTTAAGTAAAATATTGTTATTTATCTTTTTATTATAAAAATAAATAATGTCATTTTGGATATTTTGTATTCTTTCAATTATCAATTATTATATTTTGAATTTAGTGATGTTTGTGAGCGTCATATAAATAAAGGTTAAAAGAAAATATTTTATACATATAATCAAATTTATAATTTATTTTATTAAAGATATTTTTTCTATTTTTTCAATAAAATATTATTATAATTTCTATTAAATTACAATCATAAATGCATAGTTAAAACTAAATAACAATTTATAAATAATTATTTTTTATATTTTTTATTTTATAATAGTTTTATACTAAAAACTATTTGAGGTATTTAAGAAATTTTTTATTATCATTTAAACTTATTTTTGAATATTTTTATTTTAATCTGTAATTAGAGAAATTGGAAAGATGGCAGGTTTCTATAATTTTTAGGTTCTTAATATGTTTTTTTCCTTGGGGAGTTGACCTTCTTTTTGGGACTCCAAACATCTCAGTTACATGGAGATATTTTTATCTCTCAAACCAAGTACATCAAATAAATTTTGAATAAGTTCAAAATTGAAGACTACAAACCCGTGATCACTCCTATGGTCATCATATGTAAGTTGAAAAAAGAAGAAGAATCCAAGGAAGTGGATCTATAGATCAATGATTCATAGCCTAATCTATGTGAAAACTTCAAGGCCATATGTAATGCAATAACTTGGAGAAATTGTAATATTTCAACCAATACTGAAGGAAACTCATGTTCTAGTAGTGGAAAGGACCTTTGTGTATCTCAAAGGAACAATAAACTTTAGGTTGTGGTATTCAAAATTAAAGGAATTGACACTATTATCTTACACTGATGTATATTGGGTAAGATGTATAGATTATAAAATAAGTTTAAGTAGAGTATTATTCTAATTGGGAGACTATTTAGCATCCTAGTTGAGAAAGAAGAAATAATTAGTTTCGTTGTCTACAACATAAATAAAATATATTGCAACAATAGTATGTTGTACTCAGGTCCTCAGAATGAAGCAAACTTTGCAAGACATACAAGCCACATATGATCAGCCTATTCCAATTCTTTGTGTCAAGACCAAGGTAATAAGAATCTACAAAATTTAGTGATACAATCTAAGAACAACAATATTCCTACCAAGTTTCACTTTCTAAGGGAGCAGGTCATAGAAAAAATATCAAGCTAGAGTATGTTGGGACAAAGGAACATATTGTAAATATATTCAACAAAACACTTCCCAAAGATACATTTGAGTTTCTTGGAAAAATGGGAGTAATTTGGACTCCAAATTGACTTAGAAAATATTAAATAAGGAAATAAAAGGGGACTCACAGTGTCAAGGGTGGTTACCCTTTTCCATTGATGTCAAAGAAGGAGAGAAAGATTAAGAAGCATGAAGATAGGGGGAGCATGATCACAAGGCGAGTATGCTGGTTTCAATTAATGAAAAAAGGGGATATTATTGAAATAGGTTTTCATTGATATCAAAGGCCATCAAAATGAAATAGAAAGTTACATATTTAAATAAAACATTCCAAAATATTGTTTTTGGATTTTTGATGCCCCATTTGCATACAGTATATTTAAATTCATTTTGAAGCCATTTAACTAGCTCAAATGTAACCATAACCTATATGGTTGTAAATATTATTCCAATACCTTTCATATGGTATATGTAACTCCCTGTAACTCCTCACAGTTGAGGAGAAATGACATTTCAAATATTCACTATACATTTTGCTAGTTACACAAGCGAATCTATCAGGTGGACAAATTGACCTATTATTGACCCTAAATGCACTATAAATAAGCATGAGAAGGATAATTGCAAGTCAGTCACTCAATCATGTTTGGATTAATTAAAAAAAAAAAGAGTTCAGAGGTGCATACCTCGTGAACTAGAAGTGAAGAGTAGCTAGTTTGGAGAGAGCATTTGGGGAAGGATTTTTTGTCACATTTTTAAAGGGTTTTAGGATTATTTTACGAAGTTTATTTTTCTTATTTGTAAGGATTTTTGGCAGACCTTTTGAATTTTTTGGTACTAATTAGATGGATGATTACATACCTACTATTGAGGGCCTAATTATGTCCCTTTTGAAGGATGAATTTCAAATATTTGTAGAGGGACGAATTCCAATGACGAAGGTTGATTTTTAGGCCTATACTAAGAGGAGTGACCTATCCCTATTAATGCCAAATTACAGGACCAAAGATTTAGTACAAAGAAGCCTAAACTCAAGCTTGTTTTGAGGGCCAAATTCCAGTATGTTTGAAGGCACGTTTTACGTCTATTTTGGAAGATCTAACATTATGGATTAATATTGAATGTTTGTAGTAAGATTGAGTTCAATATAAAACTCCATCTTCATTGATAAGGGATTCATGTCCTAAAGGGATAACTTCCTTCCACCATATTTCAATGCAAAAGTTTAAACGAAGTATATGCACTAGCATACACATTTCCAATGGCATGGAATATATCAAGTAGGATAAATTTTTTATTATTATGATTCATTCCACATAAGTAGAATCTCAAATGGATGTAAAGATTTAGTGAATGTTAACAACTGATAAGATTCAACAAAATTATTATTTCTAATCGAAAATATATACAATGGTGGTTTTCTTAAAATATTATCTCTTTCCATGCTATGGTTTTATCATCTTAAGAGGCCCCTAAATCCCCTAAGTCCTAAACCCCCTAAACCTACCTTAAAACCTAACCTATTAACCCATAACTACTTTACCATTGATACCTAATCTATCCTTACTAATCCTTAAACTGCTAAAATATTAAATCCTAACCCCTTACACCTAGCACCCCTAAACCATAAACACCTTAACCCCTAGGCCCTACCCTAAACCCTAATTAAAATCTACATCTTGTGTATACTTCTCTTCTTAAGTTGCTCTCAACTTGTTGTGTACATAGAATATCTCCATAAAGGAAAAAAATATATTATTTTTCTTCTGTATTTAACATATAAATATTTACAAAAACAATCTATAATATAAATACATATAATGAATAACTTACCAAGGGATGATATTCATGCCCACCGTCAAGGTGTCCATACTCTCTACAATGTATTTTAGCTTTTTTTATTCACATCCTCTTTTTAGAGCCCTTGTATTGTTTACAAGGGCAATAATATTTCTGATTACGCAAAGCCTCCAATATAGATCTCATGTCTCCTTATACCCTTGGAGGAATGTTATCTAACATTTTTCCTTACCAAACTTTCAATGATAACTAACTTCAAAAATCAACCTCAGTAGTATTTAACTATTTGTAATGCAATTAATAAAATAGTTGTTTTTGTATTGTAACCAAAAAAGAGATTATATATATATATATATATATATATATATATATATATATATATATATATATATATATCTATATATATCTATCTATCTATATATATATAGATAGATAGATATGTATGTATGTATGTATGTACATACATCTACGTATACATATACGTATACATATACATATACATATACATATATACACACATATATGTATATATGTGTGTATATATGTCTATGTATATGTATATGTATACGTAGATGTATGTATATATGTATGTATGTATGTATCTATATATAAATATACATACATACATATATATATATATATATATATATATATATATATATATATATATATATATATATCACTCTTTCATTGGAATTCCTATGGTTGTTGACTAGAAAGAAGTTGTCCAATAGGAATAAATATTGACTTCATAAAATGTCAGTATTCTAAAAGATATTTAATTGACTTGGTCAAATGTCAGATATCTGGCAAAAAAAATTGTCATCATATATTTGACAAAATTTGGGGCTTTAAAAAAAAAAAGTAAAATCTAACAGTGCAACCAAATTGTGAGAGTACGTTGTCAGATTTTCCACTCATATGTACTAGTGAATGGTGTGTTATAGAGAGGTAGGCTAGGAAAAGGATGAGCTCAAGGTTGAAAAAATGAGGCCACTATATTGAATTGGGGCTCATATGGGCACTATAACACTAGCTAGAGGCTTAATGGGGTGGTATGGATGAGAAAAAGAGGAGAGAAACAAGCTTGCAAACCAAGTTAGATGAGTATAACATTGCCTTCAGGATAATTATGGTTATACAACATTATGTTGAGGCTTAGTAGTTTGAATTGAAAACTTTACAAGTCAAAATCTTGAGAGGGAGACACAAAACAAGGATTTTCCCTAGATGATGCCATTGTCTAAAGGCCTAGAGGGGTGTTATAGTGTTATCTTAAAGTCTAGGAGGGAACTACACAAAATTTGGATTGCCTAAAACCAAGTTATAATGTAAATTGCAAGGATATAATGCTTAGTTAAGGGTCTTCTAATAACTATAGAACTAGCTAAAGGGTCAATATAGCAATATGCTACCTTAGTAAAGCTTAAAATTTCAACTAAACTCAATTTAAAACCTCTCCTAAAGAGTTACCTCAATATAATAAAAAACCAAAAGGTTCTTCTTTACTACTAGATTGGGGTTAGAGCTCCTCATTATTTTTTTATTAGTGATGAAGGCTCAATTAGTTAAATAAGCCTTCCTTCACTACCTTAAGTCATGAAAAGTTTGATGACAACTTACAAGCTCTAGCCAAGTTTTACTAGACAAATTCTAGGCTAATTTGACTAGGTGGGGTCTTTAATTCATCTTTTCTTAGGCTAGTAGGATAAATTGATGAGTGTTGTTGTATAAAGTACAAATGATACCGAAATACCCTGTTACAACACTTCAACACAACACATCATGATCATAACATCATAATGCATGATCGTTATTTATTCATTACGATCTAATACATTACAATTCAAGTTGTAGGATCATTTATTTATAGTGTTTGAATCTAACCAATTCCTCTGAATTTCAAAGCATTTAGTCCATAAAGAGCATTTTATGTTCCAATTATTTTCTTGAAATTGACTCTACTTCATGGGGTTGGTTGACTATTTTAGTCAACTCATCTTTCCGTGACTAGCTAATTCATTTAGTCAACCTAATTGTTTAGTCGATCCCAACCATTTAGTTAACTATATGGTCAACGACTTCATTGGTTTACTAGTCAACTATCCTGAATCTCTCGACTAACTATCTCTTGGTAGTTGATCTTATATTTATTGATTATTTATATGTTTGTCTCCAAAATATCCAAAGGTATAATGAACCAATATGACCTTTGGTTCCAACAAGTAGAGCTTCATTTCTATATTTATGGTTATTCCTTTGAACGTTTGGTGGGAGATTATAATGGTTTTCATGGTTGGAGTTTCTCTATTCTATCTTATAAAAGAAGTATTTGTTAATTTATCTAAGGTATTCATTTCAATGTTTGATTTGTTGTTGTTTTTCATTCTATCTCATAAAGAAGTTGTTTCATTCATGTTTTCATTTCTATTACTACGATTTCAATCTCACTCTCTACTATGAGTTCATTGGTTTCTTTATGTTTTTGGTATATTCTAGATGATTTTTATTTTACCTCCATGGGTATTCCTTCAAGAGTTTTGGTGGGTCCGCAGTATAGTTTCTATGGTTGGATTATCTACATTTTGGGTGAATTCTCTATATTATTTATCATATGAGAAGTATTTTTTTTGTCTTTTAGTTATTTATTTGTGAGTTTGGTTACTAGTTAGTGCACATATTGGGTCATGATAAAGTTACTAGTTCAAGTATTATATTGGGTATAATTTTTTTTTGATAGATGTAAATCTTGTGTTAAAAAATAAAAATGTTGTTATCAATCTACTTTTGAAATGTGTATGGATTTTCATTGTTGTAAATATTCATATATTATTTCATGAGTGAAGTATTGGTTGTGTTAGTGTCATTTTGGTGGGAATTGATGGCATGCCATTATTTTGAGTGTGTGTTTTCTAATTCATAGGTGAAATATTGGTGGTGCTAATTCCATTGAAAATGATGTTGCATGGTGTGGTTATAGGTGGAATCCGTTATTGTCACCGTTACTCTTCTTATTTAAGGGACCACAATTTTATGGTGTTTTTAGTTGAAGGTGGTGTTTTGTTGTGATTCCATACATGTAGTGATATCATTCCTTCTATTTTCTTTGGAATTTTGGGTTGTCATAGTTAAATTTTTTAATAGAAGTCATTTAATTTAGGATTGAGAAGCATTTGCATATTGATGGTGCTCTTTGCAAGAGGTAAGTGACATGCATTTCTATTTTAGCAAGAATAACCTAATCATTTCATTTCGACTTCCACCATACACCATTATTCGTTACTAATTTTTCATTGGTTTAGTAATTATTCCAATGTAATGATAGGTATTAATTTTATGTAAGTTAATGTTACTCATTTTCTCTACCGCATTTTCTTGTCAAGCTCACTGTTCAATTAAAAACTAAGCTCACATTCTTGTCCTTTTTCTTATTTAGTATATATATTTATTGGAGAGTGTTAGTGTTTTGGTTTTTTTTTTTTTTTAATGTTCATAAAAGTATTGAGTTACAATAATAAAGAGGTTTTATTTAACAATATACTAATGGTTTTTAAAGCTTAGCTTGGAAGATATGTTGGAATTATTGGCTTGGAACACCTTGTCTAGATGAGGTGTCAAACAATTATATTTTGGAGGAGTTCAATGTTGAGTTAAAATTTCTTGGCTATTTTAGGAGAAATATACCTTCTTTATGATGGCTCCATTTTGTCAATAAAGAATAGATTACTCGGACGTTTATCTGTTATTTTTGTCTTGCTTGATTTGCCTACTATGAAGGATTATTTCCAATGTCAAAAATGGAATAGCATATAATAATCTCACTCTCTATTTTGGATACAATCTTTTAATAATTTTATTTGGTTTTGAGATTAATTTCACTTTAGATATCTTGAGTTGGATTCATTCTAGTGGATTTATATCTATGCTTTATTAGTGTGACTATTTTCTTATGTGAAAATACCTAACATGCTTTCAATTTTAATGGAGTTATAAATTCATATGTAGAAACATTAACTATGTCAATTTTTGGCTAACATGAAGCGAAATTTGTAAATATAATGTTTTTTGTGTTAATGTTAAATTCTATATTTAAATAGTTAGCTCTTGATTATTTTTTTTTTATATGCTTATTAAGTAGAGTTTTTATGATATGAATCCAAAGGGGGTATATATGGGGTTAAATTTATATGTAATAAGGTAAAAGCATATTTGTGTTAAGCCTAATAAAGGTGCCACATATGAAATGTGTGAAGATGTATATATAGAGATCATATATCCATTATTGAAGGAACAATAGCTCCTATAGTTTGGGTTATTATATAACACCATTTTTTGGAGAGCTTTGGGGACAAATATTTTTGAAGGCGGTACTATGATATCACTGCATGGGGTGCATATATGGGATTAAATATATTTTTAATTTTGTAAATTTATATATGTAATAGTGATCACCATATTAAAGGGACCACATGTGCAGTGTGTGAAGATATATATATATATATATATAGTGTGTGTGTGTGTGTGAGAGAGAGAGATAATGTAGTGATTTTTGAAGGAACTTGTGATTTAAATACATATATGTATTGGGGGTATTTGGAGAAAGTTCTCTTATTATTTAAGGAAATATTGTATAACTAATTTCTCTTATCTATATTAATTTCATGCTATTTTATTTTGTTGATATTTATTAACGTGTTTATTCACTCATGTGAATATATTTAACATGATTTGAAATTTAATGGAGCTCTCAATGCATATGTGAAAACAAAATCTATATTAAATATTGGCTTATATGAAGACTAGTTTAGAAAAAATAATTTAATTAGTTTTAATTCATTTTTTATCTCGCCATTGTTGTTTGTTTTCTTACTTCATATGTAGGTATGCCTATTAAGTAGAGTACTCATATGGTTTCAATGTCCTACATAATTTTTAGCTATTTTTATTGAATTTTAAATGAACATTCAAATCCAAGTAGATTCTCTATTTTCATTCTATTCATTCATGAATTCAAACTTGTAATCCACACTGTATATGGAATGGTTGTTGGTCCATAATTCATGTCTCTAGTACTTGGTAATTTTTAATTGACTTACGTCATTATTGGATTGTTTTGAGAGATTAGAGAAATTTCCATCATTGGAAGAACTTATCTTCCTATCATGTTGTGATCCTTCTAATATTAGTTATATTTTACTTAGATAAATGATCTTTCAGTTTCTTTTATAAATATTGTTTATTCCTTATATGTTTACTTTTTATTCAATTTTTGTTTGGTTTTATGTCCAATATTGTTTCACAGACCTTCAACGTGATGCATAAGGAATGAGCAGGGGGGTGCAATAGGTTTCTTGTTGACCTATATGAGCGTATAAATTTATGTCTACCTATAGATCCCTACACATCCATGTTCAATTTTGTTTCACACACCTTCAACGTGATGGATAAGGATTGAGCAGGGGGGTGCAATAGGTTTCTTGTTGACCTATATGAGCCTATAAATTTATGTCTACCTATAGATCCCTACACATCCATGTTCAATTTTTTTTTTCTATCATATAATTTGAGGAATTTCCTTGCCAATATTTTATTTCCTATTATATAAGAATTTCCCTAGTGTCCTTGTGGATTTATTTAAGCCAAAACCAAATTGAATATAAGTTTGTGAGCATGGTGTTGTAGAATGCACATTTTAAGTATCCTAGCATTGGGTTCTTTATTCCTTTGTTAAAAATCAATTATAAGAGTAGAAAATGGCTATATTTTTTATACAAGAAATATGCATGTTTGTTTAACCTTTTGTTGCAAAAACAATTATTTATCATTTTAGGGATAATTTATTATTGGTTTACCTTATTATTTGATTCCTTCTTATCTTAATTAGTTTGAAAATATCGTTACATTTTAATGGAATTTGTGTGACCCAGTGGTATATTTAATAAGTGTTAATCCCACAATTAATGATTTTCAATCAAACTTGTCACTAAATTAATTTCCTTAAACAATTTAAAAACGATAAAATTTTCATTTAAATTCTATCTCTAATAGACTTTCAAATTGTACAATACTTTATTCTAATTCATTTGAAATGCAATCAAGACCTTTTGTCAACCTAAAATACTTGAATGGAAAAACTTACTATTAATGTTCATAATGTTTCAATGTTACTTTTACATGTATCACAATTATATATTCCATTTCAAAACATCAAAGTATTAAATATAAATTTATCTTACTTTTGCTTATATAATATATGTGTAGAAATAGCTTGAAATTTGTAGTTGCTAATGAATTTAGACTCAAAACAATAGACATAATTTTCGCCTACTCAATCTATGGAAAGGAAAACATACAATAGATACACATGCAATAACATGCAACCATTAAATCACAATGAACACAATATTTTTCCCAAGGAAACCAACTAGAAAAAACCCCTCCTTTGTTTTGTATCAAATTAGATGAGGTTATAGATCTATTATAATGACTGCTTCAATTCTTGAAACTACACCTACACTGCAATACTAATCTCCTACTCTCTCACCAACACTTAGCCAAAGTAAGCCTCAGCCTTTCTCCTATTTCCTTGCGAAATCCTTGAGGAAATTAGCTCCTAAAAATAGGAGAATTCCTTATTTCCTTACACAAATCGAAGAGTAATTGATCACCTACTCCAATTCAAAACATGTACAATCAACTAATATATAATTGATAATTACAAAGTTCCTTTTCCTCCATCTCAACTAGGAAATTCTAATTCGATGCTTGACTAGGACTATTTTTAGTAAATTAATCAATTAACCGAGAGATTAGTGAGTAAACAATAGTTACTATTACTCAATTGAACCCATACTGACTCTATTATATACTAGGGCTCAGATAACTGCGTTTAACTAACAATAACTCTACTAAATTTCTATGTTTTAACAATCAATTGTTGTAAAACTCTACTTCTAGCCTACAAAATCAAATTGACTGGCTTAAATGAGTGATTTGGCCATGACACTCTTGCTAACTGCAATTCAAGTCATCTTGCGGATGTGGAATTTATGATTTCTCAATTTGACTAAGGAGCAAGTCAAATGAAGCCTTTTTATCCTACAATTTAACACATCATATTAGCTAGAAAAGGATTCTTAACCACCCCAATCTTGCTCCTATGGAACTCAAACTTGCCTCTTGACAAAGTCTTTTTCAAAATGTTTGTGTCCTACTCCTCTATAGGAATGTACTGCAACAAGATGATCCTCCTATACACACAATATCTCAGGTGATAGTACATGATGTCTATATGCTTGGACCTATCATGAAACACTAGATTTTCAAAGTTTGATACAACTTTGATTATCACAGTGGGTCAATATAGGCTTCATCCCCTAGTTAAGGAGACCAACCAGGATATTCCTCATTTGAAGAGCCTCGCATGATCCTTGATTAATAGTGATATACTAAACTTCTACTTAGCTGAGTGCTACAAATATATGGTTTTCTCTATGCCAAGATTTTTTTTTTTGACACAACACTAAAGATAACTCTCGATGTGGTCTTCCTCTCTTATGGATTCCCTTCCCAATTTTCATCTATGAAACCTTGGAGATTCACTCCATCAGTTCTCTTATACCATAAACCAAAATATATTATTCCTTTGAGGTATCTAAGAACATGTTTTGTTGCTTTCCAGTGAAGCTTGGTAGGCTCCACCATAAACTTACTAGGACGATTAACTGTAAAACAATATCAAGCCTTGTGTTCACCAATTACATCAAGGACCCCCCCAATTGTTTGTAGATAGTTCCATCTATTGCCTCTCCTGTAAAAGAATTGTCTTTCCTCGAGTTAATAACTAGAGGAGTGTCCATGGGCTTACAGTCCTACATATGGAATCTTTGAAGGAGTTCAAAGGTGTACATCCCCTCAGTAACAAATATCTCTCTGTCGTCATGTTGCAACTCCAAACCGAGGATGTAGTGCATCAAACCCATGTCCTTCATCTCAAACTCTCTTGCAAGATACTCCTTTCAAGAGTGGATAAACATATCATCTCTAGTTAATATCAATTCATCTACATATAGGACTAAGATGAGCATATTTCCATCTATGAAAATGTAGTATAGATTGGAATCTTCTTCACTCCTAGTGAAGCCAAATCCACTAAGATAGGAATCTATGTGAGTTTACCAAGCACAAGGTTCCTGCTCGAGACCATAAAGGGATATCTTGAGTATACACACATGTGTCTCCCTGTCAAGTGTCTCAAATCCCTCTAGATTCTCAATGTAGATCTCTTCCTAAGCCACTCCACTTAGGAAGGTAGTCTTAACATCCATTTGGTGGATTTTCCACACAAATTGTGTTGCCAATACAAGTATAGTCCTGATAGAAGAATATATTCTCACAGGGATAAAAGTCTCCTCATAATAAACTTGCTCTACCTATGAGAAGCCTTTGGACATAAATTTGGCCTTGTACTCCTCAACATTTCCATCATCTGCATTTTTCACCTTATACACCCACTTGGAGCCAATAACAAATTTTCCCTTAGGTCTAGGCACAACCTCCCAAGCATCATTCCTCGTGATGGGGTCATACTTCTCCACCATGATGTCTATCCACACCTACTATGAAACTACTTCCTCAAATGAAGAAGGCTTAGAATCAATCATTTTTGTCATGAGTTCCATATATATGGTATATGTGTTTGTGATCCCTTTGTCTATGCAAGGAGCTAAGAGCTCCATCATGCTCCTGGTAATCTTACACTAATATGTCTGCATCCCTTGTTCTGTTCATCCATTCTATGGAACGCTTTGTGTGAGTGGGTTCCTCCAATCTACCTCCTCTCTGCTCCTCCACATGTGGGTGCTCCACAACATCTTGTGGATCTAACTAGGGCTCCTCCTTTGAAACTAGAAGATCCTCCTCTCATGGAATTTTCAACTCACACTCTAAAGATCTTCTCATTCCCTTATCCTCATTAATTCTAACATCTCTCCTCGTCATAGTCATCCTGAGTGAAGGCATGTACACCCGGTAAATATGAGGTTTCTTTGTGCATCCTATAAATATCCCCCTCTCTACAGTGGGTTCCAACTTTTTTCTTCTATCATTAGAGACATGAAAATCGACCATGAACCCAAAAATGTGAAAGTGGAATACATTTGACTTCCTCTGAGAGAAAGACTCTTTAGGTGTGATCATTCCAAGAATCGTGTGTGGGATCATGTTCTATAAATAAATAGCTATATTACATGATTTTGTCCACATGTAAAATGGCAATCCCTAATCATGCAATATTTCTCTTCCAGCCCCTACAATGTTTCTATTTTTCCTCTTTGCCACCCCATTTTGATGTGGGTTGTGAGGTTCAATCAACTCTCTTCTAATACCCTCCTTGGCACATAATTATTTGAAGGAATTATACACATAATCCCCTCCATTATCACTTTTCAAGGATTTTATTTTCTATCAAGTTTCATTTTCAACTAAGGATTTGAATTCAATAGACTTTAAATAAACCTCATCTTTCTTCTTCATAAAATAGGCCTAGCATATACAGGAAAAATCATCTACAAAAATCACATAATATGTGTGTTGTGCAAGTGAGATTGTAGAAAATGGTCCACACACATCTTAGTGAACTCACTCCAAGATGGTTGAAGCTCTGCTATCTCGACCTTGGAAGGAGGATTTAACATATTTTTCAAGATTGCATCCCTTGCACACATCATGTTGATCAAGGATGCATTTTTTAAGTCCAGTGGTGATCTGTTGCATTATTTTCAAAGCTCCATGGTGTATGTGTCCCATGCACCTATGCTAGAGCTCTCCAACATCCTTTCTCTGAACATGTTTTGCTTTTCTACTCAGTACAGCGCTTGTATCCACCTCTAACTTGTAGAGGTTTTTAACTTGAACAAAAAATTATTTTACTTGTCTAATAGAAACATGCTTCAGATAATATTTCTCCTTACTGAACACCACATCATATCCACGGTCTTTAAGTACAACTATAAAAACTATTTTTTTCTTTAGACCAAGCACACACATTACATTCTTTAGGTGAAGTTGGGAGCTTGAATCCATAATAAAGGTGATAGTCCCAATCCCCTTGGTATTATACCTTCCATCATCTCCAAGTTCTATGTGTAATTGTAGGTGCTTCTCCTTGAGGTTGTTGAAGAACTCCTTACTTACTTTCATATGAAATGAAGCACCAAATGTAAGTACCACACACTGTCTCATACATTACTCGTCATGCATACAATGAGGGTGAAATCCAACTCGAATTGGGATGTGAGAGCATAACCTCCTATTGCTCCTACAAAACTTCTTATTGGATTTATTGTGTGGACACTTGGTTGCATAATGACCAAATTCATGACAATGAAAACATTCAATTTTAATGAGGCATTTCTTCTTGCCATAGTTCTGGCTAGATTTTTATTTTGCTTGGTCCTTCTTTCCCTTCGCCTTCTTTCCTTTTCTTACTAGAATTTTTTTTGTTCTTCCTCATATTTGAATGTGACACCATCTCTAATGCTTCTTCTGGTCTCCTCTTGCACCAAATCAAACCAAAGTATCTCCCAATCTAGTAGCTTGTCTCTTCCATTCACTGAATCATGATAGTTGTGCTAGGATTTCAGAATTCCAAGTAGTGATAATATCACAAGCTCAAATGATGGCACATTTTCTCCTACTCCTCCAAGTTCATCTCTGACCTGAGTGAATCTAGATAGGTATTAAGGAATGGTTTAATTTTTCTACATTCGAATGCTCATAATTTTATCTCTCAATGCCAATTTGCTAACATCACTACTGCTCTGGAATAGATATGTGAGAGTTTTCCACATTGTAAAAGGAGTCTCATTTCCATGCAATTTTGAAACCACATGATCTTTGACACCCTCTAGAATAATCCTCCTAGATTATGTTGTGTCTTTCTTCCATTGAACAAATGTTTGTGCATAGGATGATATTGGTTTTGGAATATCAGTTTGTGTATATTCCCATACTCCATTGTCATCCAAGATAACTTTCATTTTTTCTTTTCAAGAACAAATTTTTTTGATTCCCTCCAATGCATATTGAAGCCTCAATCCATTGAAAGACATTGTTCCTGCACTGAAGAAGATCTTATCCAAAAACTTTTCAAATCAATTTTTTTTCTAAGAGAGGATCTAGAACTTTGTTTCTATGTATTCTGCAATAGCTCTAATACCATTCAGAATTAGCTTGAAATTTTTAGTTGTTGATGAATTCATATTGAAAACAATAGACACATATTCTGTCTACTCAATCTGCGGAAAAGAAAAAAAAACAATAGAAACACATGCAATAACATGTAACCATTAAATCATAATGAACACAGTATTTTTCATGGGAAATCCAACTTGGAAAAATCCCTCCTCTGTTTTGTATTAAATTAGATGAGATTATAGATCTATTACAATGAATGCTTCAATCCTTGAAGCTACACCTACACTACAATACCAATCTCTTTCTCTCTAACCTTCTCCAACCAACACTTGGGCAAAATAGGCCATAGAATTCCTCCAATTTCCTTGTGCAATCCTCGAGGAAATTAGCTCCTAAAAATAGCAGAATTCCCTATTTCCTTGTACAAATCCAAGATGAATTGATCACCTGCTCCAATGCCAAACCTATGTACTCAACTAATATATAATTGATAATTATAATGTTCTTTTTCCTCCACCATAGCTAGGCAAGTCAAATTACATGCATGACTACAACTATCTTTAGTAAATTCATCAATTAACTAAGAGATCAGTGAACTAACAATAGTTACTACTACTCAACTCAAGTCCTGCTGGCTCTATTCTAGAGTAGAGCTCAAATAATTGAGTTTAACTAACAATAAATTCACTAGATTCCTAGATTTTAGCAATCAACTCATGCACAACTCCACTTCTAGCCTACCAACTCGAATTGTCTTATTCAATTGAGTGATTTGGCCATGTCATTCTTGCTAACTACAACTCAAGTCATCCTGCTGATGTAGAATTTTGAATTCCTTCATTTGGGTAAGGCACAAGTCAAATGACACCTTTTCTTTCTACAATTTGCCAATGTATATTGATTAAAAAATCTAAATACTCTTATATGTTTCTCTCATTTGAACTAATTCTAGTTTCTAAATCTTCCTTTGGTATGTTTTCATTTTTCTTAATAAATATATTCTTATTTTATATCACGCCAGTACAATTTCAATATATATCAATTTATATATTTTCAATAGGGATGTTGCATTCCTTCGTTTGTTAAAACTTATATTCCAGGTTGTAGTTTAAGTGCATGTTGTCTTATAGTTCACATTCCTAGTTCTTGAAAATTACACTTCAATTAATTACATCATTGTTAGCTACCTTCTCAAAATTATAAACATACATGGATGGAACCATATTATCCTCCCCATGTTCCGTGTTAATTTTTATACTATCTTTGTTGCACTTGAAAAACAATCATTCACTTGCCTTGAGCAACAATGATGATTACTTGTGTATTACATTTTTATTGAATTAAATATTTGGTTTTGTATGCAATCATGTTTTGCAACACTTTTATTGGATTATCTATTTGGTTTTGTGTGCAATCATGTTTTTTAAGACTTTCTCATGACATACTTGTAAGGGTGGGATTTTTCTCATGTATATGTATTTAACTTAGTAGTCGTGTGACTAGTTGCACAAGTTATTAGTGATACATATACATAGATATGCCGATACATATACATGGTGATATATATATACAAAGATATGTTCACAAGACCTTTTTCTTCAATCATGTAATTGAAGAACTTCCTCGTTGATACTTGGTATATATAAAAATTCTTCGATGATCATGATGATAATTGGTATCGAAAGTGAGCAACTTGAAAACATGGTTTGTATTATTATTATTTTACAACTATCCTTGGTTTGAGAATGCATCGATATTGAATATGAACCGTATATGGGAATGGTATTACTCATTTATTCTTTTAATTTAGTAAACAATGTTTTTGCCAAGTACTCTTATGTTTATGGTAAGTATTCTAATAATAATAATAAGAGATGGTTGCATTCATCGATATTGAATATGAATTGCATATGGAATGCTAGTATTCATTTATTCTTTTAATTTACTAAACAATGTTTATGGCAAGTACTCTTATATTTATGGTAAGTAATTTTATGTTTATGGTAAGTATTATAAAAGAGTAAGTTGTTTGGCCCATAATTTTATATATTTATATTCTCTTTGTGAGTTTAACAATGTTGTTTTAATTTACTGAACAATGTTTATGGCAAGTACTCTTATATTTATGGTAAGTACTTTAATGTTTATGGCAAGTACTCTTATATTTATGGTAAGTACTTTTATGTTTATGGTAAGTATTTTTATAATAATAAGAGAGTAAGTTGTTTGGCCCATAATTTTATATATTTATATTCTCTCTGTGAGTTTAACAATGGTGTTAGTCATCTGATAGTATTCTTATAACTTAATTGTAAATTCATTAAATTTTGATTTCATTTGTTTTTTTTTCAAACAACTTTTTTCGTGGGTTTATTAACATCCTAGTAAATTTGTCACTATTACATTTATGGTCAAAATATAATGTGGGTTTATTAACATCCTTGTAAATTTGTCACTATTACATTTATGGTCAAAATATAATATTTAAATGCATATTTTTTAAATAATAACGAAAATACAATTTTAACATTGAGAAATAGTTAAAATGGGTGAATTTCTTTAACAAATGTAGCTTAATAAATATTAGAATTAGAATTTTAGTTAACATATGCTTAAAGAACGCTTTATTGATGTTACGTATCCATAATGATAGTCAATTAAGCGATGATTAAATTATGTTTGTGGATTTCTTTTTGGGGGGGGCTTACAATCATTTTATAATTGAATGAAATATCTTTCGATAGATTTTTTTTCCAAATTTTAAAAGATGCTTTTACAAAAGAAAGATGCATTATGTTTCTAAAGCGTTGAGATTATAATATATAATATTACTAGTAAATTTTGTTATTCATAATTGTTTTTTTAAATAATTTATAAATGTTTGAGTTCTCTATTTGTAATAATATTTAGAGCATTGAGATTATAATATATAATACTACTAGTAAATTTTGTTATCCATAATTGTTTTTTTCAATAATTTATAAATGTTTGAGTTCTCTATTTGTAATATTATTTAAATGTATTCTTATTGTGTTAATGAACACTTTAATATTTTTTTGAAATTGAAAACAATATCGAATAATTCTAACTTAGGTGTTTGTGAATTTTAATGGTTAGTATTTATAGATTTGAAATTAAAGTACTAACTTTAACTACAAATATCGATCTTGATGAATGAAATTATTCTACATGTAAATAATTATGGAAAATTATTTGAAAATCATCGCAAATTTCCTGATATTAATGACGGGAAATGTTGTTTCCCTTGCATTAAATGTAAAGGTATCAAAATAATAAGTTTCAAGCTTAGCAACTACAAAGGATTGGTTAGAGTATGTGAACCTAGAAGAAAACCCTATTAGTAAGATAAAGAAAAGAAAAAAGAAAAAAAAGTGTGTATTCTGTAACGTAAGGTTTTAAAGTTTTTAATGTTTTCATAAAAGTTATATTTTATTTATTATAATAAAATGAAAATATGGATAGGTTTGGAATTTGTAATGTTGAAATTTGTAGTACAGATAGTGAGGTGATAAATTTAAGTTAATTATATAGGATAAAGTGATGTTGTTATTATAGAGAATGAAGGGATAAACATTTTGATTTATGAGACTTTTATTTTTATGGATGAGATCTATGAAGATACTCATGCTGGATCTTTTACACATATACAGCTTATATATAAAGCTTCAAAGACAAGTATTCTCTTTTCTATGTTATTGTTGGTCAACCTGAAAGTTATCAATAATATTTCAAAGAATTCTATGACACAAATCCTAAGGAACACAAAATAATTATTTATATAGACACAAACCTTTTCTTGTTTGGTGATTATAATAAATAGAGTTTAATACCCACTATTAAATATATTAATTTTTTTGTTCTCATTGTTCTGATTTTAGGTGATTTTCTCCTACCATTGTCGAATACTCTCACCTAAACATAGTAAGAATTATGTTCCCTTGTGAAAGATGTGAAAGATGTGAAAGATATATGAATGGTGAATCATATAATTAATGCATACACTAATGATTATATTATATATTATGGACAAAATGCAATGAAAATTTTATACTCTTTGTGTGGAATTAGTAGATATTGAATAAAAAAAATAAAAAATAAGGTGTATTTCAAAGATCCTTGTCATATCTCCATAATTCCATGATTTGAATTTTTCTTCAAGTCATAGAACAATTTTTTTAGTGTATATGATTTTTCTAACAACTCTATTTTGTATCTCATAGGCTTTCAATCAATTCCAATTGGTTGTTGGAAGATGATTTTCATGGTCAATCACAATCTTTTTTTATTTTCATTTTTTTTAATTGGCATCTCATTTCATGTTCTCCTGCTCTTACACATATTCCTTTTTGAAAATTATTACTTGAGTTATTTATTTAATTGTTGTAATAATTAAATTGCTCTCACCTATTTGTCTAAGTTGATTATTGTTAGCATGGTCAAATAAATGTTAGACCTAGATATTACATTGAGAAAATTCTTGGTAGTTAGATCTAAATAGTTCTTAGCATTTAGTTGATTCTAGAGAGATCTTCTTCAATTTATTTAATACCATTTCATGAATTAATACAAGTGTGTGGAAAGACAAAGAACTAATCATTTAAAAATTATTTGGTTGTAGGAACAATGGGATTTTTCTTGTGTTTACTCTTACAAAATGTATCAAATTGTCTATGTGAGTATTTTCACTACTTCTAATCATTAAATTGGTAGCAGAGCCAGGTTGGATCCATCCTTTAGCAATCTTCTAAAGTGTTTTGAGTGGAGACTATTATTTATGTTGAGAGGAGTTATTTTCCATTAGTTGCATAGATTAGAGGGGACAAGGGAGTGTTCAAGTAATAAATCTAGTCATTGTTAAATATGAGCCACTCTTGAAGGAATCTAGTTCAAGAATCCAAACTAATAGCAAGCCTATAAAACTATTGACTATCTGGATATTTGTGAGTATAGTTTGTTGAAATAAGAATATATATAAAATCTATGGTTTCAAATAGATGGCACCATTTTCTTCTCCAAACCCTATTTATATCCAATGAGTAAGAAGAGATGCAGTTGTCGTGAGATGTCATAGTTGACAAGAAATTGCACTAGTTGGAAGAGAAAGGCATCACCCAATTTACCAAGAGAATAGACAAGTGAAGGACACTTCCAAACATAATGTAGTGGGTAGATGGGTTTCTAAGCTACAAAACTTATGGGTGATAAGTACTCATATAATCAAATTTGTTATGATGTAGTAAATTTTGTCCTTTAATTCTTGTGTGTTGCATGGAAAATTTATATCTTAAAAGTTAACTGTAATGGAGAACAAAGGATTAGATTGAGTTTTAAATTATTTATTGCATAAAAATATTAAAATAATATTTAATACTCTAATTTTTTATATATAGTGTATGTATGTGTTGAACCTTTAAGTTTTTGGAAGAATTTGTTAAAAAATCCCTTAGGAGAATTTGTGGAGAAAAATGTTTGTCAACCCTGTTTCTTCAAAATCTAGCAGGTCTTATGAGAGGGCTTATAATAAAATAATTGGACCAAGGGACAACACTATGAGGTAGAAAACCATTGTCACCGTATTGAGCCACCTCCTACTTTTGTGTGGAATTTCACCAAAAGGGATGCTTCCCAATATTGGTCACCTAATAGGTATTCTAAGTTTATAACTAGGAGGTGACAAAAGGATAGACTTAAGAAGGGAACTTAACTTAAGGAAAAGGCTTAATATAGAAAGGAAAAAGCAAGGCATGTACTTTAAGTGGCCTATCTAGGGCTCCTATGACCTAGGGTTAAATGAGTAGACAAGGAAAAAGGCTTACCAAGGTAGATAATACCAACAAAAAGCTTGATAAATATTGATTTGATTAAAATAGGAGCAACAACCCTTTAAGAAGCCTTAAGTTCAAGCCTAGGGTTAGGTTAGAGTTTACCTAGGGAAGAATTACCTAACACTTGTGATGGTAACCCTAAAATAACAAAATTAAATTTGTAAAATAATGTTTCTTATGCAATGAGACTTAAACAATGTGTATAACCTCACCACAGGCCAACACACTCATCATATCTAGATTTGACCCTATGCCCTAGCCTAACAACTTGCATTGAAGGATCAAAATTTTGAGGGAGAAAGAAAAAGGTTTTAAAATATGTTTTTAAATGATTTTTGATCACCAATGTGGATGCTAGTGGTTGATATTTAGGTTATGGAGTCTAATGGAGACCTAATAATCAAAATATTAAACCCTAGTACATAGTAAAGGAAATAAAAACCCTGGCTAGCTCTTTATGAGTGGATAAAGTCATGAAGAGAACACAAAATGAAAATAATTCAAGGGATGTCCTACATTCTTTACTTAAAACATGCAATACTTTCTGAAGATTTCATTGAAAAATATTCAATTAAACTAGCACATAAAAGCCTAGCAACAACCATTTCATGCAACAACCATTCAAAAGACAATCAACAATAGATTACAAGAAATGCATGAAAAATTGTATTATCCCAAAATTATGTGTACCCAACAAGATATAGTCTCCAAAACTAAAATTATCCACAATAGATCACACCCACACAAGGATACAAGTCGCTTTAGCTAGGTTGAAATCCTCCAAGGAGGCCAAAATACTATACTAGTGATTATGAGATACACCAATAAGGTGAATTCTATTTATATGGGGTATACCTTAACTAAGTTTAGCTAATGAAGCCCTTACAATAATTTTGGCATCCAATAGACCATGGGTTACAAGACAATCCACTAACTTAATACTAGAACATGTCATAAATTCCCACACATGTGAGTTGTAGCCTCATAAATAATGATTTCATTCCCTTTTTTGGCTCTAAATTCCATGTTTGGGTGTGATGAAGGTTAAAAATAGGTCTTCTACTGTGATCATCCAATATTTTAGGAGTGTCCCTTAAATCCACCTCAAATCATTCTTCGAGGTCCTGAATCCAACTAGGGTGTCACCATGTCATCACCATGGGTCTCCAATTATACAACTAAAGTTTCATCCTTATAGCATTAGGTATCCATGAGGTGTAACAATCCCTTCCTAGTCACTTGTGAAAGTATTGGGTACTTGTCAACCACTTTTAAAGGTCAACATGAACTCAACTTTAAGCAACCATCCACTAGAGACTATGATGTTATGAACATCTAAGTATACAAGACATAGATGTGAAAGGCTCATTAATACTTGTAACTTGGATCACCTTCCAATATATCTCTATACCAACTCCCATAAAGGTGTCATGTACCTTGATATAGGTGGCTAATAGTCAACTCTATTAAGTATTCCTAGTTGTCAAAGGGGGGTGGAATTTCTGAGGTCAACCACTAAATCAATAGGTCTTAATGTAAATGTATGGAAATGGAGGGGAAAAGGATTTATGGCCAAGTGTCAGGGTCGAGGGGACTAATTGATGGGGAGTCCACATCTTGAGTGTATAAATCTGGAGGTAGAAATCATGGAGGCATTATTTACCATGTTCAACCTACTTTTTCCACCCCTATAGTGTGCCTTTTACTTTTACTTGATAACGATTTGTATTCAAATGTATAGATCAAGGGTTTAGATCTTGATATTTATTATGTAGCATTTTATATTACCCTTTAAAGTGAGGTAATTCATTGCTCATTAGGGTTGGGACATGCAAGGGTTCCTTTTGATGTAATGGAGCATCATGTGCTTAGGAATTATTTTATGTCCAAATGAGGAGGGTAGAGCTCATGATATGCTTCTTCCCATATGTTATTTAGTGTACTAGACATATTTTGCATTTTTGTCTTATTCTTCTTTTCTTTTTTTCGTAGTGACGATATTCTTTTTCATTCTTTTATTTGCATCAACCTACAGGGAAATTTTTTTGCCCCCTACTCATGGAGTGTGGACGTGATAGTTTGGCATATCTGAATGAACCAATGACAATTTGACCCAAAGAATGGATATGGCATAAATGTCACAAGTTAGAAGTTTCCACGAAATCATCAAGCTCTTGGAAACTTCTATTTCTTGGAATTCATTGATGATTACAATTAGAAGACTTGGTTATACATATTAAAACGCAAACCCACAATTTGTAACAAGTTCAAGGAGTTTAAATCCCTAGTTGAAAACCAAAATTCTCATTATATTAAAATATTAGTCTTTTATTGAGGAGGATAATATGACTCCAACCGGTTTATAGAGTGTTATAAATGCCATGGAATTAGAAGATAATTTATAGCCAAGTACCACAATAGTATAACATAGCAAAAAGTAAAAATAAAACAATCATAAACTTAAATAGAAATTTGTTAAACAAAAACATTTATTTAACAAGTTTTGGGGTGAATAAGTTTCTTATTTTTATATGGTTTGAACATCTATTCCATAGAGTGTCAAAAATATAGTACCAAAAGAGGCTTGGAGTGGAAATAAATACAATGTACCATTGTTAAACATGTTTGGATATGGCACATATACTCATGTACCTAAACAACTATGAAGAATAATTGATGACATATGTGAGAAATGTATTTCCTTAGGATATAGTGAGAATTCTAAGGAATATAGCTTATACAACCTAATCACAAAGAATTTTATAAGTATGAGAGAGATAGAGTTCAATGAAGACACAGCTTGGGATGGTAGAGTAATCAAATCTATGACTATTTGAGGAAAATTCCTTATGAAAAAGTTGATGTAGAAGGGAAAAGTGAAAAAGAATAAAAACAATGTACACAAGCCCAAACACCTATTTGAGTGTCTCCAACAAGGACACAAAAAATTAAAATTTAAGGAAAGTCATCATGACAAGTGGGTCAATCTACTCCTAGTCCTTCATGAAGTAATGATTCTAGATCAAACACTAGAAGACTACAAGTCTACACTAAATTTATAAAGAATTATACAACTATTCAAATTTTCAATTTTTATATGTCGACCAATTTGTTTTGAAGAGTTTCTCAAAGAAGAGAATTGATTCCAAGCCATGAATGAGTAGATAGCTTCCATAGAAAATAATAATACATTAGATGTGAGGGGGTTTACCAATAAGGAGAATATTGGTTCATAATGCATTTATAGAGGAAAATTTAATAAAAAGGGTGAAGATAGAAGAGAAAAGGGGTTTGCACAGCAAGGTTGAATTATTTTTTGAGAAACTTTGGCACTAGAGCGAGATTATAGATAGTAAGGGAACTCATAGCAATAGCTACTCAAAATAAATGGAAGTTATACCAAATGGATGTGAAATCTAGATCCTTAAATTGCACTTTAGAATAAGAAGTTGAAGTGCAACATCTACGAGGATTGAGATAAAAGGATAGGAGGATAAGGAATATAGATTAAAGAGAATTGTCTATAGACCCAAAAAAACTCCAATACCTTGCTCCAACAATATAGACACTTACTTGATCAATGATGCATTTAGTAGATGTGGTAGTGAACCCACTCTATATACAAAGTTAAATAAAAAAGGCAACATTCTAATTATTTGTTTATATGTGATGACATGATTTTCACTAGAAACCTATTAGTATTTTAATTGAAATCAACTATGGGACATAAATTTAAGATCACAGGTTTGGGATTGATGGAGTACTTCTTTGACATAGATATAAATCAGTGAATCATTATATGTCAAACAAAGTATGCATTTAATGTGCTAATAATATTAAAATGATGGATTGCAAGGAAGAAACCACATTCATAATAATAGGAACAAAATTCACCAAAGAAAGTAAAGGTTCAAATGTGGTCCTATATTGTTCTAGAGACTAATTGGAAATACACCAAACATTATGTTTGTATTTAGTTTTATTACAAGTTTATGGAGACCACCAAAAAAAATTATTTGCAAGTTAGGATAAGGATTTCGACATACATTGCACAAACAAGAAGTTATGGTTTTATACTCAAGCACAAAATACATTTTTTTCTTGGCTATAGTGATAGTAACTTTAGAGGTACCATAGATAATAGAAAAAGTATGTGATGGTATGTCTTATGTCTTTCATTTTGGTTCAGGTTTGATTTCATGGGCATCTAAGAAGCAACCCAGTGTGACAATTTCATCAGCAAAGTTGAAAATCTAGTAGGTATCTAGTTGCAAGAATATTAGTTTGTCATGCAATTTGGTTATGAAGATTATTTGATGAGTTTCAACAAGCAAAGGAAAGACTGACTTCAAAACAATATTTCAGCCATATCTGTATTGAAGAATCATGCTTTCCACCAAAAAATCAAGCATACTATTAATATATATCGTTTCATAATCATAATTAATTGGATTGTTAATACAATGTAATTACTTTAGCTAACTCAGTTAATTGAGTTATTTGCTATTGATATGGTGAAATAAATTACAAATAACATTAGGTAAATATAATAACTCTTAACCTCTAATTATATCTAAAAATACCTTTTCCACTTATTTAATATCATTTTACTAAATAATGCAAATGTCTATAATAAAACAAAAGCTTAAAATGATTTTTCTCTAACAACACTCAAAATATTCTCGTATTTACTCATAAGGAATGGTTTATAAAAGCGTTGGGATGATATTCATTATTTTGTAACATCCATTATTTTGTATTACATGTCGATCATGGTCCAGTTGATTTTTCTCTAACAACACTCAAAATATTCTTGTATTTACTCATAAGGAATGGTTTATAAAAGCGTTGGGATGATATTCATTATTTTGTAACATCCATTATTTTGTATTACATGTCGATCATGGTCCAGATGATAACAATTGTGTGAAAGGAATTTATAAACAAAACAAATTCTACATGTATATATCGTTTGTGGTTTAACAATGTTGCTTACATTGAAACAATTCGTCTATTTCCACTTCCAATTTGAACGTTTTTCGAATCTTGCTGATAACCTTTTCGCCTTTCCTGGCTGGCTCCCAACGTTGCTAAAATGTCGCAGATGGGCTTAATGTGGGCAAAAATATGTGTCTAATGTTATCGTTGCCTTGGATTTTCATGTTGTTGCAAATATGATAAGTACGTGAAATTGCCTTTTCATTTGTCCTGTGGAATATTGAAATGGAATATAGATATGATGTTTTGTTCAGCAAAAATGTTTTATATCTTTATTGTTGACTTGATATCTTGTATTAACTGAGAATCTACTTTTTTTTCCATCTTGAAATTTTAGTATATTCTAGATATTTTGGAAATTTGCAATCGAGGTAAGCTCAACCATTTAAACTGCACATACAACTTATTTCATTTACAAAACTCTATTATATTTATGTTATAGTTCAGGGCATTAGTGTTGAGTGCACAAAATATTTTTTTATGAAATTTAATATATATATTTTAAAGCAAAAAACTTGTCGTAATTTAATTAGATTGTTTTTTTGTTTTGAAAGTTATGGAAATTCTGGTCAATCTGGCAGGAAGTTTTGTAAATCCAAGATATAGCTGTCAAACTTCAAGAATTTCGGTGCCCCAGAAGTTTTTGATGGTGCTGAATCTATTTCCACCCTCAAAAACATGATTCACACTATCTCTACAATATTTAAAAAAAAAAAAATTAACCCAAATTCCAACCACTTTTAACAGTCCCAGCAATTCCTCCACTTCCCTATACAGCTCCAAAAACTTTTCATAATAATGTTATTTCTAATTATAATGGTTTTCCATTTGTACTTATTTCATCTTTGTGCTATGCACCATATTAAGTCTCATCTCATAATAAATGTTATTTCTCAATTATAATTGCATGGTTTTCCATTTGTATTTATTTCATCTTTTGTGCAATGTGATTGTAATTGTAGTTCAGCAAAATTTTAATGGCCATATTCATTTATAACCATTCCATTTCTGAGTGTTGTACCATTTGTGAGTATTGTACCGTATTGCAGTTAACGTATGGCTTGTATCGCTTGCGAGATATGCCAGTTCGAGATTTTTTACTTTGGTGTTAACACAATTTTTTTTAATAAATTGGGTAACTTTGGAATATTTTAAAATTTTAATATATTATATATTTTAGAAACACAATGAAAATGAGTAAAATTGACATTATTTACTTTCCTCAAATTCTCGAAATTTTCTAAATGAATAGAATTATCAAGGAACTCATAAATTTGAAACCTATGGAAATAACAAATTATTATAATAGGAATTTGTTATTTATAGAATTTGTAAGTTGGTCAAGTTGGAGAAGTCTCAAAATATTATAATTTAATTTCAGTGAAATAGAAAAATGCTTTTAAAAATCAGCAGAGATTTATTTTAAGTATGGATTTAATATGAGTTGGGAGGGATCAAATTTCTTCAAGTACGAACTATTTTAGAGTGCAAAATACAATATGTTATTTTTCATTGTTTAAATTAGTTAACATAGATCTTAAATAGTTTATTTAAATCTCTTGTTAAAATATTTTTGAAAAGTATAAGATTTAAATATATGATTCAAACATTTCTTTTTTTACTTCTAATTAATTTACAACATATTTATTTTCCTCAATTATAATGGACATTTTTTTTTTACTTCTAATTAATTTACAACGTATTTATTTTTCTCAATTATAATAGACATTATTTTTTTATTTAAAATATATTTTTAATTATAATATTTTACTGACTAATTAATAAAATTACACATCCCTCATACTAAATTGTAAATTAATCATCTTCACTTAACTAATAAATTTCCTATACTTTTCTTCGCACCAGCAAAATATCCAAAATATCCATAATGCTCCGAATGAGACGACGTGTTTTGCACATTTATTTTTTGATTTCGACATAAACGTGAGAATGTTCAGTGGGCATGAAAAGCTAAACTAAAAATATTTTCTTTCTAAAAGGAGATGATCGTTGTCTTTTATTTATAATATAAAATTAATTAATTATTAAATAAGCAACGTGTAGTTTGGATATTCGTATAACAGCTAATGGCCAATACTGAAACTCGCTTCGATTTATATCTTGAACATCACGATTACCATGCTTAATTATAGAAATCAGCACCCTTTAAATTCTCAGTTAATTATTCATATATGAACGATGAAAATGGAAGGATTTTAATTCATTTTTTAAGTAAAATGCCATTTTTGAGTGTGTGTTTTCTATTTCATAGGTGAAATATTGGTGGTGCTAATTCCATTGAAAATGATGTTGCATGGTGTGGTTATAGGTGGAATCCGTTATTGTCACCGTTACTCTTCTTATTTAAGGGACCACAATTTTATGGTGTTTTTAGTTGAAGGTGGTGTTTTGTTGTGATTCCATACATGTAGTGATATCATTCCTTCTATTTTCTTGGAATTTTGGGTTGTCATAGTTAAATTTTTTAATAGAAGTCATTTAATTTAGGATTGAGAAGCATTTGCATATTGATGGTGCTCTTTGCAAGAGGTAAGTGACATGCATTTCTATTTTAGCAAGAATAACCTAATCATTTCATTTCGACTTCACCATACACCATTATTCGTTACTAATTTTTCATTGGTTTAGTAATTATTCCAATGTAATGATAGGTATTAATTTTATGTAAGTTAATGTTACTCATTTTCTCTACCGCATTTTCTTGTCAAGCTCACTGTTCAATTAAAAAACTAAGCTCACATTCTTGTCCTTTTTCTTATTTAGTATATATATTTATTGGAGAGTGTTAGTGTTTTGGTTTTTTTTTTTTTTAATGTTCATAAAAGTATTGAGTTACAATAATAAAGAGGTTTTATTTAACAATATACTAATGGTTTTTAAAGCTTAGCTTGGAAGATATGTTGGAATTATTGGCTTGGAACACCTTGTCTAGATGAGGTGTCAAACAATTATATTTTGGAGGAGTTCAATGTTGAGTTAAAATTTCTTGGCTATTTTAGGAGAAATATACCTTCTTTATGATGGCTCCATTTTGTCAATAAAGAATAGATTACTCGGACGTTTATCTGTTATTTTTGTCTTGCTTGATTTGCCTACTATGAAGGATTATTTCCAATGTCAAAAATGGAATAGCATATAATAATCTCACTCTCTATTTTGGATACAATCTTTTAATAAATTTGGTTTTGAGATTAATTTCACTTTAGATATCTTGAGTTGGATTCATTCTAGTGGATTTATATCTATGCTTTATTAGTGTGACTATTTTCTTATGTGAAAATACCTAACATGCTTTCAATTTTAATGGAGTTATAAATTCATATGTAGAAACATTAACTATGTCAATTTTTGGCTAACATGAAGCGAAATTTGTAAATATAATGTTTTTTGTGTTAATGTTAAATTCTATATTTAAATAGTTAGCTCTTGATTATTTTTTTTTTATATGCTTATTAAGTAGAGTTTTTATGATATGAATCCAAAGGGGGTATATATGGGGTTAAATTTATATGTAATAAGGTAAAAGCATATTTGTGTTAAGCCTAATAAAGGTGCCACATATGAAATGTGTGAAGATGTATATATAGAGATCATATATCCATTATTGAAGGAACAATAGCTCCTATAGTTTGGGTTATTATATAACACCATTTTTTGGAGAGCTTTGGGGACAAATATTTTTGAAGGCGGTACTATGATATCACTGCATGGGGTGCATATATGGGATTAAATATATTTTTAATTTTGTAAATTTATATATGTAATAGTGATCACCATATTAAAGGGACCACATGTGCAGTGTGTGAAGATTATATATATATATATATAGTGTGTGTGTGTGTGTGAGAGAGAGAGATAATGTAGTGATTTTTGAAGGAACTTGTGATTTAAATACATATATGTATTGGGGGTATTTGGAGAAAGTTCTCTTATTATTTAAGGAAATATTGTATAACTAATTTCTCTTATCTATATTAATTTCATGCTATTTTATTTTGTTGATATTTATTAACGTGTTTATTCACTCATGTGAATATATTTAACATGATTTGAAATTTAATGGAGCTCTCAATGCATATGTGAAAACAAAATCTATATTAAATATTGGCTTATATGAAGACTAGTTTAGAAAAAATAATTTAATTAGTTTTAATTCATTTTTTATCTCGCCATTGTTGTTTGTTTTCTTACTTCATATGTAGGTATGCCTATTAAGTAGAGTACTCATATGGTTTCAATGTCCTACATAATTTTTAGCTATTTTTATTGAATTTTAAATGAACATTCAAATCCAAGTAGATTCTCTATTTTCATTCTATTCATTCATGAATTCAAACTTGTAATCCACACTGTATATGGAATGGTTGTTGGTCCATAATTCATGTCTCTAGTACTTGGTAATTTTTAATTGACTTACGTCATTATTGGATTGTTTTGAGAGATTAGAGAAATTTCCATCATTGGAAGAACTTATCTTCCTATCATGTTGTGATCCTTCTAATATTAGTTATATTTTACTTAGATAAATGATCTTTCAGTTTCTTTTATAAATATTGTTTATTCCTTATATGTTTACTTTTTATTCAATTTTTGTTTGGTTTTATGTCCAATATTGTTTCACAGACCTTCAACGTGATGCATAAGGAATGAGCAGGGGGGTGCAATAGGTTTCTTGTTGACCTATATGAGCGTATAAATTTATGTCTACCTATAGATCCCTACACATCCATGTTCAATTTTGTTTCACACACCTTCAACGTGATGGATAAGGATTGAGCAGGGGGGTGCAATAGGTTTCTTGTTGACCTATATGAGCCTATAAATTTATGTCTACCTATAGATCCCTACACATCCATGTTCAATTTTTTTTTTCTATCATATAATTTGAGGAATTTCCTTGCCAATATTTTATTTCCTATTATATAAGAATTTCCCTAGTGTCCTTGTGGATTTATTTAAGCCAAAACCAAATTGAATATAAGTTTGTGAGCATGGTGTTGTAGAATGCACATTTTAAGTATCCTAGCATTGGGTTCTTTATTCCTTTGTTAAAAATCAATTATAAGAGTAGAAAATGGCTATATTTTTTATACAAGAAATATGCATGTTTGTTTAACCTTTTGTTGCAAAAACAATTATTTATCATTTTAGGGATAATTTATTATTGGTTTACCTTATTATTTGATTCCTTCTTATCTTAATTAGTTTGAAAATATCGTTACAGTTTAATGGAATTTGTGTGACCCAGTGGTATATTTAATAAGTGTTAATCCCACAATTAATGATTTTCAATCAAACTTGTCACTAAATTAATTTCCTTAAACAATTTAAAAACGATAAAATTTTCATTTAAATTCTATCTCTAATAGACTTTCAAATTGTACAATACTTTATTCTAATTCATTTGAAATGCAATCAAGACCTTTTGTCAACCTAAAATACTTGAATGGAAAAACTTACTATTAATGTTCATAATGTTTCAATGTTACTTTTACATGTATCACAATTATATATTCCATTTCAAAACATCAAAGTATTAAATATAAATTTATCTTACTTTTGCTTATATAATATATGTGTAGAAATAGCTTGAAATTTGTAGTTGCTAATGAATTTAGACTCAAAACAATAGACATAATTTTCGCCTACTCAATCTATGGAAAGGAAAACATACAATAGATACACATGCAATAACATGCAACCATTAAATCACAATGAACACAATATTTTTCCCAAGGAAACCAACTAGAAAAAACCCCTCCTTTGTTTTGTATCAAATTAGATGAGGTTATAGATCTATTATAATGACTGCTTCAATTCTTGAAACTACACCTACACTGCAATACTAATCTCCTACTCTCTCACCAACACTTAGCCAAAGTAAGCCTCAGCCTTTCTCCTATTTCCTTGCGAAATCCTTGAGGAAATTAGCTCCTAAAAATAGGAGAATTCCTTATTTCCTTACACAAATCGAAGAGTAATTGATCACCTACTCCAATTCAAAACATGTACAATCAACTAATATATAATTGATAATTACAAAGTTCCTTTTCCTCCATCTCAACTAGGAAATTCTAATTCGATGCTTGACTAGGACTATTTTTAGTAAATTAATCAATTAACCGAGAGATTAGTGAGTAAACAATAGTTACTATTACTCAATTGAACCCATACTGACTCTATTATATACTAGGGCTCAGATAACTGCGTTTAACTAACAATAACTCTACTAAATTTCTATGTTTTAACAATCAATTGTTGTAAAACTCTACTTCTAGCCTACAAAATCAAATTGACTGGCTTAAATGAGTGATTTGGCCATGACACTCTTGCTAACTGCAATTCAAGTCATCTTGCGGATGTGGAATTTATGATTTCTCAATTTGACTAAGGAGCAAGTCAAATGAAGCCTTTTTATCCTACAATTTAACACATCATATTAGCTAGAAAAGGATTCTTAACCACCCCAATCTTGCTCCTATGGAACTCAAACTTGCCTCTTGACAAAGTCTTTTTCAAAATGTTTGTGTCCTACTCCTCTATAGGAATGTACTGCAACAAGATGATCCTCCTATACACACAATATCTCAGGTGATAGTACATGATGTCTATATGCTTGGACCTATCATGAAACACTAGATTTTCAAAGTTTGATACAACTTTGATTATCACAGTGGGTCAATATAGGCTTCATCCCCTAGTTAAGGAGACCAACCAGGATATTCCTCATTTGAAGAGCCTCGCATGATCCTTGATTAATAGTGATATACTAAACTTCTACTTAGCTGAGTGCTACAAATATATGGTTTTCTCTATGCCAAGATTTTTTTTTTTGACACAACACTAAAGATAACTCTCGATGTGGTCTTCCTCTCTTATGGATTCCCTTCCCAATTTTCATCTATGAAACCTTGGAGATTCACTCCATCAGTTCTCTTATACCATAAACCAAAATATATTATTCCTTTGAGGTATCTAAGAACATGTTTTGTTGCTTTCCAGTGAAGCTTGGTAGGCTCCACCATAAACTTACTAGGACGATTAACTGTAAAACAATATCAAGCCTTGTGTTCACCAATTACATCAAGGACCCCCCCAATTGTTTGTAGATAGTTCCATCTATTGCCTCTCCTGTAAAAGAATTGTCTTTCCTCGAGTTAATAACTAGAGGAGTGTCCATGGGCTTACAGTCCTACATATGGAATCTTTGAAGGAGTTCAAAGGTGTACATCCCCTCAGTAACAAATATCTCTCTGTCGTCATGTTGCAACTCCAAACCGAGGATGTAGTGCATCAAACCCATGTCCTTCATCTCAAACTCTCTTGCAAGATACTCCTTTCAAGAGTGGATAAACATATCATCTCTAGTTAATATCAATTCATCTACATATAGGACTAAGATGAGCATATTTCCATCTATGAAAATGTAGTATAGATTGGAATCTTCTTCACTCCTAGTGAAGCCAAATCCACTAAGATAGGAATCTATGTGAGTTTACCAAGCACAAGGTTCCTGCTCGAGACCATAAAGGGATATCTTGAGTATACACACATGTGTCTCCCTGTCAAGTGTCTCAAATCCCTCTAGATTCTCAATGTAGATCTCTTCCTAAGCCACTCCACTTAGGAAGGTAGTCTTAACATCCATTTGGTGGATTTTCCACACAAATTGTGTTGCCAATACAAGTATAGTCCTGATAGAAGAATATATTCTCACAGGGATAAAAGTCTCCTCATAATAAACTTGCTCTACCTATGAGAAGCCTTTGGACATAAATTTGGCCTTGTACTCCTCAACATTTCCATCATCTGCATTTTTCACCTTATACACCCACTTGGAGCCAATAACAAATTTTCCCTTAGGTCTAGGCACAACCTCCCAAGCATCATTCCTCGTGATGGGGTCATACTTCTCCACCATGATGTCTATCCACACCTACTATGAAACTACTTCCTCAAATGAAGAAGGCTTAGAATCAATCATTTTTGTCATGAGTTCCATATATATGGTATATGTGTTTGTGATCCCTTTGTCTATGCAAGGAGCTAAGAGCTCCATCATGCTCCTGGTAATCTTACACTAATATGTCTGCATCCCTTGTTCTGTTCATCCATTCTATGGAACGCTTTGTGTGAGTGGGTTCCTCCAATCTACCTCCTCTCTGCTCCTCCACATGTGGGTGCTCCACAACATCTTGTGGATCTAACTAGGGCTCCTCCTTTGAAACTAGAAGATCCTCCTCTCATGGAATTTTCAACTCACACTCTAAAGATCTTCTCATTCCCTTATCCTCATTAATTCTAACATCTCTCCTCGTCATAGTCATCCTGAGTGAAGGCATGTACACCCGGTAAATATGAGGTTTCTTTGTGCATCCTATAAATATCCCCCTCTCTACAGTGGGTTCCAACTTTTTTCTTCTATCATTAGAGACATGAAAATCGACCATGAACCCAAAAATGTGAAAGTGGAATACATTTGACTTCCTCTGAGAGAAAGACTCTTTAGGTGTGATCATTCCAAGAATCGTGTGTGGGATCATGTTCTATAAATAAATAGCTATATTACATGATTTTGTCCACATGTAAAATGGCAATCCCTAATCATGCAATATTTCTCTTCCAGCCCCTACAATGTTTCTATTTTTCCTCTTTGCCACCCCATTTTGATGTGGGTTGTGAGGTTCAATCAACTCTCTTCTAATACCCTCCTTGGCACATAATTATTTGAAGGAATTATACACATAATCCCCTCCATTATCACTTTTCAAGGATTTTATTTTCTATCAAGTTTCATTTTCAACTAAGGATTTGAATTCAATAGACTTTAAATAAACCTCATCTTTCTTCTTCATAAAATAGGCCTAGCATATACAGGAAAAATCATCTACAAAAATCACATAATATGTGTGTTGTGCAAGTGAGATTGTAGAAAATGGTCCACACACATCTTAGTGAACTCACTCCAAGATGGTTGAAGCTCTGCTATCTCGACCTTGGAAGGAGGATTTAACATATTTTTCAAGATTGCATCCCTTGCACACATCATGTTGATCAAGGATGCATTTTTTAAGTCCAGTGGTGATCTGTTGCATTATTTTCAAAGCTCCATGGTGTATGTGTCCCATGCACCTATGCTAGAGCTCTCCAACATCCTTTCTCTGAACATGTTTTGCTTTTCTACTCAGTACAGCGCTTGTATCCACCTCTAACTTGTAGAGGTTTTTAACTTGAACAAAAAATTATTTTACTTGTCTAATAGAAACATGCTTCAGATAATATTTCTCCTTACTGAACACCACATCATATCCACGGTCTTTAAGTACAACTATAAAAACTATTTTTTTCTTTAGACCAAGCACACACATTACATTCTTTAGGTGAAGTTGGGAGCTTGAATCCATAATAAAGGTGATAGTCCCAATCCCCTTGGTATTATACCTTCCATCATCTCCAAGTTCTATGTGTAATTGTAGGTGCTTCTCCTTGAGGTTGTTGAAGAACTCCTTACTTACTTTCATATGAAATGAAGCACCAAATGTAAGTACCACACACTGTCTCATACATTACTCGTCATGCATACAATGAGGGTGAAATCCAACTCGAATTGGGATGTGAGAGCATAACCTCCTATTGCTCCTACAAAACTTCTTATTGGATTTATTGTGTGGACACTTGGTTGCATAATGACCAAATTCATGACAATGAAAACATTCAATTTTAATGAGGCATTTCTTCTTGCCATAGTTCTGGCTAGATTTTTATTTTGCTTGGTCCTTCTTTCCCTTCGCCTTCTTTCCTTTTCTTACTAGAATTTTTTTTGTTCTTCCTCATATTTGAATGTGACACCATCTCTAATGCTTCTTCTGGTCTCCTCTTGCACCAAATCAAACCAAAGTATCTCCCAATCTAGTAGCTTGTCTCTTCCATTCACTGAATCATGATAGTTGTGCTAGGATTTCAGAATTCCAAGTAGTGATAATATCACAAGCTCAAATGATGGCACATTTTCTCCTACTCCTCCAAGTTCATCTCTGACCTGAGTGAATCTAGATAGGTATTAAGGAATGGTTTAATTTTTCTACATTCGAATGCTCATAATTTTATCTCTCAATGCCAATTTGCTAACATCACTACTGCTCTGGAATAGATATGTGAGAGTTTTCCACATTGTAAAAGGAGTCTCATTTCCATGCAATTTTGAAACCACATGATCTTTGACACCCTCTAGAATAATCCTCCTAGATTATGTTGTGTCTTTCTTCCATTGAACAAATGTTTGTGCATAGGATGATATTGGTTTTGGAATATCAGTTTGTGTATATTCCCATACTCCATTGTCATCCAAGATAACTTTCATTTTTTCTTTTCAAGAACAAATTTTTTTGATTCCCTCCAATGCATATTGAAGCCTCAATCCATTGAAAGACATTGTTCCTGCACTGAAGAAGATCTTATCCAAAAACTTTTCAAATCAATTTTTTTTCTAAGAGAGGATCTAGAACTTTGTTTCTATGTATTCTGCAATAGCTCTAATACCATTCAGAATTAGCTTGAAATTTTTAGTTGTTGATGAATTCATATTGAAAACAATAGACACATATTCTGTCTACTCAATCTGCGGAAAAGAAAAAAAAACAATAGAAACACATGCAATAACATGTAACCATTAAATCATAATGAACACAGTATTTTTCATGGGAAATCCAACTTGGAAAAATCCCTCCTCTGTTTTGTATTAAATTAGATGAGATTATAGATCTATTACAATGAATGCTTCAATCCTTGAAGCTACACCTACACTACAATACCAATCTCTTTCTCTCTAACCTTCTCCAACCAACACTTGGGCAAAATAGGCCATAGAATTCCTCCAATTTCCTTGTGCAATCCTCGAGGAAATTAGCTCCTAAAAATAGCAGAATTCCCTATTTCCTTGTACAAATCCAAGATGAATTGATCACCTGCTCCAATGCCAAACCTATGTACTCAACTAATATATAATTGATAATTATAATGTTCTTTTTCCTCCACCATAGCTAGGCAAGTCAAATTACATGCATGACTACAACTATCTTTAGTAAATTCATCAATTAACTAAGAGATCAGTGAACTAACAATAGTTACTACTACTCAACTCAAGTCCTGCTGGCTCTATTCTAGAGTAGAGCTCAAATAATTGAGTTTAACTAACAATAAATTCACTAGATTCCTAGATTTTAGCAATCAACTCATGCACAACTCCACTTCTAGCCTACCAACTCGAATTGTCTTATTCAATTGAGTGATTTGGCCATGTCATTCTTGCTAACTACAACTCAAGTCATCCTGCTGATGTAGAATTTTGAATTCCTTCATTTGGGTAAGGCACAAGTCAAATGACACCTTTTCTTTCTACAATTTGCCAATGTATATTGATTAAAAAATCTAAATACTCTTATATGTTTCTCTCATTTGAACTAATTCTAGTTTCTAAATCTTCCTTTGGTATGTTTTCATTTTTCTTAATAAATATATTCTTATTTTATATCACGCCAGTACAATTTCAATATATATCAATTTATATATTTTCAATAGGGATGTTGCATTCCTTCGTTTGTTAAAACTTATATTCCAGGTTGTAGTTTAAGTGCATGTTGTCTTATAGTTCACATTCCTAGTTCTTGAAAATTACACTTCAATTAATTACATCATTGTTAGCTACCTTCTCAAAATTATAAACATACATGGATGGAACCATATTATCCTCCCCATGTTCCGTGTTAATTTTTATACTATCTTTGTTGCACTTGAAAAACAATCATTCACTTGCCTTGAGCAACAATGATGATTACTTGTGTATTACATTTTTATTGAATTAAATATTTGGTTTTGTATGCAATCATGTTTTGCAACACTTTTATTGGATTATCTATTTGGTTTTGTGTGCAATCATGTTTTTTAAGACTTTCTCATGACATACTTGTAAGGGTGGGATTTTTCTCATGTATATGTATTTAACTTAGTAGTCGTGTGACTAGTTGCACAAGTTATTAGTGATACATATACATAGATATGCCGATACATATACATGGTGATATATATATACAAAGATATGTTCACAAGACCTTTTTCTTCAATCATGTAATTGAAGAACTTCCTCGTTGATACTTGGTATATATAAAAATTCTTCGATGATCATGATGATAATTGGTATCGAAAGTGAGCAACTTGAAAACATGGTTTGTATTATTATTATTTTACAACTATCCTTGGTTTGAGAATGCATCGATATTGAATATGAACCGTATATGGGAATGGTATTACTCATTTATTCTTTTAATTTAGTAAACAATGTTTTTGCCAAGTACTCTTATGTTTATGGTAAGTATTCTAATAATAATAATAAGAGATGGTTGCATTCATCGATATTGAATATGAATTGCATATGGAATGCTAGTATTCATTTATTCTTTTAATTTACTAAACAATGTTTATGGCAAGTACTCTTATATTTATGGTAAGTAATTTTATGTTTATGGTAAGTATTATAAAAGAGTAAGTTGTTTGGCCCATAATTTTATATATTTATATTCTCTTTGTGAGTTTAACAATGTTGTTTTAATTTACTGAACAATGTTTATGGCAAGTACTCTTATATTTATGGTAAGTACTTTAATGTTTATGGCAAGTACTCTTATATTTATGGTAAGTACTTTTATGTTTATGGTAAGTATTTTTATAATAATAAGAGAGTAAGTTGTTTGGCCCATAATTTTATATATTTATATTCTCTCTGTGAGTTTAACAATGGTGTTAGTCATCTGATAGTATTCTTATAACTTAATTGTAAATTCATTAAATTTTGATTTCATTTGTTTTTTTTTCAAACAACTTTTTTCGTGGGTTTATTAACATCCTAGTAAATTTGTCACTATTAAATTTATGGTCAAAATATAATGTGGGTTTATTAACATCCTTGTAAATTTGTCACTATTACATTTATGGTCAAAATATAATATTTAAATGCATATTTTTTAAATAATAACGAAAATACAATTTTAACATTGAGAAATAGTTAAAATGGGTGAATTTCTTTAACAAATGTAGCTTAATAAATATTAGAATTAGAATTTTAGTTAACATATGCTTAAAGAACGCTTTATTGATGTTACGTATCCATAATGATAGTCAATTAAGCGATGATTAAATTATGTTTGTGGATTTCTTTTTGGGGGGGGCTTACAATCATTTTATAATTGAATGAAATATCTTTCGATAGATTTTTTTTCCAAATTTTAAAAGATGCTTTTACAAAAGAAAGATGCATTATGTTTCTAAAGCGTTGAGATTATAATATATAATATTACTAGTAAATTTTGTTATTCATAATTGTTTTTTTAAATAATTTATAAATGTTTGAGTTCTCTATTTGTAATAATATTTAGAGCATTGAGATTATAATATATAATACTACTAGTAAATTTTGTTATCCATAATTGTTTTTTTCAATAATTTATAAATGTTTGAGTTCTCTATTTGTAATATTATTTAAATGTATTCTTATTGTGTTAATGAACACTTTAATATTTTTTTGAAATTGAAAACAATATCGAATAATTCTAACTTAGGTGTTTGTGAATTTTAATGGTTAGTATTTATAGATTTGAAATTAAAGTACTAACTTTAACTACAAATATCGATCTTGATGAATGAAATTATTCTACATGTAAATAATTATGGAAAATTATTTGAAAATCATCGCAAATTTCCTGATATTAATGACGGGAAATGTTGTTTCCCTTGCATTAAATGTAAAGGTATCAAAATAATAAGTTTCAAGCTTAGCAACTACAAAGGATTGGTTAGAGTATGTGAACCTAGAAGAAAACCCTATTAGTAAGATAAAGAAAAGAAAAAAGAAAAAAAAGTGTGTATTCTGTAACGTAAGGTTTTAAAGTTTTTAATGTTTTCATAAAAGTTATATTTTATTTATTATAATAAAATGAAAATATGGATAGGTTTGGAATTTGTAATGTTGAAATTTGTAGTACAGATAGTGAGGTGATAAATTTAAGTTAATTATATAGGATAAAGTGATGTTGTTATTATAGAGAATGAAGGGATAAACATTTTGATTTATGAGACTTTTATTTTTATGGATGAGATCTATGAAGATACTCATGCTGGATCTTTTACACATATACAGCTTATATATAAAGCTTCAAAGACAAGTATTCTCTTTTCTATGTTATTGTTGGTCAACCTGAAAGTTATCAATAATATTTCAAAGAATTCTATGACACAAATCCTAAGGAACACAAAATAATTATTTATATAGACACAAACCTTTTCTTGTTTGGTGATTATAATAAATAGAGTTTAATACCCACTATTAAATATATTAATTTTTTTGTTCTCATTGTTCTGATTTTAGGTGATTTTCTCCTACCATTGTCGAATACTCTCACCTAAACATAGTAAGAATTATGTTCCCTTGTGAAAGATGTGAAAGATATATGAATGGTGAATCATATAATTAATGCAAACACTAATGATTATATTATATATTATGGACAAAATGCAATGAAAATTTTATACTCTTTGTGTGGAATTAGTAGATATTGAATAAAAAAAATAAAAAATAAGGTGTATTTCAAAGATCCTTGTCATATCTCCATAATTCCATGATTTGAATTTTTCTTCAAGTCATAGAACAATTTTTTTAGTGTATATGATTTTTCTAACAACTCTATTTTGTATCTCATAGGCTTTCAATCAATTCCAATTGGTTGTTGGAAGATGATTTTCATGGTCAATCACAATCTTTTTTTATTTTCATTTTTTTTAATTGGCATCTCATTTCATGTTCTCCTGCTCTTACACATATTCCTTTTTGAAAATTATTACTTGAGTTATTTATTTAATTGTTGTAATAATTAAATTGCTCTCACCTATTTGTCTAAGTTGATTATTGTTAGCATGGTCAAATAAATGTTAGACCTAGATATTACATTGAGAAAATTCTTGGTAGTTAGATCTAAATAGTTCTTAGCATTTAGTTGATTCTAGAGAGATCTTCTTCAATTTATTTAATACCATTTCATGAATTAATACAAGTGTGTGGAAAGACAAAGAACTAATCATTTAAAAATTATTTGGTTGTAGGAACAATGGGATTTTTCTTGTGTTTACTCTTACAAAATGTATCAAATTGTCTATGTGAGTATTTTCACTACTTCTAATCATTAAATTGGTAGCAGAGCCAGGTTGGATCCATCCTTTAGCAATCTTCTAAAGTGTTTTGAGTGGAGACTATTATTTATGTTGAGAGGAGTTATTTTCCATTAGTTGCATAGATTAGAGGGGACAAGGGAGTGTTCAAGTAATAAATCTAGTCATTGTTAAATATGAGCCACTCTTGAAGGAATCTAGTTCAAGAATCCAAACTAATAGCAAGCCTATAAAACTATTGACTATCTGGATATTTGTGAGTATAGTTTGTTGAAATAAGAATATATATAAAATCTATGGTTTCAAATAGATGGCACCATTTTCTTCTCCAAACCCTATTTATATCCAATGAGTAAGAAGAGATGCAGTTGTCGTGAGATGTCATAGTTGACAAGAAATTGCACTAGTTGGAAGAGAAAGGCATCACCCAATTTACCAAGAGAATAGACAAGTGAAGGACACTTCCAAACATAATGTAGTGGGTAGATGGGTTTCTAAGCTACAAAACTTATGGGTGATAAGTACTCATATAATCAAATTTGTTATGATGTAGTAAATTTTGTCCTTTAATTCTTGTGTGTTGCATGGAAAATTTATATCTTAAAAGTTAACTGTAATGGAGAACAAAGGATTAGATTGAGTTTTAAATTATTTATTGCATAAAAATATTAAAATAATATTTAATACTCTAATTTTTTATATATAGTGTATGTATGTGTTGAACCTTTAAGTTTTTGGAAGAATTTGTTAAAAAATCCCTTAGGAGAATTTGTGGAGAAAAATGTTTGTCAACCCTGTTTCTTCAAAATCTAGCAGGTCTTATGAGAGGGCTTATAATAAAATAATTGGACCAAGGGACAACACTATGAGGTAGAAAACCATTGTCACCGTATTGAGCCACCTCCTACTTTTGTGTGGAATTTCACCAAAAGGGATGCTTCCCAATATTGGTCACCTAATAGGTATTCTAAGTTTATAACTAGGAGGTGACAAAAGGATAGACTTAAGAAGGGAACTTAACTTAAGGAAAAGGCTTAATATAGAAAGGAAAAAGCAAGGCATGTACTTTAAGTGGCCTATCTAGGGCTCCTATGACCTAGGGTTAAATGAGTAGACAAGGAAAAAGGCTTACCAAGGTAGATAATACCAACAAAAAGCTTGATAAATATTGATTTGATTAAAATAGGAGCAACAACCCTTTAAGAAGCCTTAAGTTCAAGCCTAGGGTTAGGTTAGAGTTTACCTAGGGAAGAATTACCTAACACTTGTGATGGTAACCCTAAAATAACAAAATTAAATTTGTAAAATAATGTTTCTTATGCAATGAGACTTAAACAATGTGTATAACCTCACCACAGGCCAACACACTCATCATATCTAGATTTGACCCTATGCCCTAGCCTAACAACTTGCATTGAAGGATCAAAATTTTGAGGGAGAAAGAAAAAGGTTTTAAAATATGTTTTCAAATGATTTTTGATCACCAATGTGGATGCTAGTGGTTGATATTTAGGTTATGGAGTCTAATGGAGACCTAATAATCAAAATATTAAACCCTAGTACATAGTAAAGGAAATAAAAACCCTGGCTAGCTCTTTATGAGTGGATAAAGTCATGAAGAGAACACAAAATGAAAATAATTCAAGGGATGTCCTACATTATTTACTTAAAACATGCAATACTTTCTGAAGATTTCATTGAAAAATATTCAATTAAACTAGCACATAAAAGCCTAGCAACAACCATTCAAAAGACAATCAACAATAGATTACAAGAAATGCATGAAAAATTGTATTATCCCAAAATTATGTGTACCCAACAAGATATAGTCTCCAAAACTAAAATTATCCACAATAGATCACACCCACACAAGGATACAAGTCGCTTTAGCTAGGTTGAAATCCTCCAAGGAGGCCAAAATACTATACTAGTGATTATGAGATACACCAATAAGGTGAATTCTATTTATATGGGGTATACCTTAACTAAGTTTAGCTAATGAAGCCCTTACAATAATTTTGGCATCCAATAGACCATGGGTTACAAGACAATCCACTAACTTAATACTAGAACATGTCATAAATTCCCACACATGTGAGTTGTAGCCTCATAAATAATGATTTCATTCCCTTTTTTGGCTCTAAATTCCATGTTTGGGTGTGATGAAGGTTAAAAATAGGTCTTCTACTGTGATCATCCAATATTTTAGGAGTGTCCCTTAAATCCACCTCAAATCATTCTTCGAGGTCCTGAATCCAACTAGGGTGTCACCATGTCATCACCATGGGTCTCCAATTATACAACTAAAGTTTCATCCTTATAGCATTAGGTATCCATGAGGTGTAACAATCCCTTCCTAGTCACTTGTGAAAGTATTGGGTACTTGTCAACCACTTTTAAAGGTCAACATGAACTCAACTTTAAGCAACCATCCACTAGAGACTATGATGTTATGAACATCTAAGTATACAAGACATAGATGTGAAAGGCTCATTAATACTTGTAACTTGGATCACCTTCCAATATATCTCTATACCAACTCCCATAAAGGTGTCATGTACCTTGATATAGGTGGCTAATAGTCAACTCTATTAAGTATTCCTAGTTGTCAAAGGGGGGTGGAATTTCTGAGGTCAACCACTAAATCAATAGGTCTTAATGTAAATGTATGGAAATGGAGGGGAAAAGGATTTATGGCCAAGTGTCAGGGTCGAGGGGACTAATTGATGGGGAGTCCACATCTTGAGTGTATAAATCTGGAGGTAGAAATCATGGAGGCATTATTTACCATGTTCAACCTACTTTTTCCACCCCTATAGTGTGCCTTTTACTTTTACTTGATAACGATTTGTATTCAAATGTATAGATCAAGGGTTTAGATCTTGATATTTATTATGTAGCATTTTATATTACCCTTTAAAGTGAGGTAATTCATTGCTCATTAGGGTTGGGACATGCAAGGGTTCCTTTTGATGTAATGGAGCATCATGTGCTTAGGAATTATTTTATGTCCAAATGAGGAGGGTAGAGCTCATGATATGCTTCTTCCCATATGTTATTTAGTGTACTAGACATATTTTGCATTTTTGTCTTATTCTTCTTTTCTTTTTTTCGTAGTGACGATATTCTTTTTCATTCTTTTATTTGCATCAACCTACAGGGAAATTTTTTTGCCCCCTACTCATGGAGTGTGGACGTGATAGTTTGGCATATCTGAATGAACCAATGACAATTTGACCCAAAGAATGGATATGGCATAAATGTCACAAGTTAGAAGTTTCCACGAAATCATCAAGCTCTTGGAAACTTCTATTTCTTGGAATTCATTGATGATTACAATTAGAAGACTTGGTTATACATATTAAAACGCAAACCCACAATTTGTAACAAGTTCAAGGAGTTTAAATCCCTAGTTGAAAACCAAAATTCTCATTATATTAAAATATTAGTCTTTTATTGAGGAGGATAATATGACTCCAACCGGTTTATAGAGTGTTATAAATGCCATGGAATTAGAAGATAATTTATAGCCAAGTACCACAATAGTATAACATAGCAAAAAGTAAAAATAAAACAATCATAAACTTAAATAGAAATTTGTTAAACAAAAACATTTATTTAACAAGTTTTGGGGTGAATAAGTTTCTTATTTTTATATGGTTTGAACATCTATTCCATAGAGTGTCAAAAATATAGTACCAAAAGAGGCTTGGAGTGGAAATAAATACAATGTACCATTGTTAAACATGTTTGGATATGGCACATATACTCATGTACCTAAACAACTATGAAGAATAATTGATGACATATGTGAGAAATGTATTTCCTTAGGATATAGTGAGAATTCTAAGGAATATAGCTTATACAACCTAATCACAAAGAATTTTATAAGTATGAGAGAGATAGAGTTCAATGAAGACACAGCTTGGGATGGTAGAGTAATCAAATCTATGACTATTTGAGGAAAATTCCTTATGAAAAAGTTGATGTAGAAGGGAAAAGTGAAAAAGAATAAAAACAATGTACACAAGCCCAAACACCTATTTGAGTGTCTCCAACAAGGACACAAAAAATTAAAATTTAAGGAAAGTCATCATGACAAGTGGGTCAATCTACTCCTAGTCCTTCATGAAGTAATGATTCTAGATCAAACACTAGAAGACTACAAGTCTACACTAAATTTATAAAGAATTATACAACTATTCAAATTTTCAATTTTTATATGTCGACCAATTTGTTTTGAAGAGTTTCTCAAAGAAGAGAATTGATTCCAAGCCATGAATGAGTAGATAGCTTCCATAGAAAATAATAATACATTAGATGTGAGGGGGTTTACCAATAAGGAGAATATTGGTTCATAATGCATTTATAGAGGAAAATTTAATAAAAAGGGTGAAGATAGAAGAGAAAAGGGGTTTGCACAGCAAGGTTGAATTATTTTTTGAGAAACTTTGGCACTAGAGCGAGATTATAGATAGTAAGGGAACTCATAGCAATAGCTACTCAAAATAAATGGAAGTTATACCAAATGGATGTGAAATCTAGATCCTTAAATTGCACTTTAGAATAAGAAGTTGAAGTGCAACATCTACGAGGATTGAGATAAAAGGATAGGAGGATAAGGAATATAGATTAAAGAGAATTGTCTATAGACCCAAAAAAACTCCAATACCTTGCTCCAACAATATAGACACTTACTTGATCAATGATGCATTTAGTAGATGTGGTAGTGAACCCACTCTATATACAAAGTTAAATAAAAAAGGCAACATTCTAATTATTTGTTTATATGTGATGACATGATTTTCACTAGAAACCTATTAGTATTTTAATTGAAATCAACTATGGGACATAAATTTAAGATCACAGGTTTGGGATTGATGGAGTACTTCTTTGACATAGATATAAATCAGTGAATCATTATATGTCAAACAAAGTATGCATTTAATGTGCTAATAATATTAAAATGATGGATTGCAAGGAAGAAACCACATTCATAATAATAGGAACAAAATTCACCAAAGAAAGTAAAGGTTCAAATGTGGTCCTATATTGTTCTAGAGACTAATTGGAAATACACCAAACATTATGTTTGTATTTAGTTTTATTACAAGTTTATGGAGACCACCAAAAAAAATTATTTGCAAGTTAGGATAAGGATTTCGACATACATTGCACAAACAAGAAGTTATGGTTTTATACTCAAGCACAAAATACATTTTTTTCTTGGCTATAGTGATAGTAACTTTAGAGGTACCATAGATAATAGAAAAAGTATGTGATGGTATGTCTTATGTCTTTCATTTTGGTTCAGGTTTGATTTCATGGGCATCTAAGAAGCAACCCAGTGTGACAATTTCATCAGCAAAGTTGAAAATCTAGTAGGTATCTAGTTGCAAGAATATTAGTTTGTCATGCAATTTGGTTATGAAGATTATTTGATGAGTTTCAACAAGCAAAGGAAAGACTGACTTCAAAACAATATTTCAGCCATATCTGTATTGAAGAATCATGCTTTCCACCAAAAAATCAAGCATACTATTAATATATATCGTTTCATAATCATAATTAATTGGATTGTTAATACAATGTAATTACTTTAGCTAACTCAGTTAATTGAGTTATTTGCTATTGATATGGTGAAATAAATTACAAATAACATTAGGTAAATATAATAACTCTTAACCTCTAATTATATCTAAAAATACCTTTTCCACTTATTTAATATCATTTTACTAAATAATGCAAATGTCTATAATAAAACAAAAGCTTAAAATGATTTTTCTCTAACAACACTCAAAATATTCTCGTATTTACTCATAAGGAATGGTTTATAAAAGCGTTGGGATGATATTCATTATTTTGTAACATCCATTATTTTGTATTACATGTCGATCATGGTCCAGTTGATTTTTCTCTAACAACACTCAAAATATTCTTGTATTTACTCATAAGGAATGGTTTATAAAAGCGTTGGGATGATATTCATTATTTTGTAACATCCATTATTTTGTATTACATGTCGATCATGGTCCAGATGATAACAATTGTGTGAAAGGAATTTATAAACAAAACAAATTCTACATGTATATATCGTTTGTGGTTTAACAATGTTGCTTACATTGAAACAATTCGTCTATTTCCACTTCCAATTTGAACGTTTTTCGAATCTTGCTGATAACCTTTTCGCCTTTCCTGGCTGGCTCCCAACGTTGCTAAAATGTCGCAGATGGGCTTAATGTGGGCAAAAATATGTGTCTAATGTTATCGTTGCCTTGGATTTTCATGTTGTTGCAAATATGATAAGTACGTGAAATTGCCTTTTCATTTGTCCTGTGGAATATTGAAATGGAATATAGATATGATGTTTTGTTCAGCAAAAATGTTTTATATCTTTATTGTTGACTTGATATCTTGTATTAACTGAGAATCTACTTTTTTTTCCATCTTGAAATTTTAGTATATTCTAGATATTTTGGAAATTGGCAATCGAGGTAAGCTCAACCATTTAAACTGCACATACAACTTATTTCATTTACAAAACTCTATTATATTTATGTTATAGTTCAGGGCATTAGTGTTGAGTGCACAAAATATTTTTTTATGAAATTTAATATATATATTTTAAAGCAAAAAACTTGTCGTAATTTAATTAGATTGTTTTTTTGTTTTGAAAGTTATGGAAATTCTGGTCAATCTGGCAGGAAGTTTTGTAAATCCAAGATATAGCTGTCAAACTTCAAGAATTTCGGTGCCCCAGAAGTTTTTGATGGTGCTGAATCTATTTCCACCCTCAAAAACATGATTCACACTATCTCTACAATATTTAAAAAGAAAAAAATTAACCCAAATTCCAACCACTTTTAACAGTCCCAGCAATTCCTCCACTTCCCTATACAGCTCCAAAAACTTTTCATAATAATGTTATTTCTAATTATATTGCATGGTTTTCCATTTGTACTTATTTCATCTTTGTGCAATGGATTGTAATTGTAGTTCAGCAAACTTTGCACCGGTGTGTAGAATGTTGTGAAGAATTAAATTCTCCAATGATTACAAATACTTCGCGTTAAGTAGTTTTGTTTGAGTGACAGAGGAATTTATCTAAATCAACTGTGACCCGTTTCCTAAGTGATCGGTGCATTCATCGTTCTGTTATATTATCATTCTGTGTCCTTCACTCCATCATTTTAACTACCGGAACCAACATGAACAACGCAAGTTAAAATTAACTGTAGAGATTCTTGTCATTTACTCTATAATTGTTATCAGTGAAAATTATGTTTCTAGATTCTTTAATGGCTTCCACTGACCCGGTTGAAGTTCTTGTTGTGTGACCACTTTGCTTACCCGTTATTCGGTTGAAACTACTATTCAATTCGTAATAATGGCTGCATCGTTTCGTTTTGGCAGGAAAATTTTAATGGCCATAGTTCATTTATAACTCATTCTTCCATTTCTGAGTGTTGTACCATTTGTGAGTATTGTACCGTATTGCAGTTAACGTATGGCTTGTATCGCTTGCGAGATATGCCAGTTCGAGATTTTTTACTTTGGTGTTAACACAATTTTTTTTAATAAATTGGGTAACTTTGGAATATTTTAAAATTTTTAATATATTATATATTTTTAGAAACACAATGAAAATGAGTAAAATTGACATTATTTACTTTCCTCAAATTCTCGAAATTTTCTAAATGAATAGAATTATCAAGGAACTCATAAATTTGAAACCTATGGAAATAACAAATTATTATAATAGGAATTTGTTATTTATAGAATTTGTAAGTTGGTCAAGTTGGAGAAGTCTCAAAATATTATAATTTAATTTCAGTGAAATAGAAAAATGCTTTTAAAAATCAGCAGAGATTTATTTTAAGTATGGATTTAATATGAGTTGGGAGGGATCAAATTTCTTCAAGTACGAACTATTTTAGAGTGCAAAATACAATATGCTATTTTCATTGTTTAAGTTAGTTAACATAGATCTTAAATAGTTTATTTAAATCTCTTGTTAAAATATTTTTGAAAAGTATAAGATTTAAATATATGATTTAAACATTTCTTTTTCTATTTCTAATTAGTTTACAACATATTTATTTTCCTCAATTATAATGGACATTTTTTTTACTTCTAATTAATTTACATCGTATTTATTTTTCTCAATTATAATAGACATTATTTTTTATTTAAAATATAATTTTTAATTATAATTTTTACTACTAATTAACAAAATTACACATCCCCTCATACTAAATTATAAATTAATCATCTTCACTTAACTAATAAATTTCCTATACTTTTCTTCGCACCAGCAAAATATCCAAAATATCCATAATGCTCCGAATGAGACGACGTGTCTCTGCACATTTATTTTTTGATTTCGACATAAACGTGAGAATGTTCAGTGGGCATGAAAAGCTAAACTAAAAATATTTTCTTTCTAAAAGGAGATGATCGTTGTCTTTTATTATATAATATAAAATTAATTAATTATTAAATAAGCAACGTGTAGTTTTGGATATTCGTATAACAGCTAATGGCCAATACTGAAACTCGCTTCGATTTATATCTTGAACATCACGATTACCATGCTTAATTATAGAAATCAGCACCCTTTAAATTCTCAGTTAATTATTCGGGATGAACGATGAAAATGGAAGGATTTTAATTTTTTTTAAGTAAAAAATTGTTATTTATCTTTTTATTATAAAAAATAAATAATTGGTAATTTTGGATATGTTGTAGAAGAGAGTGCCTTTATTATCATTCAAACTTATTTTTGAATATTTTTATTTTAATTTGTAATTAGAGAAATTGGAAAGATGGCAGGTTTCTATAATTTTTAGGTTCTTAATATGTTTTTTTCACTGACACTGATAAATTAAGGGATTAATGAGCTAATTTATTTTTTAATTGTAATCTTAATTTGAAATTATTTTTTTTTAATATTAAAAAGCATTGAATTTCAAATACTTATAAAATAAGATATATTACATTTATGTTAACTAAATTCATGTTAATTAAATTTATTAAAAATAACAGAAAGAAATGGTTGTTATAATAGTTTGTTGATATAATGTGGATTTCTACTATTACCACTATAACCATTTCTATTATAATTTTTAGATACCTACACATGATAAAAAAAAACTTATAATATTTTTTTTTTAATGCCTTTCATTTTTTTAAATATCGCTTGCTTTTAAATAACTTAACCTTTTCATTGTTGAACTTATTAGGTATACCGAAAACAGGATCCATGCTCACTGCATGATCATCGTAGAGTCATTTACACCCATAGAAGCTACAAAATAATGGTAAGGAATTAAAAGTATAAGAGAAGAATTTGGAAGAATTTATATATATATAAAGATAATAAAGTAAGAATAATAAAAGATAAGGAAATATATAGTTAGTGTAGTTATATAAATTAAATAGTTAATAAATATTAATCAAGATTAATTTATAATATATATCAAAATATTTATTTTATTATATATTATAATATTATTTTAAATTATTATTATTATTATTGATAAAAATAATTAATATATAAGTCAAAGATATATACATTTCAAAAGGAAATCTTAACTATAGATATTTACAAGATTCTTAATTTATAAATATGATTTCTTATAATACTATTTGTTAACATTGTGGCTTATCATTACCATATCCTTAAAAGCCATAATTCATTTCATATGGTACTTATTCACATGATATTGTTTTTAATTAACCAATTTAATTAAATGAGCAAAAGAAACATAACTACTTTAGAGATACATCTCAGTCTTTTATTTGTCAATACTAATAAGAATATTCTAAAAAAACTTATTTTAAAAAAAAAGAAAACCCCACGCATTAACATATACTTAATGCATTATTTAACAAATAAAAATTTATAATATATTATATAGTTTGGGGATGTTAAATAAGAGTATTTAGTGGTAGCATAAGTAAATTTAGACAACCTAATAGTAAATTGAAATCACACTTAATTTTCCTCCACTCAATAAATAGGTATAACAAAAAATTATTTATAGTTTTTTAATTTTACTTTATAGAAACCACTTTCAATTAATTTCCAAACTCTTACTACTTAACATATATTATTTACTAGTGATTTTCATTTATTCCTTGCAGCTACTTTGCATTTATTTTCTTTTATTGCTCATTTATTCCCTTACAGTGCTCAAAAATCATTCTTTACAATAGGGTTGTAATGTGTATGATACACCTATTTCGACATTTTCCTACTTGTAATATACTTTACAAGAGTAGAACAATGAATGCATCAAATATTTGAGCTAATTGTTGTCGGACATAAATCCTGTAGACTTATAATACCACTCAAATTTACTTGTGCTTGCAAGTTTCATCAATGCATCTCCAAAACTATGCAAAGTGTCAACTTTCTCTAATGCCACTTCTCCATCCTCTACCATCTACTTAATAAAATGATACTAGGTATCCATATGTTTTTTTCATATAAAATGTTGGGCCCATAACCAAACATATGGTGTTATTACTATTAAATTGAATGATAATAGCTCTTTGAATCATCCCTACTTTTGAAAACAATTTCATAAACTAAATAGCCACCTTAAAATCATAAGTAGTTGCCATCCTCTAACTTTGTAGTAGACAAAGTGACCATATCTTGTTGTTTTCTTATCGAAATCAATACTCCACCAAGTAATCAAAACATATATTTTCTTTTAGACCTACTCTTATTAATATTCTCAATCCAATTAAAATCCTTGTCACCATGTATATCTATTTATGGGTCCCCCAAAACATCACTATGATAGAAAAGTAAATATTTAGAAGTACCTTGTAAATATGTGAAGACCCTCTTCACCATAGCCCAATGTTCACAGCCAATATTAGCCATGAATCCATTCAAGATTGTTAGTGTTCCAATAATGTTTAGTCTAGTACAAATTATACCATACAACAAACTCTCACCTATACTAACATATGGAATAGAAATCACATCATAGATCTATGCGGGTGTTCTCAAGCACTACTTAAGTCAAAGCTTAGTTGTAGAAAAAAATTAAAGCATTCAATGCATTGTCGCTCTTCCATGTGAAAACATTGTAGAACAATGTTTAGATATTTACTCTAACTCAACCAAAGTTATTTTTTCTAAATCTCCATTAATACCCATTTTTAAAATATATTTTCTATTTACCAACTCATTCATATCAAATTGTGCCGAAAGTTGATACTTCAAGTTTGGAATCACGTCCTCGGTGTTACTAAAGAATTAACATATAGTGTGCATATAGAGTGAGGACAAAAAAAATGACTAGCATTTTATTTATAATACACATGGTGATCTAATTCTAATATTAGGAATATTATTCCTAACACAAAATAATAAAACTTTTGGTACCTAATTTTGGGAGATTGTTTGAGACCACATAAAGAATTGTTTTCAACTTGCAAACCAATATCCCTTTATTTTCTCAATGTAGTTCTATGAATATGTTATATAGATATCCTCCTTCAACTAACCATGTAGAAAACATATTTTTTCAACATCTATATGTTATATATCTAAATTGGAAGCCGTAACATTACATATAATAGGAACCTATTAGATTTCAAATTAGCAATTGGGGAAATATCTCACTAAAGTATATCCCTTCAACTTGGGAATATCCTTTTACAATCAATATTTCCTTGTGTTTTTTCAACATTTCCATCTAAAACAATTACATTTTTGAACATTCATTACATCGAATGGGTTTTTATCCATGAGGAAATTGTACCATGTCCTATGTATTATTTTTATAGGTGCATCAATTTCATCATATTTGTCCAATCTCCATAAAATTCAAAGAACAATTACAATGAAGTGCTTGGATCAAGATCAATGAAAGTTCCCACATGAACACCCTTAAAAATAGCCATAGCTCCTAAAGCTATCCTACACCCTTTGTCAAAGAAAATGACCAAAACACCCAGATAATTAAGTGTGCTTTTTGATAGTAGGTTTTATGCCATATTGGGAATGCCCAAAGCTCCACTAATTCCTTTTTCCATATTATCAGGGAATCTAATCAATAATTGGCCATAACTAACTATGTTGAGAGGAGAGTCATCACCAAGTTATACCATATAACTATAATATTTCTCATAAACTAGAAACTAGTGCTAATGGGAAGTCATATGGAAGGAAGCTCTAGACTCCATCAACAATGCACCCTCACCCGCATGTGATGTTAAAGTTGTAGAAAATACATATCCACCATCCTTTTTAGATGTTTTTTTTAACTCATCGTCATAATCATTCTTCTCACTCATCGTCATAATCATTCTTCTCACTCTTATTCTTCTTTTTCTCTTTCTTGCAGTCTCTTCTAGGATGCCTAACATTGCTATAATTGTAATATTTTTCTTTGGACTCTCCAGGACACTCATGTTCTCTACAAGATTTTGATCTAACATTTTCTCTTTTTTTTTTTCCTTTCTCTACCAACTTCCATTAACACACCAAGGATTCAATGATGTTTTAGAAGCTCTCTACTCCACCTTTTATGAAAATAACAAAGTCACAACTTCATCAAGGATCAATGTCCTTATGGTGATTTTAATGGTCATTACCAGAATGCTGCATGAATATCGAAAAGAATACATAATGGTTATAAAATGGTTTTCATTCATTTCCATTACAACGAAAATCCATTGGGCCACCATAGTATTATATACATTTAGATGTTTGACTACAAAATCACCATCACTCTTTCTCAAAGCAAACAATTATTTTCATATAAAATGTTTATTAACCAAGGATTTATCTTGATATAAATCCTTTAATTACCTCTAGCATGTTGTTGCAATATTTTCTTTAAAAATATTAAATAATACATAATCATACAACTAATGTGTGATACAAATTCTCACCTCTCTCTAACACCACCCACTCTTCATCTTCCATACTAGAAAGCTTGGTTCTAGATGTTGCAATCCATATATTTTAATCAATGTCAATATCCTTTATTTGGATCTTTTGCAATTTAAAGTTAGTGTGATTAAACTTCTTCATTTATGATCTACTCAGGCTCGCAATCTTTTTATAACTATTTTCCTTCTACACAAGCTCCAACTTAAACCTAAATTAAATAAAAAAGACCTTGTCTCCAACAACATGGATATGAAGCCATCAAAATTTTATACCAAATAAACTAAATAGAAGTATGGAATGAGCATCCTACTTTAATCAACAAGAAAAATGTTTAGAAATTAAATAAACCTAGTTGTGATAATAAATAACACAAAAAATATAACTATAAAGCTATAATTACTTTAAAAAAATTTCTATAAGAAAATCTCCCCCAGCTAAAACACTTTAAAACATGCTCAATGTACTACTATTCAATAACTAGATTAAATAAACCTAGTTGCGATAATAAATAACACAAAAAATATAACTATAAGATTATAATTACTTAAAAAAAAAATCTATATGAAAATTTCCACGAGCTAAAGCACTTTAAAACATGCTCAATGTACTATTGAATAATTAGATGGTTACTATACTTTATAAAATCTATATACTTTCAAGGGGAGTGCTCCACAATAACATAAAAAATTTAATAACGCTCATTTAAAATTCAAATTCTATTTTCCTCCCATCTTATTTTTCAATAAATAAACTTAACAAAACTATAAATTATTCATATATTTTCCAATTTTTCATAGCACAAAAAATGATTTTCTCAATTTGACCGAATATTTTTTTCCTATCTGTATTGTCTACCGGTGATTTACATATATTCCCTCACACTACTGCTCAACATATATTCCCTACTCAATTCCCCACTCAATGTGTATTCCCTATTATCACTTTTCTTATATCACTAAACAATAATCTACCTATTCCACTACATAATTGTTTATAAGGTCGATAAGACAACTATCCCAACATTTTATCAATAATTAATTCCACTAAACTATTTGTTATAAAAACATATTCTAACCCTTCTTGCTTTGGAAAAATGTATTAAAGTTAAAATAAGAAAGTTGACCTCTCTGTTATCAAAAAATGATCTAACCCTCCTTGTTGGGGTGAAATGCTATAGAATTATAAAAAAGAAAACAACTTTAAAAAACTAAACGTACTATAAACCTAACTAATTACATCCAAACAACCGTTTTTATCTATACTTCATACATCGTCGGAGGTTTACTGTGTCTGCAACTCATTAACCTTAATGTTACAGGGCCTCCAGGGTTCCGCATTAGCATTGACTGAGATTTTCCTTATGAAAAAGGAAGAAGTTGAAAGGACTCGACTAAATCATGATAAATCCAGGAACTGCCACAAGCTCCATCTTCGACTACTACATTAATTTTATTTTTTAACTCTTATTCACATCAAGTTTCTCAATTAGTGTACAGATACTCGTGGTAGCTTACAATATTTCATTCCCAATTTCAGTATCACAGGGGTATGTTGTTAAGCTTTTGTACCTGCAATAGACTGGGTAATTATTAAGTCTTAAGAAAATGAACTGATTTGTGGCAATATATCGGTTTATAAAGAAGCTAAGATCATATCTTGGAGGATGACTGCCTTTCCACAAGCAGTTTCTATGGAAAGAAGGCATCCTACAATCTGTGAACAGAGCGAGAGAAAAGAAAATTACTAAAGAACCCAGATGCATATATATATGTACGTATATATATATCGATACAGATGAATAAGAATGAAAGGTGAGCCTGTGAACACCAATTTCGAATTACATAGTGGCAAGCGCAATGCTTCCGACTTGTGATCTCTACCGTTCACCACTTAGGTACTTATATCACCTTAAGCAATGCTCATATTCAATTTAATATATATATTTGCATTGATGTCTGTTTGTGTATCAGCATTTAAGGAGAAGCAACTCTTTTGGGGTGTCAGAATGCTCGCCTTGCCAATCTTGTCTGCCCAATGTAAACTCCAGACTGGGTAGTTTTTGAATTGACCGAGAAGGGACCAGATGTGACAAACTAGAGTTATGAGAGCTTTCCAAATAGTTACGGTCGCTCCCACCGGACAACCGATCCAAGACCAGTTGCCAATTCTCTTGACATCCATTACAGTCCGCCTGTCAAATAATTGCAAAAGGAATTAGCCTGTCGAACGATAAATGAAACAGATATAACATTCAAATGGCCAAAACTTACATATAGTGAGAAACACAGAGTGAATTGCATTGAACTTAGGAACTGCATGTGCGTTAAACAGCAGAATTAAATATAGACCAAGAATTTTACAGGTTTTCTCATCATTAAATATATTTTACCTGGAATAAGAATTTTAGGAATCCTTATAATTAATGGGTTATAAGATATCTGGAACTTTTTTGAATTTACCATAAATATTGTAATTGAAAGTGGCTAAAAATAACTTTCTAAAAATGATTTGAACCCACACTTATTGCAATTATTTCAGTTAACAAAAGACATTATTCTTTTAATACTCCCCTCAAGATCAATTCAAAAATTGGTTTTACTTTTGTATCTTAGCTCAAGTGTTCTCAATTCCACATGTACAAGCTTTTTCTCTTTTTTTTCCAATCTTTAGACTATAGGTATCTTCTCTTATTTTGTAGTTTCAACTTTATTTTGGTCTTTCAATTCAACATTTTCTAATCATCAACAATCTTGTCTTATTTTGTAGTTTCAACTTTATTTTGCTCTTCCTCTTCAACATTTTCTAATCATCAACAATTCTTGATTAAAATTTTCTATCGACTTATATATCATCAAAAACAACATCTTAGTGTTATTTCATCCCCACTTCTATTTTTGCAATAGCTTACACAATTTTGATGGTTTCTTTTAAAAAAAAATTGTTCCTTCTTCTATTGTAGTTATCGTAACTTTTCCATAGTCATTTTCATCTTTATCATACTTGGGCTTTGAAAACCACTTTTCAAGAAAATCTAACACTAATTCATAATCAATTTCAACTTTCACTACTATGTTCTTCTCAGTTGTTTTTATTGCAAATAAAATTTCAATTTCATCCTTGACATTGTATATTGGTGTATTGGAATTCAGTGTTTTTAGCATGTTTAGGCTCTAGATCTTGTACAATATTTGCTATGGGGGGAGTCCAAGGGGGGCGGTTGTAATTTCGTAGTCAATCTAGGTTGTTCATTAGGCAGAGATCTGATGGTAGAAGTTATGTTTAAATTAGGTTTTTTTGTTATAAAAGGCAACCCACTCACTATATATGAGGGAATTGTATTGCGTCTATGTAGATCTGTATTCTGAGTGAGGAAGAGAGAGGAGATTAAGAGTGAAAAGGGAGTTACAGTGGATCTGTTGTAGGTTGTATCTCTTCAGTTTGCTGGATAATATAATAAAAGAAGGACTGGCTGTTTCTCCATGAATGTAGCTCAAACTGGGTGAACCACGTATATCTGTGTCTCTCCTGTTTTATGCGTTTTCTATGTTTATATTTCTGCAATATTTTATGTGTTCCATTGCTCTGTAATATATAATTTTCTAACAATTGGTATCGGAGTCGAAGGACTATTTGGCTGATAAACTTGTAGGAGAGAAGGGTTCCTAGTTCGAGTGGGAGCAATGGCGGAAGATGGTAGGTTTAGGGTTGAAAAATTCAACGGCTAAAACTACCAACTATGGAAGATGCAGATGGAAGATTATATGTATCAGAGAGATCTATACTTACCATTGAGTGGAAAGACAGAGAAGCCGACGAGTATGATAGACATAGAATGGAATATTCTTGACAGAAAGGCACTTGGAACAATATGGTTGTGCCTAACGACATCGGTAGCATTTAATATTTCAATGGAAACAAAAACAGAGCGTTTAATGTCAACATTGGCCAAACTATATGAAAAACCCTTGGCCTCAAATAAGGTATTTCTTATGAAGCGTTTATTTAATATGAAGATGTCAGAAAGGTGGATTTGTTGCAGACCATTTAAATGATTTTAATACAGCTACAAGTCAGTTAAGTTTTGTAAGGGTAACTTTTGATGATGAAGTTAGGGCTCTGTTATTTCTGTGCTCATTGCCAGAAAGTTGGAATGGTTTACTTATGGCCATTGGTAACTCTATCTCTGGATCTAGTACTTTAAAGTTTGATGATGTTGTTGGTGCAATCCTTAGTGAGGAAATGCGATGGAAAAGCTCCGGTGAGACATCAGGAAATGCCTTGAATACAGAGACTAGGGGAAGAAAAATGGAAAGAGGAAAGAGCTCAGGATATCGCAGTAAGTAAAGAAAAGCCAGATCCAAGTCCAGATCAGGGATAGTGTGCTAGAAATGTGAGAAGAAAGGACACCTGAAGAAAGACTGCAAGTCTCAGAAGGGACAAGTAGGAGACGCGTAGCAAGAAACTAATCATGAAGTGAATGTAACAAGTGATGTGTTGCAAGATGCTCTTATTCTTTCTTTAGAAAATATTATTGATGCCTGGGTGGTAGATTCAGGGGCCTCATTCCATGCCACACCTGATAGGAAACATTTTTATGACTATGTTCAAGGAGATTTTGGACAGATTCGATTAGGTGATGATAAACCGTGTAAAATCATTTGAATCGGCACAGTTTTCATAAAACTGCAAAATGGAAATCAGTGGCTATTGAAGGAGATAAGGCATGTTCCAGATCTGAGGAAAAATTTGATTTCAACAGGGCAGTTGGAAGGTGAAGGTTGTGTAACTACTCCCACAGATAAAACCTGGAAGGTCACTAAAGGATCCCTGGTAATAGTGAAAGGAGGAACGGTTGGTACATTGTATTTATGCAATGATATTTCTAATTCGGTTAATGCTTTATCCTCTACAGGAGAAGATACGACATTGTGGCATCATAGGCTCGGGCACATGAGTGAGAAGGGGATGCAGATTCTTCAGACATGAAATTTGTTGCTAGGTTTGAAGCATGTTGATTTAAAATTCTGTGAGAATTGTGTTTATGGACAACAGAAGAGAGTCAGATTCTTTAGAGTTGGGAAAGAAAAGAAAATCAAAAAACTAGAGCTTGTGCATACAGATGTATGGGGACCTGCTCAGGTATCATCTCTTAGTGGCTCTTGTTATTATGTTATTTTTATTGATGATGCAACCAGAAAAACCTAGATTTATTGTATTCGAAATAAATATGATGTATTTGATACTTTCAAGAAATGGAAAGCTTTGGTTGAAAATGAGACAAGAAAAAGGTTGAAGTGTCTTAGATTAGACAATGGAGGTGAATGTTGCAGCAAAGAGCTTGATAGGTACTATTCAGATAATGGAATTCGTAGAGAAAAGACAGTTCCAGAAACACCACAAGAATATGGTGTGTTAGAAAGGATGAACAGGACAATCATGGAGCGTGCAAGGTGCATGAGATTGCATGTCGGATTTCCTTTAAAATTTTGGACAGATGTCGTAGATACTGTTGTTTATCTAATAAACAAAGGGCCTTCAAGTTCCTTGGATGGTGGTATTCCAGAGGAGGCATGGATAGGTAAAAAGGTAAACTATACTTTTTTAAAGACTTTTGGTTATGAAGTCTTTGTCCATATTAATAAAGAAAATAGAACAAAACTTAAGGCAAAATCAAAGAAATGTACCTTTATTAGATATGGTGTTAATGATTTTGGTTATCGCTTATATGATTATGAAAATAACAAAATCATGAGGAGCAGAGATGTAATATTCAATGAAAAGGCATTGTATAAGAATCAGTTGTAGGAAAAGAAACATGAAAAAGAAAAAAGGAATACACAGTTCTTAATGAGATCACTGAAAAAGTAAAGGTGCCTGAAAATAATAATAATCAACAACCACAAAAACAGCAACCACCACAACAACAAAAAGCACTTCAAACATCTAAAAGTAGTGTTAGAAGATCTACCAAGATAAGTAGACCCCCTGAACGATACTCTCCTTCATTATATTATGTATTATTGACTGGTTCTGGTGAACTAGAATGTTATGAAGAAGGAGTGTAGGTAGAAACTAGGAAGAAGTGGGAGCAAGCCATGAAAGAAGATATGTACTCCTTAGCACATAACCAGACTTGGGACTTAGTTAGGTTTCCTGCAGGTAAAATAGCATTGTAGAATAAATGGGTTTACAAGTTGAAGGAAGAAGATGGAGGTAGGAAAAGGTATAAATCTAAACTCTTGGTGAAAGGGTTTGCACAGAAAAAGGGTATAGACTTTGATGAAATATTTTCTCCTATTGTTAAAATGACTTAAATCAGAACTATTTTAAGTCTAGTAGCAGTTGAAGATTTGCATCTTGAGCAGTTAGATGTAAAGACAACCTTTCTCCATGGGGATTTGGAGGAAGAGATATATATGTATCAGCCACAAGGATATGAGGTAAAAGGGAAGGAGAAACTAGTGTGTAGGTTGAAGAAGAGCTTGTATGGCTTAAAATAGGATCCAAGGTAGTGGTATCTAAAATTTGACAAGTTTATGTCTGAACAAGGTTATACAAGATGTCACTCTGATCATTGTGTTTATCTGAAAAAGAAAAATGATGGCAGCTATATTATATTGTTATTGTATGTAGATGACATGCTTGTTGCAGGGTCTAACATGTAGGAAATAAATGTGCTCATGAGAAAATTGGCAAATTCATTTGCAATGAAAGATTTGGGAGCTGCAAAACAAATCCTTGGTATGAGAATAACTAGAGATAGAAAAAATCACAAATTAAAATTGTCTCAGAATGAGTACATACAAAAGGTGTTGAAAAGATTTAATATGCACAATGCAAAACCAGTTAGTACACCTCTTGCTAGCCATTTCAAACATAGTAAGGGGATGTGCCCAAAGACCCAAGAAGACATGGATTATATGTCTAAAGTTCCATATGCATCAGCAGTTGGAAGCTTAATGTATGCAATGGTCTGCACAAGGCCTGATATTTCACATGCAGTGGGAGCTGTAAGCAGGTACATGAAAAATCCAGGAAAATAACATTGGATGGCAGTGAAGTGGATTCTTAGGGATTTGAGAAGTACCACAAATCAAACATTATGCTTTGGTGGTTCAAACATTTTTCTCTAGGGATATGTTGATGTAGATATGGCAGGTGATAGAGATAACAGAAGGAGCACAATAGGGTATGTGTTTACTGTAGGTGGAATAGCTGTCAGTTGGGTCTCAAAATTGGAAAGTGTTGTTGCACTCTCAATAATAGAAGTAGAGTATGTTGCCGCTACAAAGGCTAGTAAAGAAATGATTCGGTTACAAAGGTTTCTGGATGAATTAGGTAAGAACCAGGAGTTGGGCAGGTTATACAGTGATAGCCAGACTGCCATACATCTTGCAAAGAACTCTGCATTTCATTCCAAGAATAAGCATATATAGCTCAAGTACCATTTCATACGGTCAACATTAGAAGATGGACAGTTGAAGCTGGAAAAGATACACACTAGCCAGAATCCTGCAGATACGTTAACAAAAGTTGTAACTAGGGAGAAACTGAGAATCTACTCAGTTTCAATTGGTCTTCAAGTATGACGAAGAAGATGAGAAACATCCAGGTTCAAAGTGGATTCATTGTCCAACAAATGAAGCAGCGGTGGAGTTTCTATAATCAGTCTCCAAGTGGAAGATTGTTGGGTGTGGAGCCTGATTATCTTATGTATTCAAAGGTATTGCCGCATTGGACCCCAATTCGAGATGGGCAGCAACGCTGCCCGTAAAATATTCGTTGCAGGGGGGGTCTAGGGGGGGCGGTTGTGACCTTTGGGGAGGCCCCCCCCCAGCGGGGGGATTGGGGGCAGCGCCCCCGAAACTAAGAATAGATGTAAAATTGCCTTGTAAAATGTTCTAATTTCATAGTCAATCTAGGTTGTTCATGAGGCGGAGATCTAACGGTAGAAGTTATGTTTAATTTAGGGTTTTTTTCCCTAGAAGGTAACCCCCCCGCTATATAGGAGGGAATTGTATTGCGTCTATGTAGATCTGTATTCTGAGTGAGGAAGAGAGAAGAGATTGAGAGCGAAGAGGGAGGTACAACAAATCTGTTGTATGTTGTATCTCTTCAATTTGCTGGATAATATAATAAAAGAAAGACTGGCTGTTTCTCCGTGGATGTAGCCCAAACTGGATGAACCATGTATATATGTGTCTCTCTTGTTTTATGTGTTTTCTATGTTTATATTTCTGCAATATTTTATGTGTTCCAATACTCTGTAATATATAATTTTCTAACAACAATTACCTGCTAAATTTCTATGGCTTTTCATGGAATCATAACCAAATCCTATCCACTAGGAACATTCATATAATATCATGCAATGAGTAACATGTGAAATTTGCAATCAAACATTCTTTCATAATGATATTGAATAAATTAGGGCACAAAATATCTAGTTAGTTGTCATAATTCCACACATTAGATATCATGCAAAAAGAAAATTTCGCAATATAGCACTTACAATATGATAATAGATATATCCAACTATTGAAAGACATGTAGCTCCAAGATAGGATGAAATTTCAACCTCCAAATATATCGAAATGCATCAATAGAATCTCCAAGTAGCATCCAACAAAAATTGTGAAACTCTTCTAAGAAAGAAGTTCCAAGTGTTGATTATGATGTTTGATACAAATGAGAGTCATTTTTATTTGTATGATCCTATAAGTAGTTTGAATTAGCTTAAGATGCCCCTAAAAATATTTTAATGTGCAAAATAACATCACTTTGGTGACAAGCCCACCAAATAGCTCATAAAGTGTAAGATAAGCCCTGGAAAATGAAGTTGAAATAATGTGCCAATGGTGTAGGAGGGTCATTGAAAGGCCTAGTTAAGTCCTCAAGGTGCCATGATGAAGAGGGATCCACAAATGATGGTGAAGGGGTTGGTCCCTTGATCTGCAAGTAAACATCATGTGGTGCTCCAAAGGAGCTCTAGGGCACAAGTATTGATCTCATGTGTCTCCTAGTGTGAAATAATTCTCTAGACTACTCTAAATGAGGGTGCGGAATATGGAATTTTGCCTCCCATGTCTCAAGAATGAGAGAAACCTTCTTTGGGCCTCGCATTAGCTACCAAATCCTATATACAATACTAAGTCAACTAGGGGCATTGTTGGTCCAAGTGAATCATCTCGCATATAATATGGGGCAATGAGCAAGTAGTTGAAGGTGTTGAGGTTGCTCATGAGATGAGATAATGCTTTATCACATGATGGAAACCCATCAATATCAACACTTCCCCTACAAGTGTTAGTATGATACTCTGGTGGGCTTGGTTCCCGTATAGGGAGGCCAAACCCAAAGTGAAACCGCCTGCCAATCCTATATAAGATCCAATGTGTTTCCACACCTTTAGATACAATAAATTAGTGCAGTTGGTTGAATTAGCTCTTTAATCAAGGGCATAAATGTATACTTCAAAATGGGGTTCCCTTCGAGATTTGGGGCTTTAAGCATGTAATGGTGTTACCTCCCTTGGTTGGAGTGGTTAACGGACAACCCTATTAGGTGTTCCCATACCCTAAAGGGAAGGACATGTCCAAGGTATATCCTTCAAGTGTTAGGTGCCATGTGGATAATGATGAGGTGGATTGGAACATAGGGGTTTGAAGGCCATATGCCATGGGCTCAAGGGTGGTAATCATGAGGGATTTTGACATATTTGGGTGTGTGAATGTGGGAAGGAGAAATCATGGTACATGAGTTACCCCTACCTTTGTTTTTCCACCCTTCTTCATTTTCCTTTTTCCTTTTGTCAAATTTTATTTTATTTTATTCCTCGGTGCTCCAGTGGATGAGAGCATGATCTATATGATGCAGCAGTGATACCCCCATAAGGTGGAGCAAGTCATTGATCATCAGGGGTTGGGACATACACACATTTCTTAATGATGAAAGGGGCACTCATAAGAGCACTAGGAAGTAGGGTATGGCCACAATGATAGGGGCTAGAGTTCGAATTTATATTTTCCCACGTGCTAAATTTTATTGTCCCAACCATCTTTTGCATTTTTTGGCACATTTCCTTTTGTATGTAGCCATATTATGAATTTATCCTTCTTTTTTAGCTATAGCAACCTTCGAGGCATCGTTCCAAGCCCAACCCAAACATGTGGACAAGGGGAGGGGGATATGAGGGCCTTTTGGACATAGAGAGGGAAGATTATGAAAATGTGCTACCAAAATTGGGTTTCCCAAGTGATTCCCATCCTTATGCTGTAAGTCAGTAGGGAATATCCCTTAGGACTAGAGTTGAGGATTAACGCCCCAATTAAGGTAAGGGAAAAATACTACAGTTAAAACCATTCCTCCTTCCAAGTCACCCAACAATCCATACCCAAGTGTGCCCAATAAAAACAAGCATAAGCACCCAATTCCATAATGAAAAACCATACCTTTAGGATTAGTTGGCCCACCTTCAAACATACGATCTCAACAGATTGGCGAGGAGACATATGACTAGCTTGGGCAGTGGAGACATCTAGCACAACATCAGCTACACTGGTTGCTTTGAAGGGTTGTTTGTGGTCCACTGAAGACAAATTTAGGACAAAATTTCTTCTATGGGGTCACCCACTCATGGTCGGTAACATATGGCTCCAACTGAGACACGAGCTCTTTCTAGAGTGCACAAACCATGTACTCGAACGGGGAGTTCATGAGAACACTATTAATCCTCTAGGACTATGGACTTTTTTTCTTTCACATCACAAATAAACATAGGAAGCATCTATCCAAGGTGTACTTTGATCACCCATGTTTTCCATCAAATAACAATGAATACCATACAAGAAATAAAGTGTATTCTAAGATGCAAATCTAACCTAAATCCCTCTAATCTAGCATGATAACATGATATATAGTTTTATTTATGAAAAAAATCAATATGCAATCCATCTAGCTCTAAAATTCATCTTACATTATGTAAAATGCTAGGTGTAATGAAAGAGCCAATGTAACCAAAAAATCATTAGGTCAATGTAGAAGAATTTTCCCTTATAAACCACCATTAAGCAGAGGACCCAAATATCACTTTTCCCATTGCAATATTTACTTGATGAATGGTAAGGGTGGGGGACAAGAACATATGAGGACCATGCATCAAGGATCATGTATGATGAGGGAAAAGAGGAATCCAAATTGTGGAACTTTTCTTGTAACTAGAATATTCAAAACTCGGTGACTAAGCTCATATACTCTATATGAGTAACAAGCTCGGTTATATCCTCCTTATGGCATGGAGAGGTAGATTTCTCATACACATCTGTAATCACCTCATCCGAATTATCAAGGAAGGAACAAGGTAGAGTACAATCATCACATCTTGTGAAGAACCACAACCGCCTTTCAAGGCATTGGGAAGGCTCCTCAATTTCGTGGCTCCCAGGAGATTAGTTAAGACATTCATCAAAGTCCTCTTGGCTACTAATGATATCATGATCATTGGATCAAGTATTGTCATCTTGAAACATATAAAATAGGCCTTTCCAGTGAGCCATTTAATTCCATCAATATTTTCATAGGATTTTAAATATGGAGCCACCAGGTAGAACTTGAGATGCCTTGAAAGATGATTGCTTCACCCTACAAGCATTGACTTTGAAGTCCAATGAAGAACTAGGGCTTCATTTTTCCAATGGAGTTGCAAGATAAGGATCTATATTGTCATTGAGGAAGAAGGTGGATATTTCATAAAGGTAGACTCGCTCCTTCCCTCACAATGATGTCAAGAATGTTGCCACGTAATCTAGCAAGGGTCCTAGGAGGGGTATCAAAGGGACAATTACTAGACCAAATGACAACAGTGGGACAAAGACCCACCGTCTCCTTAGTGAGTGTAACCCTCTCTTTACAGACTTTCACCAATGGGAGGAGTCCCAGTATAGATGAAATCACTAATAATGGTGGGATCAATGATAAGGCATAAAGTGATTTCCAAGGCATGTTCAAGGAGAGGCTCAATTAGGGCTCAATGCTTCAAGAGTTGCTGAGGGCTCTCCAAGAAATACCTATGAGGAAAACCTAGGGTTAGGTATATCTAATAATGACAAGAATGCCTAAGGTTGGGTCTCCATAGATGACTAAGACCTCAAAAGAATCTTTTCAATATGCTTATATACCTTTAATAGGATTTCTCTATTCTTGGGAAGCCTAGTTAGGTCTTACTCTAGACCTATGGTTTTAGGATAACCATGGGAGGCAATTCCCTCAAAAACCATTCTCTAGGTCAAAGGTAAGACAAAGGATAGGGTTTCTTTTAATCTATTCCAATGAATACTACGCTCATACTACCCTCAAGGAAACCACCTTGTCAAAGGACTACTTGAGGTACGCCTCTAGGATAAAGGCTAGGGAATAAAATATCTAGAGATTCCACTGTGAGAATTGATTCAAAATTTCAGATCCTCTATAGGAAACATCGTAAGAGATCCCTATCTAAGAGGATTTCAAAAATATGTCCTCCAAAGGAATTTGTAGGGTTTCCTAGTGTTGACGGGCTCGAATTCTCCGCCAACATCAAGGGGATCTACCTAGTGTAGAATCACAACCAAATTCTGCACTGTTTGTATTAGGGATCTCATCCGGTATGTAGGCCGGGTTGTCGTACAGGTGGTTTTAGTTTGCTTCAGACAGAGGTGGGATACTGACTTAGTTGAATGTATGGACATCAACAACCACAAAGAAATAGTTGACAAATGTTCATAATATGAATACCATAAATAGAAACATTAGAACTTGAGAACATGAATCACACATAGAGAAATTGTTGGAAAAACTTCAAATAAGATCACGCCTATATAAAGAATATTCTTAATAACTATAAAGTAGTTCACTGTAGCTAAGCATCAATACACATAAGTAAATGCATAGTCAACGATAAGATCATACCAATATTAATGAAATGCTTCATCAATACAAGCACAGAGTTAGCATATCATATACCATCCATGTGTTTCAATACAAGATTCATAGCCTAGGAAGGCACATGAATAGACTACACATCCAGGAATTCATAGGAACCTTTGATCCATCAAGAAAATAATATTCATGGTATCACAACACAAAGTACTCATCTAATCCAACAGTGGAAAAGAACTATTACTCCTTGTATTTATTAGAAGAGCACAATTCCTGTCAAAAAAATATGTCCTAAATTAAGTCCCAAGCTAAAAGTCCTTTACAATATGCCATGAGGGTGTATTTATAAAAAGAGAGTGACCTTTAGTCTACCCTTAACTTTTGGATATCCTCATGGCCCTTCAACTACCTCATGACCTTTAGAAATCCTCACGACTCTTTAGATTCTATTACTTTCCTATCATATCCTTTTTCTATCTACATAAAATAAGGAAATCATATCCTATCAACTTGACAATAGACAGTTATGGAATGTCTAGGTGGAGTTGCTCCACTAGATAAGTGCGCAAAAGCTTGTACTCAGTAGTTATGGGGGCTATCTGTGATTTTTCTTCGTCATGTTTGTGCAGTGACTCAAGGGCATATGGAATGAAAGTGTTTCTTTTTCCCTTCATGATCAGGTGCTTAGTATTTAGCTCAAAAATAAAAGTTCTCACATTGGATCAAAAACTATACAACTGTGTCCATCTCGTCAAGACGATTGCAACACAATTAGTTTCACTGAGAATGGAGTCCGAAAGAAGGAGAAAAGGCATGTTGTGCATTTTCCTAAACATCTAAAAAAATTACAGAATGATGACATGGCAGTCCAGTCAGCAAGGGGAATCTTCTTTAGTTTTCGCCCAATGGGGCTATGACAAGTGTCACCTATAGATTCGCCAGTTTGGTTGTGTGAAGGTGAAATTGCCTCAGCGGTCCTAAGATGAAATTTGAAATTATTTTTATTTAAATATTATTGTATATATATATATGTATATGTATATATATATATATATATATATATATATATATATATATATATATATATATATATATATATATATATATATATTATATTTCAAATATTTTTGATTTAATTAAATCTGAAATTCAAACCAAAAAACCTCCGGCAGTAAACCAATTTTAGATGGCGGGCAAAGTCATATTCAAACTTACGAAATGGCATGAAAACCCATTTGAATGATAGGAAAAACCTTTGTATGGGACGGTCGGATATGGGTTTGAACCTGCGAACTCCCCCGCACCATTACCACCACCCATCGTTGGGCCATGACCATGGGTCTTGAAACAAGTGGCGGCCTGGTTATATTTAAACACTGTGGTTTTTCCGACAACAGGGAAGGAGGAAGCCATCCTTGCGGGCCAGCTCCCTCCCCATGCGACCAAGTGCTAAAAACTAGGAGCTAGGGGCCAGCGCTAAGCGCACTTAGAACCCCATAATCATGCTTAATGGCTAATTAACCCTTTGTTAATAATGGATTAAGTTGGTGGAGATTTTGGAGGCACACCAAGTTCGGTGGAACTGCTAGTTTTGGCGGTGCTAACTGGAGTCTCCTCTAAATTTAGCAGGGTTTCCTAGGAAACATTGAATGCAACATATCTTGAGCAATTGTCAAGCAAATTGAGCTTAGAAAGAGGTGTTCTTGGCTCATTTGAAAATTGTCAACACATTGTTGTAGGTATCAGGAGCCATAGAGATTTGTAAATAGAATTTTCGCTACATTGAGCTAATATAGAGGCCCAAGACATGGAAGCTGGACCAAGGAGATGTAGCCCAGGAGGGGTAAACTCCTTCATCAAAACACTATTAATTTGTCTCTTTTATGGTTTGTTGTACTATACATGTTTGTTGTTCATTATTCATTTTTGAAGCTATTTTTCTCATGAATGCCTTGTTTAACTTAAGGAAATTTACTTGTTTGTAAGCACCAACAACTAAGCAAACCTCAGCACAAAAAGCAAGAAGTAGCACATGTTTTTAAATATATAATTTTTATTAGCTAATAACAAAAGAATAGATCACTTCACCTAATTGGCTAGGGTGACCAGCATTTTATACATTCGCACTAGTTCCACCATGTACTATGTGATATTCTCCTTTGTCACTTGTAGGTTGTTTGAGTCGGTAGCCTACCTGAATGTGTCGATGAACGCCTAAACTTCCTGTGATATGTCTTCCTTCTTCTTCACTTTCCTGATTTTCCAGATAGATGGAACCCCATGGTTCTTGATCACTGACTGCAAACCACTGAAAATGTGCCTGTAAGAAGCCAATGCTCTATCCACATCTTTGGTTAGTTTGTCTCTTAATTGGATCTTGATGTGGACCTAGACTTTAGCATTTTGCTTAGTGTTCCAATCCTTTTTTTAGTATTACTGCTAGTGCACTCAGATACTTGGTGAACCACTCATGCGTGCTATCCAAAGCTGCAACGAATTCCTTTAGTATAGTAGACCTTTTCTTGTGTTTGTTTGTATGGCCAACATTGGGGCTACTGTATGATGTAGTTTTGACATTTCTTCATAGACCATCACCATGGCTCCACTAAGAGATTTAGCCTCATCCTTGATTGTAGACTCTAGCTCTTTCATACTAGAGTGTACCAAGTGGAGGGCCACATTTTCTTCTTCTTCATTTTTTCTACCTTCATTTTCCTTAATGACCTTTTACTCTTATGCGTACAACTTGTTCTGGAGTTCCATAATTTGTTTTCTCATCCTAGAATAATTTTGTTTAGTTGTGATCACAAAAGCAGTCCCAACTGTCGTGATCATCTTAGGGTTAACTGTAGGGTTGGGAACAATTTCTTTCTCTGTTGTCACTGACAGGAGTTGTGCAGGGTTTCTGGCATAGCACTTCCTTCTCTCCTCCATTATCTTGAAACTAACTTGATCAAAAGTGAGTTTGGTTAGATCTGACACTTTATCTTCTGCTTCTTTGGGAATGGCCATATCTTTGAGAGGAATATGTCCTCTTGTGAGGGGAGTGGATGGGGGAACATCCAATGGAGGCAACTCAACTTGCTGAAATTCTTGTTGAGCTTCATTATCAGCCTCTTCTTGTTGCTTATTTATTCTTTCCTTCTCTTTTTTTCTCTTTTCCTCCTCTTCTCTCTTCCATTCCTCTTCCTCTAGTTGCTTCTTCTCTTTCTCTTCCTGTTCTTGCTTCCTACTTAGTTTCTTGACTTCCTACATATCTCTTTTTGTTCTCTCTATTCCTGCTCCAAACTCTTCTTCTCTTCTTCTTCTTTGGCCTTTTTCTTTGCCTCTTCCTTCAATCGCTTCTCTTATAAATGCCTCTTCCTTTCTTCTTCTTCCAGCCACTTTCTTTTTTGAAGCTAGTCCTCAGACTATTGGCCACCTAAATCTTGCTACTGCTTGATCTCTTGTTCTCTCCTCCTCTTGATTTCTTTCCTCTTCCTTTACAAGGTTACATTTATTTTCTCTAATGTTTCGTCATCCCCACCCACCTCTTGGTAAGTTTGGGAATCTTCTACCTCTTTCTCCTTGCGTTTCTTGAATTTCCCACTTTCCTTCTACTGCTCTTTCTTCTTCTTTAGAGAAGTTGATCTCTTTTGAAGGTTTAAGTTTTCCTCGGAATGTTTAGGTTGTTCATCATATTTTCCTTGCTGCTCACTGGGGTTGAGCTCCCTGGTGGCACTGTACCAGTTTCTAGTTCCATCTTCATGACCCTGCTTAGAATGTGGGTATGACTAGTTGAAATTTGCTCTTTTGGAGTGAGAGGCTACTACTTTCTTGGGATCATAATTATGATGGTTCAGGGTCATGAAATGACATCCCTTTAATTCTTCGGCATTTACCTCCACTTCCTGAATAATTTCCATAGTGTAGGCCTCGATAACAAGAGGGAATGGAGGCCAAGGCTTCTTCTTCCCCTTTCTCAGTGTTTTTGAGAAACCCTATGTCATTTGATGACACACTTCCTGCATGAGTACCTTGTCTGTGGTGAACTGAGGAAGTGTGTGTGGGGTCTTGTAGGAACAAAATACTCTGATAAATCTCCCCTCCTATATTGGGAACCAATGTACCACCTTGATGATGATTTCCATGGCCCTATTTGACATACAAGGTGGTTCTTCCTGGAAAAGCAACTGATACAATGGGGCGATAAATGACTCAGAGATATTGTCGAGCATACCCTTATAGTTGTGGTTCCAAAAAATCTTATAATGATGGTGTACTAGCTCCACTGTAGCCATGGTCTAGTTATAGCTCCAATGGTCAAACTGAAACCTTGCGCAGACCGCATCTAGGAGATATGAGGCCATATACAATTTTTATGGTTGGTGTAGGTCAAGATGTTTGGTTTCAACTATGTTTGTTCTCAGGGCTGAAATGAGGATGTTGGCCCAGTTGAAGACTGTACCCCGAGTAACGACAACGTACATGATAGGGACCCATGTCTCGTGGAAAACATCACAATCTGCTCTTCCATACAACTGGTTCATCATGGCGGTAATCAACTAATAAACCTTCTTTAATTCATTCATCTTGTATATCTTGTTAGTTCTAACCTAGAAATTGGAGGGGTCTTGCCACCATTCTCTGAGAATCTCATTGGTAGGGATCACAACGTTGGAGAGCTATCGGGTGTTGAAGGACTCCTCCTTCTTGATCAATTTGTAGTATGCAATGATATATGCAGAGGAGATAGCTACGAGCGGTACTCCAGCGTGATCCCTTACCATCCATTGATTTGTGTTTGTGCTCTATATGATCCAATGAATGGTATTAGTGCATCAGAGGATTGGAGGATATGATGCTACTTTGTGAAGCCTTGACCTCTTGACATTTATATCCATCGACAAATCCTCTTGGTCTTCTGGGATGTCCTTTTCAGAGAAATTTGCGTAAATTTCAAGCTAAGAGTGCTTGGAACTCTTGTTGATGTGGCAAGCAATATCCCCATAGATGGGGGGTAGTGGGTCCTGGTGAGCTTCCTGCAAGCTTCTTACAGAGCTCTTACGGGCATATTTTTCTACTCGGGGTGTCAACTCATCTTTGAAGGAGGAGATTGATATGCACTCGAGATCTACATTGCCTGGCATATCGAATAAATAATCCCATGATGAGAGAGATGACATTAAAGTAAATCCTAGTGACAAGTGCAAATTATAATTTCTCGATCTTGGGAGAAAGCTTCTTTGGCAGGTTGCAAGGTTGTAGGGATTAAGGGGTCACTTAGTTCACGTGACTAAGTGTACGACTTGGCGACTGGTAGGCTAGAAGTTAGGTCATTGGGGTCGTAAATTGCATGTCACGAGTTTGAAAAATAGGAATGGGTCGCAGGGTCACTGATGAGGTGAGGTTGTGGGGTCACACAGGTCATGAGGTTGTCATGATCTTGAAACTAACCTGGTCAAAAGTGAGCCTTGTCAAATCCAACACTTCATATTCCACTTCCTTGGGAATACCCAACTCTTTGAGATGATGATGTCCTCTAGTGAGGGGAGTCGATGAGGGAACATCCAACGAAGATACGCTCGACTTGCTATGATTCTTATTGAGCTTCCTTATCGACCTCTTCATGTTCTTTATTCTTTCCTCCTCTTCCCTCTTCCTTTTCTCTTCCTCTAGCCACTTCTTCTCTTGCTCTTCTTGCTCTTTCTTCCTCCTGAGTTCCTTGGCTTGCCTGCGTATCTCTTCTTTTTATCATTGTTCCTACTCCAACCTCTTATTCTCTTCTTCTTCTTTGGGCTTTCTCTCTTCCTCTTCCTTCTTCTCTTCTCTTCTAGCTACCTCTTCCTTTCTTCTTCTGCTAGCCACTTTCTTCTTTGAAGTTGGTCCTCAGATTGTTGGCCACTTGAATCTTGCGACCGTTTGAGCTCTTATTTTCTCTTCCTCTTGATCTCTTGCTTCTTTCTTTCCAAGGCTACATTTCTCTTCTCTAACGTTTTTTTATCCCTGCCCGCCTCTTGGTCACTTACGAAATCCTCTACCTCTTTCTCCTTATGTTTCTTGAGTTTCCCAGTTTCCTTCTACTCCTCTTTCTTCTTCTTCAAAGAAGTTGATCTCTTTTGAAGGCTCACATTTTCCTAGGAATATTCAAGTTTCTCATCATATTTTTCTTGTTGCTCACTGGGGTTGAGCTCCGTGGTGGCATTGTACAAGTTTATAATCCCATCTTCATGATCCTGCTTAGAATGTGGGTATGACCAGTTGAAATTGGCTCTTTTGCAATGAGTTTCTACTACTTTCTCGGGATCATAATTATGATGGTTCAAAGTCATGAATGACATCCCTTTAACTCTTTGGCCTCTACCTCCACTTTCTTGAAAGTTTCCACTATGTAGGCCCTAATAACAAGAGGGTATGCAGGTCAGGGCTTCCTCTTACCCTTGCTTCATGTTTTCGAGAAACCCTGTGTCATTTGATAGCACACTTCCTACATGAGTACCCCATCAGTGGAGAACCAAGGAAGTGTGTGCGAGGTCTTGTAGGAAAAAAAGACTTTGATAAATGTCCCCTCCATGATTGGGAACTAATGCATCATCTTAACAATGGTTTCCATGGCACTCTTTGACATACAAGGTGGTTCTTCCCCGAAAAGAAGCTAATACAATTGGGCGATAAATGAATCAGAGATAGTGTCAAGAATACCCTTGTAGTCAAGGTTCCAAAAAATATTCTAATGATAGTGTATTGGCTCTGCTGCAGCAATGGTCTAGTTGTAGCTCCAGTGGTCAAACTAACGCCTTGCACAGACCACATCCAGGGGATATGAGGCCATATAGAATTCTGATGGTTGGTCCGAGTGAGGATGTTTGGCTACAACTATGTTTGTTCTCAAGGCTAAAATGAGGATGATTGACCAGTTGAAGATTGTACCTTTGGTAGTGATAGTGTATATGATAGGGACCCATGTCCCATGGAAAACATCACAATCTTCTCTTCCATACAACTAGTTCATTATGGAAGCAATTAGCTGATAAACCTTCTTTAATCTGTCCATCCTGTATATGTGGTTATTTCTAACCCGAAACTTAGGTGGGTATTGCCATCATTATCTGAGAATTTCCTTGGTAAGGATCACAAAAGTGGAGAGCCACTGGGTATTGAAGGACTCCTCCTTCTCAGGAAATCTGTAATATGCAGCAATATGTGTAGAGGAGATAGCTGTGAGTAGTTCACCAATGTGATCCCTTACCATCCATTGATATGTGTCTGTGCTTTGTATGATCCAATTAATGGTCTCGACGCATGGGAAGACTAGAGGATGTGATGCCACTTTGTGAAGCCTTGACCTCTTGACATTTATATACACTAGGAAATGCTCCTGATCTTCTGGGGTGTCCTATTTGGAGAACTCTGCATAAACGTCAAACCAGGAGGGCTTGGTTCTTTTTCTCATGTTGTGAGTAGTATCCGTGGAGATGAGGGGTAGTGGGTCCTGGTGAAATTCCTGGGAGTTGCTTCCAGATCTCTTGCGAGCATATTTTGCTACTAGGGGTTCTATATTGTATTCAAAGGAGGAGATCAAGATGCACTCAATATCGACGTCACTTGGCATATCGAACAAAAAATCCCACAATGAGAGAGACGGCATGAAAAATAAATCCTACTAACAAGTAAAACCTATAATTTCTAGATCCCGGGAGAAATCTTCTTCGACAGGTTGCAAAGTCAAAGGGATCAAGGGGTTTCTTAGCTTGAGTGGTAAAGTGTGTGACTGGGAGAATGATAGGCTAGAAATTAGGTCGCTAGGGTCGTAGGTCAAGAGGTCACAAAATAGGAATGGGTCACAAGGTCACTAATGAGGCGAGGTCGCAAGGCTGCATGACTCGTGAGGTCGCATGGGTCACGAGGTCACACCCGTTAGCTTATCATGTCTTTTGGTCATGTGACTTTCTTCCTTGGGCTGTTTTGGAGAGTGAAACGAGGCTTAGGATGGTTCCTTGGGGAATCTCAAGACAAGATGGCTTCGTCCGTAGGTTCTGCAGGTCAATTTTAGATGAGAATGGCCATGGAAGATGCCCAAGGAGGCTCTTGGAGAACACAATGACTTGGAAAATGTTTTATGGTTAAAATCGGGGCTAAAAAGTGGATAAAAACCCCCTATAGTGGAATGTGTAGGGTCAGGGTGGAAGAGGGAGACAACTAGAAGAAACAAATGATTACTAGCATAGGGGAAGAGTCACCTACCTGGCGAGGTCGCACGCCTCTTATATTCGCGGAGCTTCTAAGATTGGTCGAGGCTGATATTTATAACTTTGGTCACACGTGCGATGGTTGCAAGGGTCACACTTGCTTGGTTTTCAAACATTTGCAGCCCTTGGGACCTCACGACCTTGCCACCTCAAGGGGTCACTTAGTTGTGGGGGTCACCAGGTCACAAATGTGTGACCCTGAAACATTTTTGACCTTGCAACCTAGCGACCTTTTGGATGCGGGGTCACAAAGTCACATAGGTCGCATGATGCATGGTATATAGCCCTTGTGACCTTGCAACCTCGTGAATTGGAGAGGTTCCATAGTGGCAAAGGTCGCATGAGGGGAATAAATGGAAAATTTTCACTACGACTTTGAGACTAGACTTGATCGTAAATTTTGGTTAGGTCACAAGGTCGCTTCTTTTCTTATGAGGCAAAGATTAAGGCTTTTGAAACCTTTCATATGTTATATTTGTGGGATGAAATGGGTTGAAGGCTTTTGAATAGACTCTGAGCAACAAAAACATCTATGAGAATGGTATAGGGGCTTCGAAATTTTGAAGGGTCATAAATTTTGGAGGGGTTGTTGCAGCAACTACAACACCCAGGTAATCTTTTAGGAGTGGGGCCAAAAATTTAGAGATGAGAAAAATAAAGGGAAAATAGGGGTGACCATCAATCTTGCTCGAAGCAATGCCTTATTCTTGGAATATGGAGTCTATGATGATAAAATATTTGCTGAAATTTTCATTCAAGCAGGCCAAAAAGTGATGCCCTGGCATGCACTTTTTAATAGTTGCCTACTAAATTTATATGGTTTTCCATGGATCAATAACCAAATCCCATCCATTAGGAACATTAATATAATATCATGCAATGAGTAACATGTGCAATTTGAAATCGAGTAATATTTCGTAATGATATTCAATCAATTATGGAAGACAATATTTAGTTAATCACCATAATTCCACACATTAGGCATCATTCAAAAAGAAATTTTCACAATATAGCACTTATAAAATGATAATAGATATATCCAACCATGTAAATGCAAGTAGGTCTAAGATAGGATGAAATTTTAGCCTCCAAAGATATCAAAATGCATCAATGGAATCTAGCATCCAAGAAAAAGTGCATAATTCTTCTAAGAGAGAAGTTCCAAGTGTTGATGACAATGTTTGATACAAATGAGAGTCACTTTTATTTCTATGATCCTTTAAGTATTTTGAATTATCCTAATATTCCCCTAAAAATATCTTAATGTGAAAAATAACATCACTTTGGTGACAATCCCACCAAATAGCTCATAAAGAGTAAGAAAATCCATCCTAAATGAAGCGGAAATGATGTAGAAATGGTGTAGGAGAGTCGTTGGAAGCCCTAATAGAGTCCTCAAGGTTCCATAATGAAGAATATGGTCAAGGGGTTGGCCCCTTGATCTCCAAGTAAACATCATGTGGTTCTCTAAAGTGGCTTTGGGGCACATGTAGTGGTCTCATGGGTCTCCTGGTGTAAAATAAGCATGTATATTTCTCCAAATTAGGGCACAAAAGATGGTTATTTCCCTCCCATGTCTCAAGAATTAAAAAAACCTCTTATGAGAATCATATCAACTACCAAACCCTGTATACAATGCTAAGTTAGTTGGGGGAATTTTTGGTCCAAGTGCATCATCTCACATTTAATGTGGGGAAATGAACAAGCTCCTAAAGGTGTTGAGGCTACCCATAAGATGAGATAATGCTCTGTCATATGATGGAAACCCATGGCTCTCAAGACTTCCCATACAAGTGTGAGTATGATCCTCTAGTGGGCTTGGATCTGGTATAAGGAGGCCAAGCCCAAAGTGAACCCACCTACCAATCTTGTATAAGATCCAATGTGTTTCCTCACCTTCATATAAAATAATTCATTAGTGAAATTGTGAATAAGATTATTAATCAAGGGAGGTAATGGATACTTCATAGTGGGTTTCTTTTCAAATTTGGGGCTTTGAGCATGTAATGTGTTACCTCCCTTGGTAGGAGTGGTTAAAAGAGAACCCTATTAGGTGTTCCCAACCCCTAAATGGAAGGACATGTACAAGGTACTTCCTTCAAGTGGTAGGTTCTATGTGGATAATGAGGAGGTGGATTGGGACATAGGGGTCTCAAGGCAAAATGTCATGGGCTCAAGTGTGGTAATGATGAGGGATGTCAACATATTTGGGAGTATGAATGTAGGAGGGAGAAATTGTAGTACATAAGTTACCCCGACCTTTGTTTAGGTGATGGCCATAATGATAGGTAGTAGAGCTTGTGTTTGGATTTTTCCCACATGCTAATTTTTATTGTCTCGGCCATATTTTGCATTTTGTGGTACATTTCCTTTGTTTGTGGTCATATTATGATTTCATCCTTTATTTTTAGATGCATCAACCTCTAGGGCATCATTCCAGGCCGAACCCATACAAGTGGACAAGGGGAAAGGGATGCCAAAGCCTTGTGGGCATAATGGTCTTGTGTACCTAGAGAGGGAAGATGATGAAATAGGGCATGTAATGTGCAGATGAGAGTGAAAAATTCCGAAGGGGAAAATGGGACTCCGCTACCAAAATTGGGGTTTCCCAAGTAGTCCCCATCCTAAATTTGTAACCTACTAGGGTAGATCCGACGAGACTAGTTTTGATGATTAATCCCCCAATTAAGGTAAGGGAACAATACTACAGTCAAAACCCTTTCTCCTTCCAAGTTGACCAATAATCCATATCCATGTGTGCCCAATAAAAATAAACATAAGAACATAATTTCATAATGAAAAATCATACCTTTAGGATTGGATGGTCACCTTCAAACATACAATCTTGACAGATGGGTGAGGGAACATATGACTGGATCGGGGAGTGGAGACATCTGGAACAACATCGACTACACTAGTGGCTATCAAGGGTTGCTGGCTGAATACAAATTTATGAGAAAATTTCTCTTTTGGGGTGGGTCACCTTATAATGGTGGGTAACAAGCCAAATAATGAAAAAACACTTCACCCATGAAAATCATAATCTCGGCTCATGTGATGGCCTCCTTTTTTGGCATTATACAAGCTTACAATACACATGGGAAAAAACATAACACTCAGTATGTAATTAAATTTAAAATTTATATATTTTCATAGATAATGTTTTTTAACTCACGTGCCTAAACGAAATTGGATCTCTTATTTTTCTATATCCTCCTTCATTAAACAAAATATCACCTTAAGACAAAAATGGTTGTAACTAACATCCTTTTAAGATAATTACACCCATCCATAATTCTAGAAACTCGAGGACACCTCAGTTATTAAATATTTACACATTTACTCCAAGGACACCTCAACAAAACTATTATATTTCTAGCGTGAAATATCTTATACATAAAATACTCTACTTATTTAAAGAAAAGGAAAATTACATGGAATGCTCGTGCATCAAAACCAAAAAAACAAAAATATTTCATAGACTTATTCCCATGAGGTCTTCAATACTTATGTCATGTTTTTGGATCTTAGCAACACTCATCCAAGTTCCATCTTTAGCTACAAGGCCCTTCCACTTAATCAGGCACTTATAATATTCCTTCTTCCTAGTCTTCTTGGAAAGTCTTTGATAAAAAAGTTTTCCAATTGTAACCAGTGGGATGTAGAAAATTGAGTTTCACATTGAATATTCTCTTGCTCATTCTACTTCTCATCTTCAGGTTCTCTAGAGAGCTATAGACTGCTACATGAAAGATGGGAGAAATACCTACATCAAGGGGTAGTTTAACTTTGTATCCATTAGCTGAGAACCTCCTCAATATTTTGTACGGCCTAATTTTCTTGATATTCAACTTATTTTACTCATGTCCTTCAAAATTTTATTTTCTCAAGTGGGCTAGTACAATATCCCAAACTTCAAATTTCACTTCTATTTTTCTTATATATGCCTTTTTTATACTTTTGGTTGTATTCTTATAGTTGTTGTTTAACTTCTTTATGTATCCTCTACATGGTTGTAGCGAATTCCTCTGCATTAGAGCTTTGAATTTCTTGTTCTCCAAAATTTATAAGTTCACTGATATCTCTTGGGTGCATACCATACATACTTTGAAATGGACTTTTTCCTATACTCCTATTACGAGAACCATTATAGGAAAGTTTATCTTATGGGATGACATGATCTCACTACTTGTTGTACTCATTTACCAAATATCTCAGCAAGTTTCTTGACCTCGTATTAACATTCTTCCCATTTGTTTGAGGATGATATGCTAAGCTATATGAAACATTTGTTCGAAGCTTCTTCCATAAATTCCTCCAAAAACTCCCTTTAAATTTTATGTATTGTTATGAGACTATAACCTTAGCTAGTTCATGTAGTCTCACAATTTCTTTGAAAAATAATTTTGAAATGTGTGTGACATCATTTATTTTTGAACATGGTATAAAGTGTGCCACCTTAGAAAATATGTCCATCACTACAAAGAATGAGTCATTCCTCCTCTAAATTTTTGGAAAACCTAAAACAAAATCCATGCTAATGACTTCCCATGGCCTGTTTCATTTGGGAAATGCCTTCTATAACCCAAAATTTTGTTGTTTTCCCATGGCATAGTTAAAAATTCCACAATTTTCCATAAACTTATTGACATCATCCCTCATACCCAACCAATAATAGAAATAACTCAACTAGGCATATGTTTTGTCCTAGTGGAAATGACCAACTAGTCCTCCATTATGCTTTTCCTTAAGAAAATTGTCTCTCATCGACCACTTTGGAATGCATAACTTTTTTCCCTTGAATAATAGTCCCTCTTGAATCATGTATTTAATCCAAGTAGTTTGTTCCCTAATTATGGAGTTTTCACAGGCCTCATAAGTTTCTTTGAATTTGGAATCTTCCTTGTACATTTCTTGGAGGTGTTCCTAACCCGAAGCATCAATTTGAAGTTCTTGAAAAACTAAAAATATCCTACTCAAAGAATTTGCAACTTTATTAGGATTCCAACTTATATGTTTCAAAAAAAAATTAATTTTTTGTATATAGTATACCCATTTGGCATGCATCTACTTCAACTTCTTCTGCATGGTTATGAAATGTAGTGCATGCTTGTCAGCATACAAAATAAATTATTTGGGCATAAGATAATGCCTTCACCTTTTTTAAATATTGAATCACTACATAAAATTCCTTATCATAGGTAGAATTTTCTTCTTGGTCTTGTTAAGTTTTTCACTAAAATAGGAAATACGCTTGTCATCTTGGTCGAGAATAGCACCAATGGCAATTCAACTAGCATCACATTTTACCTGAAAAGGTTTTTGGAAATTAGGTAGTATTAGAATTGACTTATTTGCTATTTTCTTCTTCAACAATTGGAATGCCTCCTCAGCCACTGTTATCCATTTAAAAATTTGATATTACTTTTTAATGGTCTCCAATATCATTGCACAAATATGAGTAAAATTTTCAATAAAATTTCGATAGAACATGGCCAATCCATGATAAATTCACACTTCATTGCTTTTTCTTAAAGAAGGACACTCCTTAAAGGCCATTATATTTTCTATGCCCATATTCAACTCTTCTAGGGGAATTAGAACCCCCAAATAAACTAGCTCTATCTTAAGAATCTTTTTTTTTGTATTTATTAGAAAAAATTCTTGGTGTACTTTTCTTAACACTAGATTTAAAAATATGAGATGTTATTGCTTTGTTTGGTTGTACACAAGGATATCATCTAAATTAAAAATTAAAAATTTTACAATAAATTCTTTGAGGACCTCATTTATGAGCCTTATGAAGGTCATGGGTGTGTTGGTCAAACCAAAAGGCATAACCAACCACTCGCATAAACCATCATTAGTTTTAATGGAAATGGTCAATTCATATCCTTCTCTCAACCTAATTTGATGATACCCACTATTTTAAATCTATTTTTTGAAAAAATCTTGCACCACTCAAACAATCCATTATATCATCCATATTAGACAAGGGAAATATGTACCTATTTCTTATCTTGTTTATTTCCTTGATATCGGTGCACATTCTCTAGCCTCCATTGTTATTTGGACTCAAAACTATTGGTAAAAGACAATGGCACAAAATTTCTTGAATCAATGATTTGTCCAATAGCTTTTGGACCCACCTTTCAATTTCTTGGTTCTCCTTGGGTGTCATCTTGTAAGCCTCTTTATTTGATAGACTAGCTCCTAGGTTTACTTCTATGTGGTGACTAATGTTGCTTATTGGTGGTAAGGGATTTTGAAACTCATTGAAAATAATGTCAACAAATTCATCTAATAATGTTTGTATTTCATTAGGAAAATCAATTAAATTAGTGTTAGCAAAAACTACTCTCATTTTTCCAATTAAACCAAATTGCACCTCTTTTTCTTTCTTGATCTCTAGCAATATTTCCTTGAAAGTCATCATCACCATGCTTGGTCCGGCTTCCTCCTTGCCTCCTTTGTCTTTGAGGGCCAATAACACATGGTTGCAATTGTTCTTTTTGAATGTGTAAGTGTTTTTGCTTACGTGATGAGAAGATACCCTATCATATTTACATTGTATGCCCAACAAGATATCACAAACATCCAAAGGCATGATGTCACACATCACTTCATCTTTATAACTACCAATTTGAAATTCTACTTTACTTTGTTTTCTCACTAGAATGTTATGTCATTACTAGGACACTTGATATGGAGTAGGATGTGCCACTTTCTGTAGTCCTAACTTCTCCATCATCTCTTTAGAAACTAGATAATCAGTAATTCCACTATTAATGATCACTTTGTAACACTTTCCTTTGGACTTCCATATTTTTTTGAATATATTTCTTCATTTTACTAGCTCCTGCTTCTCCTTTTCTACTTTAATCAAAACTTTCTTCAAAATTGGTGACTCACTCATGATAGGAGTTTTTTTAAATTTTGTCCTTGTTATCTCATCCTTAGCTTCCTCAACGTGTGCTCCTCTTTAATTTGTTGATTTGTTCTCATGATAGTTCCATGAAATATGTCATGTTCCTACATATATCACTTGATTTCTCTTTCTTTGGCTCCACCCCTTGGGAAAAATATTCTCCCTATAATTTATCCTTCTCTAAGAGATTTGATGCTACAAATTTCTACTTCTTCTATTGGACTATGGGCTCTTCCTTAGTTGGAAGATCATTTTCCTCTCATTGGATTCCTTCATCTATTTCTCTGGCTTTTCTTTCTATCCAATTTCTCTTGTGCTATTAACGTTATCTGATAGGCATCCACTATGGTCTTCAAGGGAAAGAGGCCAATTTCATCCCAGATCTCATACCTCATGCCATTTATATATCTAACCACATTCTCCACATATTCCTTTATGCGGTCTGCTCTAATATCCAATGTGTAGAATTGTTTTGTATACTCCTTCATTGTCATAGAATTTTGTCTCAAATTTTTCGGTTGTCAATACAAATTTAGCTAATAATCCTTGAGCATGAATTTTCTCTTCAACTTGGCCACCATTCTGCCCTAGTTGTGCAGTTTTACCTTTCCTTTCCTTCTCTGATCTACCTACAACCCATCCCACCATAACGATGTGTGTCCCCTTAGCATGGTCACGACATATTATACTTTTTGTTCATCCTCTACATCTTCATAATCAAAGTATTTATCTAATGTGATTATACAATCAAGCAAGTCTTCCACATTCATGTTTCCATCATATAGTGGCACCTCCATCTTTACTCTAGATCTGACTTGCTAATTAGCTTTACCAATTGTTTCTCTATTTGATCTATTCTTAGAGGTTCTTCCATCCCTTCTTTAAAGCTCTTATCTTTCATCTCATTGATGTTTCCCACATAAGGTTCCATCCTTTAGGCTTTCTCCATGGATTCCATTCTTTCTTGTATATCCCTCAGTTTCAGTCTCAGATCCCTATCCATTATAGTTCCCTCTTGGCCTCCTCTTCTAGGTGGCATTCTTGCAACAACTGCTTCGGTGATCCTTCAATTTTTTTTCTTATTGGTTGTAGGTTCTATAGAGCTTCAAGCTTTGATACCACTTGACGCAACATGAAGTGTTGCAACCCCTTTCTTAAGTGTTTCCTAGAGATATGTAAGCCTTCAATGTTACTCGCAGTCCTTTGGGTTTCCCACAAGACCAAACACCATGCTCCAAAGTTGTTGGATTGTACACTGGAACTTTTCCTCTCATTTCTTGGATGAATTTGGGCTTAACTAGCCGACAGTCCTTTTAGCTATCATAGGACCTAACCTTCAACCACTTTACAGTGCACCCTTGTCCAACTAGTTATCAAACAATAGTAGGTTATTGAGGAAATAAATAAATGGTGTTTAGAATAGATTTGCAAAGAGTCTTACTCATGTTCAAATCTCTAGAGGCATCACCCATATGTCCTTAGTGTAAGAAGATGCAAGCAATAAAAAAGAAAGTCATGTCACCAACTCTCTAGAATTTTGGTATTTGAAATCGATTTACAGAAAGTCCCACTCGTGTTCATTAATTTATTAGAAATTTTAAGTGTTAAACTTTACTTATGGAAAGTTTTTGTCAGATCTCTTATTCGATTGAAGTTTTTTTAATAAAAAATAAATAATTTTTTATTTTATTAAATAAAAGAGAAATTATGATTCTTTGACACTAAACAAAAAATTATAAATTTATGTTACATTTAGAGATAAATGTGTTTAGTGCATTTGTATAATTAAAATGCATTATTATTACCGATGGCAATTTTTTCTTTTAAAAATAATTCTCAATCTTTTATATTTTTTAATGTTTGATTTTCATTTCTTTTTATGTATTAAAAAGAACAATTAAATCAAAATATAAAAGATCAAAAATATAAAATACTACTTTCTTATCTCAATACAAAGTATTAGTTACTCGATATATTTTCATTCTACCAAAGACAGGCCTCAACTACAACGGCCTCTTTTGAGGAAAGGACTATATCCATTCCTTCTACACTATCCCATGAGAAAAGAGTGATTCCCTAATCAACACATTTGGTTGTTGATTTCCTTATTTGAATCAATGCTATCATTTTCTTGTCGATTATCTCGTTCTTATCAATTCGAGTCTCCAAGGATGATTCCTTCTCAAATTCTATGACTTTGGTTTTGATTGGGCCCTCTTCCGAGGAGGATGAAGTTCGATGAAGTTCTGTGAATATCTTGGAAGATGAGATATCTATATGAGCATAGTTATATGTATATGAACATAAAGTATAAGTGTCTAAAATATTTTCAATATTCTAAAAAATAAATATACAAAGAAAAGTAATGACAATTTGGGAAGATAACCTAAATTATCATTCCATTAATAGGCATAGTATTAGAATCAAAATCTTGGAACCTAGGTTTTTCCCAAACCAAAAACCTTTCTCAACCAAATGTTGATAATATGTGTGATCATAAAATTAAATAATAAATAACGCTATACATCTTTTCATATAGTTAATCACCAAAAACCTTTCTCAACCAAGTGTTGATAATATGTGTGATCATAAAATTAAATAATAAAAAACGCTATACATCTTTTCATATAGTTAATCTTTTTATATACTTAATGAGGATGAGTTACCTCTCAAAGCGTAATCACCACTATTTTATTGTAGTATATTTTAAATATAAATAAATTTGGGAAAAATATAAATAAATTTAGGAAAACAAAGTATTCATGGGAAAATTAGGGATTGTTTTTAAAGAAAAAATTGGAAATATTACGAGGGATTCATATCGCTCATCAAGGTATACTCTATAATTATGTTTTTTCCATGATCATGTGTATTACTAGTGATTGTTTAACAAGGGTCTTTAGTTTTGGGGAAGCGTGTGAGTTTTTATATTTTTTAGTTTCAAACTTTTGACCTTAACATTATGTTTATCATTAGAATGTCATTTTGGGTTCAGAGTCTCAATTTTATATTACATTTTTAATTTGCATTAGCTTTTAAAAATATTAAAAATCTCAAATTGGATGCTTCTGTGATTCATGATATAATGCCTAGATATTCCAGAGAAATCACATAGAGAACAAAGAGTCGAAGGTTTCGAACCCAAATCTAGGTTCATCATCAGGATCAGGATGAGGAGCAAGATCAATTGACCATTAATAAATATCTCAGAGATGCAATGGTAAGTTTCCAATAGTCACAAGAAAAATTAATACAAAACCAGGAACTACCGAAGCATCTCTGCAGCATTTGAGAAATGTTAGGTTTGTAATTTTCTTCGCAACCTTCAACCTTATTCGTTCAAAATGACGAATTTTGATTGCAACATCCCTTCTGTGTAGCGATAAAATCCCATATTGGATGCTTCTATGATTCATGATATAATACCCAAATCTTCTAAAGAAATCACATAGAGGACAAAGGGTCGACGTGTTTCAAACCCAAATCTAGTTTCATCATCATGACCAGGATGTGGAGCAATATCAACTAACCATTAATAAATATCTCAGACATGCAACGATAAGTTTCCAACATTTACAAGAAAAAATCATACAAAACTAGGAACTAACGAAGCATCTCTGCAGCGTTTGAGAAATGTTAGGTCTGTAATTTTCTTCACAACCTCTAACCTTATTCACTCAAAAAGATGAATTTTGGTTGCAACATCCCTTCCATGTAGGGATAAAATTTCAGATTGGATGCTTCTATGATTCATGATATAATGCCTAGATCTTCCAGAGAAATCACATAGAGAACAAAGGTTCAATGTGTTTCGAACCCAAATATAGGTTCATCATCAGGACCAGGATGAGGAGCAAGATCAACTGACCATTAATAGATATCTCAGAGATGCAATGGTAAGTTTCCAGTGGTCACAAGAAAAATTAATACAAAACCAAGAACTACTGAAGCATCTCTGCAACACTTGAGAAACATTACCTCTATAATTTTCTTCACAACCTTCAACCTTATTTGTTCAAAAAGATGAATTTTGATTGCAACATCCCTTCCATGTAGGGATAAAATATTAGATTGGATGCTTCTATGATTCATGATATAATGCCTAGACCTTCCAGAGAAATCACATAGATAAAAAAGGGTGGACGTGTTTCGAACCCAAATCTAGGTCCATGATCAGGACCAAGATGAGGATCAAGATGAATTGACCATTAATAAATATCTCAGAGATGCAGCGGTAAATTTCCAACAGTCATGAGAAAAAATAATACAAAACCAAGAACTACTGAAGCATCTCTGCAGCATTTGAGAAATGTTAGGTCTGTAATTTTCTTAGCAACCTTAAACCTTATTCGTTCAAAAAGACAAATTTTGATTGCAACATCCCTTCCATGTAGGGATAAAATCTCAGATAAAATATTAGAGATATGTTGAAAAATTACATAAAAGTGGATATTGAAAAAATTGTGACAATTTCATTCACAATGCAAATCTTTATTAAGATAAATTTTAGTAAAAGTCTTCCGGGTAAAATAATTCTTGAGTAAAAAAGAATCTATACACACTGACCTTGAATTATTAAAACATAACCATCAAACATAAATTCAATATTGATTTTAGAAAAATGAATCATAAATATTACAACAGGTCATCAACATTTACTAGAATACCACTTTGGATTTGTCATCCCATTTTTCATTACGATGGGTTCGTGACCACATCCAAGAACAATGAAAATCAACCCCTTGAACATATGACATTTCTATGTGGTTGATATATAGACCCACAATATCTATGAGACCATTTTAGAATAGTGAGTCATGAACCTTCGGTAAGTGGTAACCAAACATTTCTTCATACAGTTGGAAGAAATATGATTGATACATTAGATGTTTGATAAACATTACAAAAAACACTTGCCATTCATGTTAAAATTCCAAATCGTTAAGCCCACATTACACTGGAGAGAAATGTCAAATGTCTATAATATTTTTTTTTGTTTTGTGCAAAAGGACCTCCTATCATGAAAAACTTTGATCTCTGTGATTTTTCCCTATGTCAAGAGGATTCTAGAGGGAAAATAGCTATTGATAGTGGATTGAAAGAAGCCTTTCCACATCTAGAAAACTTGTATGACACAATCCTAAGAAAAATACCATGCTGTAAATTTTTATAAGAGGAAGGAATGGACATGAATACACAAGCTGCTGCTACATAAAAAATATTATATTCAATATTCTTTCCCCATACACCCACCCGAGTTGTTACTTTAGGCTTTCATGCATTACAATGACCCAATCATAGGTATATAAGGAACACACTTACTAATTATGGAATCATGAAAGATCTAACTTGACTTGCCTTCTCTCCAGCTAACTCACACTCAACAATTTCTAATATTGGACTCGAGTTAACTAAACTCATCTCTTCATGCATTGCAAGAACACATGAGTAATTATTATTTTCACCACTCCTGTTTAATTACAACTGTATGAATCAACATAACTCAAACATGGCTCAACCTTAACTTAATCACGACTCAACTATGCTTGTTAGGCTTATAATAAAAATCAACTCAATCATCACTTAAACATGTCTGTTGGTCTAAGTTTCAGCTAGGCTTACAATCACTCAAAACTTTTACAATGATGGATTTTCTTTTTCATTTCTTCCAAATTTGATACCCTCAAAATTGTTTCAGCTTCAAATTTATTTTCAACTTTTCTTTCTTGTTTAAACATCCATTCTTATTCGCCTTTTGTAGCTACAATTTCTTCTTGGATTTTCTTGTTAACATTCTAAAAATTACCTCAGGCTTCTTGAGCATGTTATAACCACTTTCTTCTTCAATAATCTACTTACTTGTGGACTATTTCCATTTATGCACACCATCATCAAGCTTATAACGAAAATTCAATTTATTATTGTCATACACCTAATCACTCAACTATTTCCATAACATTAGCTCATAGTAAAATTTAACTTTTTCAAAACTCCAAAATTAAAATATTCCTTCAACATTTTCTTCTTCTTCTCCAAAAATTTTCATGTCTTTCTCTTCACTTTCATCATCAGGTATTGCATTTTTTCTATAGTCTGCACACTCAAGATCATCATTAGGCTTACATGTAAAATCACAATCACTCTCCTTTTTCTCATTCGCAATTTCATCTAATTATTTTATTCCAATTGTTTCTTTAAGGTTATCATCAATTTGTTTAATTGGTTTCTCCATTCATTCTGCAATGAGCTTCAAATTTGCATCAAACTTATCAACATCTTTGTTTTCAACTTAAGCTCCCATGCTATTTTGAATACCCGCATATTCAAAAATAATGTTAAAAACATATTCATTACGCTTTAAAATGAGAGCTTTCACCTCTTTGTATTCCTCTTCCTTCTCTAACTTCACCTTCTCTTCCTTTGTCTTTGCATGACAATCTTCATTTTCCACTTTTTTACCAACCTCTGTTGCTATAAACAAGTTGTTTTCCACTTGGATTCTAGACACAAGTGGGCTTCTCTCACCAGCACAAACATATTAATGCATTCTTTATGTTACATCATGTGTAACCGCACATCTTCATTTAATTGTTATTCATTAAAGTTAACATCAACAATTTTGATCCACCACACCACTTGTTGCTCCATTAGTAGCTTATTTTAGGGCAAACTCAGTTACTTCTATTTCATGCACTACTTCATGAACAGTTCCAATTTTTTCTTGATAACTTTCTGCTATAGTGGTAGCTTCAACCTTGAATTCCTCATCAAGCATGACACTTACCATATTGCCATGATCAATCCCTATTTCAAAATATATACAACAAATTTCATGAACATAATGTTCACCCACCCTATGGTAGGATATCTGACCATGCATGTGCTCATTAACAATTTCAACTTCACCAAATTCATGAGTTATTGCTGAATTTGACATCACACTCTGTATTCATCATCCACATATGTCTTGTCACAATGGGATTCGCCATTGCCTTCACCATCCACGTTACAATGGAGTTCTCAAGCATGTATATTCTTTTGCTCTACTTCACACACAAAGGCTTTAACTTCTCTCTCTACAAGCTTCTCTCCACAGAGGATCCGACACCAATTTCATGGAAGGACAAAGAAGGAAATTATAGAATTAACACTCTCAAACTAAACTTTTATTCATTAATCTTTTTCACATACAAAACTATTGAGTTGTGGCTCATCTATCTTATTGTCTCTTGGATTTGCACAAAGAGGCTTCAACTTCTCTCTCTACAATATTTGTTGCACATCCATATGCACATATTCTCCAAACTCTATTGGTTTCCTAGAGTCTTGCTCATTTACGCTTAGATTTGTGACTGACCTCTCTATTGATTCTTCAATAGATGGTGGCACAACTTGCTGCTTCATATCACTTTCCTTTGTATCAAATTCTTCTTCCAAGATCTTCGATGCATTTTGGGAAGATGTAGCTTTTGATACTTTGCACAAAAACTTCTCATCCAATGTTTGTTTTATAAAATCCAATACTAAATCATCACATAATTCATCATATGGGTTATTAAACCGATACTCAATTAACTCTTTACATCAAATAAAATTTTCCATTTTGACAACCCGAAAATAATTTTTTTTACTAGTAAACATAAGAGGTTGTAACCAATCCATGCTACACCAATCAACCTTGACCTCTTCTTCATCTTTTGTTGGACTTCTCGATTCCTTGGTTGTGACGTATGAGCTTTACCTCTTCCTTTCGATTTTCTTTGTTGTTGCTTGAATCTCACTTTGTGAGCCATAATTCTTGTCCTTCTTCCATCTTATGTCTTCTTTCCTTATTGCATAAAAATTTCCTCCATCAAAAAATACTATTTTTAATATGTTTCCCACAAATCACAACTTCAATAGATTCATATATACATAAACATTTTTGCCAACACAAAATACTATTATGCTCTACACAACAGAATTTTTTTACAAACCAATTTACCTTTACAAACCCTTAAATTCGCTTTCCAATATAACTTCTGAAATATATTTCAACTTATTTTAGGAGATCCCTTTCGAGCGAACTACTTAAACCCTTAGTCTTCGTCACTTAAAACAAAGTTTTTGAATAGCCTTTAAAAACTTTTGATGTAACAAACCTTTCGAAATATTTCAGAACCTTTTAAAACTTTCCACGGGATGCCTAACGCGGTCTGGGAGGAGGAGAGTGGCGTTAATAATGCGCCTTCTGACCAGGAGCACCCATGTTATTGTTAATGCACTTGTCGCTGAGTGAAGTCCGTGTTAGTACGTCGAAGCTGTAACGTGGGTCTTTAAACTTACTTCTTGCGCTATAATGCACGTATACGACTTATAGGGTGATTTGTCCCTTCAACCAATAATTTTTTTCCCTCTTCACATATTGTTCCTGATTCATTCTCTTAGTATTTCTCCCTTAGCGCTCTATCGGCTTTCTGAAACCTGGCTCTGATACGAATTGTAAACGAATATAGAAGATGTTGCTACACGAAAAAAATATTTTATTGATAGAGTTAAAATCTTTTGGAAAACCAAAATTATTACTGTTCTCAAGATTAATTTTCATAAATAAACAGGGCGCTGGAAAAGACCAAAGGAAGTGTAGAAGGAAAGAGTATGCATTTTCTGTTCTTCCAGAAAAGTGGAAAAAGAAAAACATTTCATTTTAGAATGTGAGGCCTTCAAAAACAACAGGGAAAGTTATGCAAATATTCTGGCAGCTAGCTCTTAGGATAATCTATTTAGCAAGGGATTTGTGGACGAGCTGGAAGCATTTATTTTGAAACTTCACCCAAAAAAACAGAATACATCAATCAAATAAAAAAGCAATCTGTCCCATCATAAACATTAAAATAATTTCTTTCTTTCTTTCTTCTTAATCTTTTCTTATATATATTTTTTATTTTCACACATTACAATTACCCAATCATAAATATATAAATACCACGATTACTAATTTTAAATCATATAAACTGCAACTTTGACATATCTCTTCTTTAACAAACTCACTTCTAATATTGAACTTCATCTTTTCATGCATTACATACCCAAGAGAGTAATTACTATTTCCAACGACAAACTCTATATTGACAAGACATAGTCTTCCATCTGCAGAACGCGTCAACGACTCGACCTATGGATTCATGCTTGATGTTTGACAACAGTTCCCCACTGCCCCCTTCATGTACGCTAAATTAATAGGTGCCATCATTCCGGTCTACAATCAACTTGGTGAAATATTTACCTGTGGATTCATGCTTGATGTTTGACAACAGTTCCCCACTGCCCCCTTCATGTACGCTAAATTAATAGGTGCCATCATTCCGGTCTACAATCAACTTGGTGAAATTTTTACCTACAATAACATCTAGTTACCCTTTGGATAAACTTTCAAGCCCACTTTTGATCTATTATTGACTGTGCAACAATATCCGATTCTATTATGTTTAAGGACAAAATAGTAAGTATGACCAACGATGTTTCGAAGTACATTTTGACAAAGTCCTTACAAATTACTTTTCCGGGTCACTCTTGGAACTCTCTTCTCATTAGGTTTTTCTCTTATTATTTAATTTCACAATTTCACATAAAATTATTTATGAAATATGAATGGGTTGGTTTGTATCGAGTTAAGTTCTCACTAGCTCAGGAATCCAAACTTGGTGGTGACTGGTTGTGAATAAGAGTCATTTTGGGAAAATTAAAAACTATCTGAGAAGTGTCCAAGATAAACCAACCCTAGTATAACCCTAGTGATAACTTTCCAGTATGAACAAATAATTCTTCCGCTATAACAAAATTTTCTTAATTCTCTATCGAATATATCAAAAAATGAATTTTTAATTACTTATAATTCAGGTCTAAAATTCCCATTAAAACGGTTCCCTTGCCTACAACTTCATGCGCTTTCCTAGCTCAAAAATGCAGCTCCTTTCCTCTTCAACATGCTCGTACCTCACAGGCTATGACTTTATAGAGGTCATGCGGTAATGCCAAAATGTACATAGTGGCTTCTTTAAGTAAAACCTGAGCCATATTTATTACCATTAAGAATTATTTCAAAGACTATCCATTTTAATAAAATCTCCTAAAACTTGCATTTATGATCACAAGTTTCATGGAAGAACATAATATTAGATGTACTTATATTTTGGTGTTGGTGAAGCAACAGCACGACTTAACTTTCACAAACTGGACAAACAATCATAAACTTTTTATAACCGAGCTTAATAACACATTATTGCATTTCTTATATGGAAATATAAAAGTTGTATTATATATATCCTGAATAATTGGATCTTCATTCGGATTATTTTACCCTCCCCAAAAATTTAGCGTTCGTATCCTCCTTTCCGTAAATTTGACCTAACATGTCCAATGGTAAATTTGACCTTCGATTATTTGGACATGTTGTTACCTAGAATGGTAAATAATGTGCACTCTGACTTCCCGTTCTTTAATTACCACTTTCGCAGTTCATGTGTAAACAGTATTGGCAACCTCCTTTTTCAATATCATTTTTTCTTTTTTCTTTTTAACTTATTAGTTCCCATAAAATTTTATAGGACAAAATTAAAGGTGAAAAACATTTTAAATGGTAAAAACTGTTCCACTAAACTGTCAGGTTATAGGTAACAAATTTGCGTGTATCATTAAAATAAATTCTAAAATACGTCCATACGTTGGATTCGGCCATCTTTCTTGTCAAATTCGATCAGTAATTCCATTGGTGTGATGGTCTTTTATCATTCAGCGAATCTCGGTCTCCTCTCACCTATTCACCCCTCCATAATTGCTTGAGAAATGTATTCCCCGGCTCCTCGTCCATAAGAGCTGGTGAATTTTTATTAGGGTTTTCTCTAAAGTTAATGAATGAAAATGTAAGTTTTTTTGATTGATAGGGCTAAGAGTAGGTATTTTTGAGTTTACTCAATGAAATAAAAATATCGTTATAACAATATATTGTTATAGTAATTTAGGTAAGTTTGAGTCCATAAAACTAATTTAGAGTTGTTATATTGGAATTTTTTTGACTTGACAATCCACAGTTTTGATAATAATATATATATATATATATAATCAACATAGATCTATCTTAATCATAATTAGTAAATTTGAAAGAATTGGTAAAAAATGGGTAGCATATTTCAAAGATGTTTAAACTGATTTAATAGAGCTTTCTTTTTACCTAAATCATAAAAAAATATTATTGGATCTCAGCTCCCCAAAGAAAAGACATCTGTATTTAGATTAGAAGTAGATCTGATAGATTTTGAAACATATAAGGGAATTGTTTTTAAATATATTGGCTAATTTTTTCCAAATTGAAATTTTTGAATCTAATTATTTTGGTACCATATTGTATTCCAATCTAAATTTGAATTAGAACTTGGTAACTATGATCTTAACTATTGATCATTCTTTTATATATATATATATATATATATATATATATATATATCTATATATATATTCTATCTTAGTTGTTGTCTTTTTAGGTGCAAACTTTTCTTGAAGTTTTGCACTTTAAAAAGAGGTTTACATCTTGAGAGATTTGTCTCTCTATCCTTAAATACCCTTGATAGTTCGAGAGTTAAGATGGATTTAGGTGGTCTTTAAAAAGACTCTAATATAAAGATGTGATTTGACTATTTTAAATGAATTTAGCTAATGTGCCCCCTTACAATGAAAATTTTACTTTTCTTTACACATACAAAATACAAATTGATATCTCATTTGGAAATGCATCTATCACTATGACTTTTCAAATATCAGATGAAATATTTGTAACACTATAATAAATATAAGAAAACCTTATAAAATATTTGATAATTAATCATGGAAATACTCTAGATATAGATAAATAAACTTTAAGTTGTTCGAATTAAAAAAAAAAAATCAATAAAAAGATTTCAATATAATCAAAATTTGAATTTGAAATAGTAACTATGTATCAAACTCACCATCCTAATGAAAAAACAAAACAATTAGTAACTATGTATCAAACTCGCCATCCTAATGACAAAAACAAAACAAAAACATTTCCATCTGGTGTTGTTTGAACTTCTAACTATAACTAGATTGGCTGACTTTGCAGCAATCGTCAATCCATCGATGTTCGATAGTAACACGCTGTAAACAATACAGATGGGTCCCAAACACAGTATAAACAATCTCCAACTTTAACTATGTTAAATAACGGGCGTTTACAGCCCCGTAAGAGAATTTATTTCTCAGCCACTTCAGCAAGAAAATAAATGCAAAGTCAATAAATAGAAAATTCTGCTGTTTCTAGCATTTCCGAGATTTGAAATATAGCAAATGCAAAATTATATAATAAGAGGCATATTCAGAATCAAAATTCCAACCGTCCCAGACGGTCTAAACAGTTCTGCTTCTTACAAGTGGACATATTGGGTGACTAAAAAGCTAATGTACAGTTTAGGCTACATATTTACAACTATAAATTTCTATATGGTCAATATTTTTCTAGTTTTGCATCAACAAATACAGTTAATCTTTTTAGCAAGTTATTTTTGTAAGTGTGCTTTAATGATAGCTTAGGTTTTTACGATATAACTACATGATAATTATGAGAGGTTTTTCCAAATTTATTTGGGTAGCTTATTTTCAGACTATGAAATTGCAAAGGGTGTTTTTTTAGTGCAATGTGGACAAAGAAATCAAAGAAGGAAGAAGAATGCACAGTTGTTATGCCTCTGCAAAAGAGTTTTAAACTATTAAGGAGAAAGAATCAAAGTGTATAAGTCACAAAAAAAAATATGAAATGATTCCAGTCATAGAACCTATGTTTAATGAAAACATGAATCCAAATATAGATATGAATCAGTTCGAAGAATTTGAAGAAACTAGTGCAAATATTAAAACAATTAATGTCAGTTTTGTCATTTTTTTCTGGTAAAATTTTTAAACTTTGCATAGTGAAAATGGAAAGATTACTTGGTTAAATAAATTTATGGAAATTTGTTCAAGAAAATTTTATAAATCTCCATCTAAACAATAGAAGTGTATTAGCATTGCTTCTTATTATATCAGTTCTCGATGAAAACATCTTGTATAGTATTTTGCATGAATTTAGTGAAGTAAAAATGCAAAAATATTTTGGGATATTCTTGAAATAAAGTACAATATACAGTGGGTTGAGAATGTTGATGAAGATAAATGTGTATTTTTAGTAACAAAGATTGCAGAAAGAAAAATTGTGGAGGACTTGGGTATAGTTGATGAGTTGAAGAAATTGAATAGTCTCTTTGAATTAGAGGTGGTGAATTCAACAACCATGGTTGTTGATGATAAAGAAGAATTTGCAACAATAATAAAATTTGATGATGCATATTTGTCTTATGAAGATGAATTGTAGTTTATCATTGAAAAGAAGTTGATTGATAAATTGTTGTTTGCTTTATAAGACTCAACATGCAAGTTTGAAGATGTGGAAATTGATTATGATGCCTAGATAAAGCTTATTGAAAAATGAATTGAGAAACATTTTGAAAAAATTGATGTTGGTCTCAAAGTAGTTGATTGATAGATTGTCATTTGCTTTATAAGGTGAAGATATTGATAATCTGGCTATAGCAGTAGAAAATCATACGACTCAGCGTGCAAGTTTGAAGATGTGGAAATTGATTATGATGCCTAGATAAAGCTTATTGAAGAATGGATTGAGAAACATTTTCAAGAAATTGATGTTTGTCTCAAAGTAGTTGATTGATAAATTGTCATTTGCTTTATAAGCTTTATAAGGCGAAGCGGTTGATAATCTGGCCATAGCAGTAGAAAATCATAAGACTCGACATGCAAGTTTGAAGATGTGGAAATGCCTAGATAAAGCTTATCGAAGAATGGATTGAGAAACATTTTGAAAAAATTGATGTTGGTCTCAAAGTAGTTGATTGATAAATTGTGGTTTGCTTTATAAGGCGAAGTGGTTGATAATCTGGCCATAGCAGTAGAAAATCATAAGACTCAGCATGCAAGTTTGAAGATGTTGAAAATGATTATGATGCCCAAATAAATCTTATTGAAGAATGGATAGAGAAAGATTTTGAAAAAATTGATGTCGGTCTCAAAGTAGTTGATTGATAAATTGTCATTTTCTTTATAAGGCAAAGCTTTGATAATCTGGCCATAGCAATAGAAAATCATGGGACTCAACATGCAAGTTTGAAGATGTGGAAATTGGTTATGATGCCCAGATAAAGCTTATTGAACAATGGATTGAGAAACATTTTGAAAAAAATGATGTTGGTCTCAAAGTAGAAGTTGGAGTTACATGCTTAATGGCGGAGACTCTTGAAAATGAGCAAAATAGTGAGTCAATGAATGATTCAGATGATATAGAAATTGAAACAGTGGTGGATACATCTGAAGATGATCATGGTATTCTAATGCATTGAATCCCATAGGAAATCATATATTAATATGATTTGATGAGGCAACAATCAACTGAATAGGAAATAGATAAATGTAAAGTGCAACAGTCCACTTATGAATCTAATGAAGAATTTGTAAGTATTGAAGACAAAACTATGTGTCAATAGCCTGATAGAGAATTGCAAACAATGAGAAGAATACCACAACCCAATTGTATCATGCAATTAAAGAGAAATAAATTAAGGAAGAAGCATCATCATTATTTAACAGCAAGAAAGTTTAAGATGAAGATATTAAAATCAGATTGTAAGTCTAAATGAGACTTAGACAAGCAGACATTATGCTTTTAGAAAATCCATTTCTCCATTAAAAAGGGACTTGGAAATAATGGAGAAATCTGTTAATTCTAGATTAATTTATTATTAGTCACTTTTTGTAGAGTGTTGAGATTGTACTATTTTATTTAGGATTTAGATTTTATTTATTAGGGAGTTGTTCAAACTCCCCAACATATTTGTAATCTTATAAATGTATGAACTTTCACGCTGATGAATAAAATATTTGGTGAGTATAGTCACTTTCTAAATTGAATGGGTCTCACTTGACATTTGCAAATTTCATTTCATATTGGGTTTTCCTTTGATTCTCAACTATTTTTTTGTAAACAACCGATTTAAATGTTTCATCAATTAGTGGACATGTTTATTTTGACTGCAAATTGATTTAGGATCTAATCATTATCATAAATTTAGCAAAATAATCATTATCATGATTTTAGCAGAAAGGAGTAACTACTTTTTGTAAAAATAAAATCATACTGTAAAGTAGCCAAAATTATAATGATGTAGATGTTTTAAAAATACATGGATTGATTGCATTCTACCGCATGTTACAGACCTTATTTTTCTATAATATAATATAGCTTTGTTATGTGCATGTATGTTATATGGAACTTAAAATACCTTTAATGTGTCGAGGCAATCTTGTTTTGCTTGAAGGGCTTCTGGTGAATCCATTTCATCTTTTAGTAATCTTGAGTCTCGAAGCTGGTCTTGCTGTGACCATACACCCTTGCTGCAGAAAGACAAACGTTTACCTTACTGTGAAAATCGAGACGGGCGCTTCACCACAGTGTGTTTATAAATTTAGCTCCAATGAAAAATATAAACAATCACTTGCTATTCTAATCCGTCATTTTAAAAACAAATTCAAGTTTCCCTATTAGCGATGAGATCATTCAAAGCCGTGCCCTATTTTCTCTTTATAGCTTGATAGTCTGCATCTGAAAACACTGATTTATTTACTTTGAACATGGAGTTTAGAAATCATTGAAGAAATGTTCCACTTGATAGAAAGGCGTAAAATAATGGTTTTGTATTATATAATATCATTTTAAATTATTTAATAATGTATACTTTATTAAATAATCATTATATATATTAACCATTGAATATAAACACAATAACATTACATGGCATAAATACAAGAACCATAAATCCAATCTCTTAGGACATTTGATCTGGTACCTTAAGACTTTTAAATTATTTAATAATGTATACTTTATTCAATAATCATTATATATATTAACCATCTAATATTAACACAATAACATTACATGGCATATAAATACAAGAACTATAAATCCAATCTCTTTAGACATTGAGAGAGAAAATGATGATGAAAAGAATGAATACACTATATTATAATAAAATAAATATTTTATATATTGAGATATATATAATTGAATCTTCATATTATGTGGAAGTTGAATTTATTTATTAAGAAAATGCAAGGAATAAATTACTATTATGTTAATTTATTTATTGATGAGGAAATGGTAAGTAAACTGATTAAACATATTTATAAAGAATAAATTGATATTATCAAAAGATGAATTTATTTATAAATGAAAAAAATGTAAAATAACAATATTTTATAATATAATTTTCATGAGTTATATATATATGAAAGAATAAGTATTTATTGAAAAATGTTGTTATTTAAGGTTCAATTACTGCATGAGATATGTTGACCTTATAATAAATTCAAATGTATGATTTTAATCGATCTAATTGTTTATATGATTTGAATGGATGTAATTATTAGAACTGTATGTCTTTTTATAAAAAGTTATATGCTCAAACTTAAAAATGGTGAGTAGAGTATATACAATTTTTTATGTTTTTAAATATTTATAATAATATAATATAATAATAAAAAATTATTATTAGTAATAATATAATTTAATACATATTTTTTATATTATATTTATATATTTCTAAAATATATAATAATAAATATAATATTTTAATTGAATAACTAAAAATAATCTAATATTATATTTTCTAAATTTAAATTTATTATTTTATATATATGAATTTGATGTTTGATATAAATTATATGGTAAATTAATGAAATACAATGTATGAGTTAATGTTTTATTAAAAATTTATAGCTCTTATAATCTGAATAGTTTTATACAAATTAATTAAAAATGTATATATATATATATATATATATATATATATATATATATATATAATAGAAGATTCAAATTAATTAAAATTTGTGAATTTTAATTATAATTATAATTGTTGTTATTTTCATTTTGATAAACTAAGGTGTATTTTTTTAAAATTTCAAAATACATCATCCTAAGCATATACAATGATTGGTCTCAATCAAGGAAACTAGATGTGTTGACCGTTAACTTAAGTACAAGAATAACAAAATAAAAATCTGCTACAAAAACTACTAGAACTAACATGCACAAAACTACATAAAGAAGAAAAATAAGTACTAACAGACATATTTTGTGAAGTCAATGAACCAGGGTCTTGGGGACTTGTATCGATAGGAGAAAGGGGTTTATGTTCACATTGAATATGAATTTATAGGTGAGCTTGTTGATCATACAAGCTATCAAAATAAGAGTGTTGATATGTTGGCACCCGCTTGATTCCGTTCAAAGAAGAGATTTATCATTAGGGTCTTCATGCTTCTCTTTTATGACTTTGCCTGGAAGAGTTTTCATTTTCCAATGGAGGGTGCTAGAGTTCAGGTACCAAATTTATCTTCCCCTAGTATGACCAAAGCTACAAACTCAATTGACTACCTCTTCCAAGATTTTGGAGTTAAAATATGCTTCATATTCATTGGTGGTGAGGTCTTCAAGCTAGTGGATTTCTTCACAAATGTTGGGAGATGTAGTAGAGTGAAAGATAGTTGTCGCTTCCTAATCCTAGGCTTAGGCCCATGGCTAGCCCTTGGTACCTTTACCTCTATCTCCCCAGCAACTACATATATATTGTTAGGGCATTTTGCACAAACATGGGAAAGAATAGTCAAGAGAGTTATCCCACAATAAAAGATGACTAAGAGGGTTGAGACAAAGAAATATGAAATAAGTGAAAGGCTAGGAGATACAGAGGATTCTGGATTGCCCAAAACAACAAGAAAAGAAAGGCCAATAAATTGAAGACACGAATGAGATATTTAGGAAGAGCAACCTGCTCACTAGTAAACATTGAAGTGTAGGTCACAATGCACCCCCATAGAAATGAAGATGAAACCACTTGAATTACACCACAAAGAATCAGAGCCATAGAAGGAAATAACTAAGCCAAAAGGATAAGATTGTAACCTGATACAATCAATGCACTTTTCTCGAGGTGATGAATTCATGTGCATTGAATGCAAGGTGATGCACCAACAATTTCAACCTCCAGCTCTAGTGGAATACATAGAGTCATATAATATAATGTCTTTGTGTGCCTAGGATCTAACTCTGGTCCAATATCCAATATCCCTAGAAAGCAACAATTCCCTCTAAACTTGAAGACAAAATTAGCTTGCATGAAAACACAAGCCACTTCCACTTTGTTTCCAAAGGAAAGTAATCTTGTCTTAGGAAGAGTACATGGATTATGCCATGGATTTGCAATCTTCTTGTTGTGCATAGTCTCATCACTATTAGAAATATGAGGCAGTAGTCCCACTAGCATCGAGGAAGGATTCCAAACACACCATAAATTTGTAGAGCAGGGTCTCTCCTCATAAGACAATTGAACAATGATGCAAGAGCATAAACTCCCCTCCCCTCCCATAAATCATATATGATATTTAGAAGCCTCTAGAATGTGCATTGTGGTAAGAGAAAAAAATTTCCTCAAATTATGTAAATTATAAATAATATATGGAATCCTCTACAAAGCACATCATGGCAAGAGGGTGTGATTCCCTAGTATTATGTAAATGCTAGGGTTTGGTTTTTTTTCTTGGTACTTATATGTAGCCTATGAGCATGTATAAAAAAAAGGGGAAACAATGTCAAATTAGGTTAAGAGGGCAGTCAGGCCCCGAGAGGTCGTAATATTTAACCAAGCTTATTTTTTGGTGCATTTTTTAATTTTCATGTGTTTATTTTTTGTGTACAAACCCTGTTCAATTTTCATGTTTACTATGTTATGTTTGAAAGATTTGGTTAGCAATTAAATAGACTCAAATAAATGGGAGGCGATATTCCTTTGCATTATGTGGTTTTAATCTTAAATGGATAGATGTTATAGAGGTTGGTGTATCACAAGCGCCACAACTATGCGACAAAATCCAACCAAACTATGGTTATGTTGGCTCCAAGTGGGAGGTTGATATATGATAGCACAAAGAACATGGGAAAAACATGCCAAAGGAGGGTAGAACCACGATAATGGACCCCCCTGCTTACGTCACAGGATAACCCCACCACCCCACCCTTATGACAATCTAATTGATTATGCCCTTCCATATCTCTGTCACTAAATCCATCAAGAAGTAGTACTTCGTGATGGAACATCGAGTGTGGACACATTCCCCGCCCCCACCCTAATGGAAATCACATGGAGATTCCCCCTACCCACCACAATCCAATTTTTCCATCGATCTCTATCATTTGATCACGACCATTGAAATGAGGCCCCATACTTGTAGCACTCCTAGTTACCGAGGGTCTTGTGGACTTCGGATTGGGCTAAGCTCAGAGGATGTAGTTAAGCATGGAATTGAGTTCCATGTGGAATATTGGGGAGAGTGACATGATAAAAAAATGGAAGTGTGTATTAAGCTCCATTTCTAGCAAATTTCACAAACCCATAACCCATAGGTTCACGGATCAAACCAAAAGGGGTTCAATTTTATTAGACCTCTAGAATTATTTTTCTTTAAGTGGTATTAGAGAAAGGAAATATTTCCTATTGGTTAGAGAAGAAGAGAACAGGAGAAGTTCTCGAGATAGGTGAATAGAGTGAAAAAAATAGAGGAGCAAAGGAAACTCAAGAGGTTAGAGAAGAGTTTAACCTATGATAACAAAAGGCTAAGCCTAGAGGAGAGAAGCTTGGTGAGGTGTCTTGTAGATGCTTGATCGTAGCTCATTGTTGAGTATGAGTAGAAGCTCAATGATACATGAGTAGAAAGAATGAGGTATAACAATGATGACACATGATCAAGAGATCATGAAGATTTTATACCCTAAGAGTTTGACATAGGAGCATAACAGGCCCCCTCCCCCGCCTAAAAAAAATCATATTTGATATTCGGAAGCCTCTAGAAGGAACATCATTGGAAGCAGACATGATTTTCTCAAATTATCTAAATTATAAATAATATGTCGAAGCCTGTAGAAGACATGACGTGGCAAGAAGGCATGATTCCATCATATTATGTAAAATTCCAAGGATTATTTTTTTTATTTTTATTTATGGTACTTATATGTAGCCTATGACCACATCTAAAAAAGAGGTAAGTCAAGGCCTAAGAGGCCATAATATGTAACCAAGATTATATTTTAGTGCGTTTTAAAATATACATATGTTTATTTTCTATATACAAACCTTGTTCAATTTTCATGTTTACCATGTTGTGTTTGCAAGCTCTGGTTATCAATTGAAGAGACCCTAATCAGTTAGAGGTGAGATTCCTTTGCAATCTATGGTTTCCATCTGATATGGAGAGATGGTGTACAGGTTGATGTATCACAAGTGCCACAAACGTGTAGTGAAATCCAACCAAACAAGGGTTCTAAAGACTCCAAGTGGGAGGTTGATATACTATACCAAAAAGAAGAGGACAAAACCATGCTAAAGGAGGGTGGAACCATGATTATGGACCTTCCTTCTTATGTCATGGGGGGTACTCTTATAATCCATCGATTTCCCCCCACCAAATCTTCGTTGTTCAATCCATTAAATGGAATTCCCTAATAGAATGCAGAGTGCATATCCCTGACCCCCTTTCAACTAACATCACAGTGGGAATCCCCCTACATTCCATTGTTATCATCAATCTCTATTGTTTGATCACGTCCATTGAAACAAGACCCGACACTGGTAGCGTACCTCCTCACCGATGGGCTTGTGGACTTTGAATTGGGCTTAGCTTGGAGGACATTGTTAAGTGTGGGATTGAGTTTCATCTTGAATATTGGGGAGAGAGACCTGATAAAGGAACAAATAGTATATATCGAGGTCCATTTCTACTAAATTTCATGGGCCCATAACCCAAAATTTTAACAATCAAACTAACATGGGTTTAATTTTAATGGAACCCTAGAATCTACCTTCATCAAAAAAAGGAAGGCTTAACATTGTAATTAATGAAGTATGAACAATTGCATCTGTTATGCATGGGGAAAATTGGCCACACCACACCCCTCTTAGATGTTGTGAGATGTGACATGGTGGTGGGATCCCTCCCCAACCTCTATCGTGACGTCGCCCAAGCCCTAGTTCAGGGGACTTATAATTAAAAAAATATATCTATATATTTTAAAAAATATTTAGTAAATTAAAAAACTCATATATTAACATATGAAGCATAAATTAGAGTAATGTGACATTTAATATTTCATGTATTTATATGCATATAATTATATATTGATGAAATCAATAAGCAACATAGTTTTTGTGGAATCTTTTGTCTCTCATTTTTAATCATAACAATGTGCGTGTTTAGCTAGAAATACAATGAATCTATAAAAAAATCTATGAAATTATTAAGGAAAGGAAAAGAAGTGCATGCTCTAAATAATGATGAGGTGTAGCATGAAAAAAAAGTATGCATGTGAAGATTCTATCCATAAACTTATCCATTGGTGCATTCTAAAAATGGATATCAAAACTGACATGACAAGGAAGCAATGATTCGAATATGGAGAAACCATGGAATGTTCTAATGTAGTGTGGAACTACCATGAAAGGAGGAGGTCATCATAGGCTTATGAGAACCAATAGATTTTGACTATAGGTATCGATAGCCATATGTGATATTTACCATAGGGAACAATATCAAAGATTTGGTTGAGAGATAAAGTCACCCATGCACTTCTGTGATGTTAAATATGCATAGAGTCTTTGAGATTGAGCATCTAACTTAACCTAAAAAGAGAATGTGTTATGAAAATGTGCCTTGTGCATGTGATATGAAGAGATAATAAATCATTGTTTTCTGTGATGGTGTGTCTCACGAAACATGTGGATGTAGTATCAAACTTTTATGGTTGACATTGGTATACAATAATTAACCATAAATACAATACTTGAATTTTCATCATAAATAAAATGTTCACTTACGTGAAATGTATTCTTCCTTAAACTGTAAACTATTTGTAATTGGATACATTTTTATTATTCCCATTTTCTATCATTCAACATTGTTAATCACTTTGCATTCAAACATGGTAATAGAGAATGACTAATAGGTGTGATATAAATAGTAGAAGAAAATAGTTTCAGATTGATCGCGACGAATATTCTTTGTAATTGATTATATTATTATTATTCACAATTTCTATCATTCAACATTGTTGAACTTAAAATTGTCATTTCATCATTTTTCATAATTCAAGTTACTAACATTCTCTTTCATCTCAACAAAATGTGGTAACTAAGAAAAGTTAATATTAAATTGACCAAATTAATCTTAGACATATTTAACATATTTAAAATGATCAAAATAACTAGATGTTCAACAAATTGTGTATGATCGCACATGATTGAAACTAGCCTAGATCCATCTTAACCCTAGATCTATCAAGTGCTGAGAGAGATCCAATCTATCGAGGTGCAAACCTTTCCTCAAGTTTTGCACTCAAAAAAGAGGTTTTCACCTCAATAGATTTGAAACTAGCCAAGATCCATCTTAACCCAGTTCTATTAAGCACTGAGAGGGATCAAATCTATCGAGGTGGAAACCTTTCCTCAAGTTTTGCACTCAAAAAAGAAGTTTTCACCTCGATAGATTTGATCCCTCTCAGCACTTGATAGATCCAGGGTGGATCTAGGCTGGTTTATCTTATTGTATTTCTAGGTTGTTTGTGTGTCTTTTTATATTCACATAGTTATTTCCTTTTTATATAAAAGGCGATGACACATTTGGTAAAGTGTCTACTGATTTTTATTTTATTTTTATTAGTTTTTTTAAACACCTTTCTTCTGCATTATGCTTTGTAGGAATTATGTATAGATAAAATGTGAATAGAATTGAAAAGAAAGAGATGTAGCTCTCCAGGTGTGGCCTGCACCTGGGGACTACACTCACAAAACTTGAGACATCACTCTCGTCCACTCTCTTCATCAATCAATCAAATATTACATCATTAAATACAAGACTAGGAAATAGGAAGTTGCACCCAAACCCCATAACTATAGGAACTAATCCTAAACTAGGGAGAAAGTTACAACAACATAACTATTTTCTCCATTAATATCAAAATAATATTAATGATTCTCAACTCCCCCCTTAATGGAGAAAGGGTTCTCCTGGACTCCTAGCATCTTTCTAAACAATTCAAATTTCACTCATGCAAGAGGCTTTGTAAAAATATCTGCCACATTGTCACAAGTTTTACAATATTCAACAGCAATTTATTTTGACTGTATTTTCTCTCTAAAAAAATGGAACTGAGTGTCTATATGTTTGGTGTTTTTGTGAAACACTGGATTGTATGCTAATTTGATGGTGCTCTGGTTGTCGCTTTTGATAGAAGTGGGTTCCTTCTGTTCTTTTCCTGCATCTTTGAGAAGTCTCCTCAACCAGATCGCTTCACATGTTGTTGCACACAATGCTTGATACTCAGCTTCACATGATGACAAAGCTACAGTGCTCTGTTTCTTGCTGCTCCATGCTATGACCCCGGAACCTATGTTGAATGCATAACCTGTGATGGACCTCCGATCATCTAGGTTACCTGCCCAGTCTGAGTCTGAAAAACCTGCTAGAGTAACATCAGATACATTAGTGTATAAAATACCAAAATGAACAGTACCACAAAGATACCTCAACACGCTTTTTGCTGTTGTCCAGTGACTTTCACGCGGTTTCGACATGAATTGGCTCAACACACTAACTGAGTATGCCAAGTCAGGTCTGGTTGTTGTAAGATATATCAGGCTGCCAACCAGTTGTCTGTACATTGTGGCATCTACCTCCTTAGTGCCATCTTCACTGCTCAATTTCATATTTTGCTGCAAAGGTGTCGCTGTTGATCTACACCGATCCATCCCAAACTTTTCCAACATATTTCTAGCATACTTCCCTTGGGTAAGAAAAGTTTGCCCAGTATCTCTGAATACTTCTAATCCCAGACAATAGTTAAGGCTTCCGAGATTTTTCATCTCAAAGACTTATGCCATGAGCCTTTTGATTCCTCTGAATAAGTCATCTGCATTTCCTGTTAGAATCATATCATCCACATATAGAGAAATCAAAATAATCTGCCCCTTATCATTGTACTTGGTATACAAATTTGGGTCATTTAAGCTTCTATGGAAACCATGCTCTATAAAGAAAGAATCAACCTTTTCATACCAAGACCTGGGAGCTTGCTTTAAACCATATAAAGCCTTTTTCAACCTACAAACAAGCTGTTCCTGCCCCTGCTTTACAAATCCTTCTGGCTGTACTAAGTAAATTTCTTCTTTTAAATCACCATTTAAAAATGAAGATTTAACATCTAGTTGGTGTAATTCCCAATTACATTTAGTAGCTAAAGCAATAAGTAATCTGATTGTATTTAGCTTTGCTACAGGTGCAAAAGTATCATCAAAATCAATACCTTCCTGCTGTGAGTATCCTTTTGCAACCAACCTAGCTTTTAACTTATCTATACTTCCATCTGCATTAATTTTGGGTTTAAACAGCCATTTACTTCCTATAGGTGTTTTGTTTTTAGGCAGCTCTACTAATTCCCAAGTATTATTTCTAAGAATTGATTCCATCTCCTCATTCATTGCAGCTCTCTATTCCTCAAATTGACTAGTTTCTTTATAATTAGAGGGCTCTATAATGTTCAAAAACTTTGACATCAACGCATATTTTCTCAACTTCAATGGTAATTGAGTCTTCCTACCTCACCTCCTTAGTAGGGGACTTACCTTAAATTTGTTTTCCTCTGCCATAACTGGGCCTGCTTTTTCACCTTCTTGATGTTCTTCTTCATTCTCTTCTTTCTGCTCCTGTTCCTGCTCCCCTTCATCCTCGCTGCTTTCCTCCAACAGCAATGGAATGTGCCAATCATCTCCAACATCAGCTTTCCTTTCTTGTACCTGTTCATGAAAGACTACATCTCTACTTGCAAATGTCTTACGAGACTCAGGATTGAACAATTTGTATGCTTTAAACTCTGTACCATAACCAACAAGGATACATTTTACTGCCTTAGGGTCTAGTTTCTTTCTATCAGCTTTGGGTACATGTGCAAATGCCTTTGACCCAAAGACTCTTAAATGTTTTACTGCTGGTTTAAATCCATATAAGGCTTCAAAAGGGGTTTTGAAGCCAAGAAACCTAGTAGGACTTCTATTTTTCAACTATACAACAGTATTTATCGCTTCTGCCCAAAAAATATTAGATAGATCTTTACCTTGCAGCATGCTCCTTGCGCATTCCATCAAGGTTCTGTTTTTATGCTCTGCAACTCCGTTTTGCTGTGGTGTGTGCGGTACTGTATACTGTTGAACAATCCCGTGAGATTTGCAGTATTTCATGAATTCCTTTGATTTGTATTCTCCTCCTTGATCAGATCGGAGAATTTTAATACTTTTTCCAAACTGTTTTTCCACCAGGGTTTTGAAATCTATAAAACATTGGAAAGTCTGACTTTTCTTGTTTAAAAAATAAACCCATGAATACCTAGTGCAGTCATCAGTCAACAACAAAAAATAGTATGCTCCTCCTAGCGACCTTGTCTGCATGGGACCACATACATCAATGTGCACTAGCTCTAAGATTTATGTTTGCCTCCCCCTATCATGCACAGGGAACTGTTCTCTGTGCATTTTTCCTAAGGCACAACCATCACAATTTAACTGAATGTTACGAAAGATGGCGAGACCTTCGACCATCGCTTTCTTTTGTAACAACATGAGATCCTGCATATTCAGATGACCAAACCTCTGATGCCAGAGTTGTTCAGCTGTCGACTCTCCTGCAACCATGGCTTGTTTTGATATACTTTTTGCATCCAGTCTGTATAGGCTTCCAACTCGCATGCCTGTTGCAACAGTTTCATTCCTGCAATCCTTTATCACACAGTGAGTCTTGAAGAATTCGACATGCATATCTTGATCAGCCATCATGGATACAGATATCAGGTTTTTCTTTATTCCAGGTACATATAAAACATTTGAAAGGTGACTAATCTTTCCATTTGGTAACTTAACTGAAATCACCCCATGACCTTTAATCTGATATCCATTATCATCCCCTAGATATATTTTTGATCCATTTATAATTTCTTCAAGGCTATCAAAAAATTCCTTATTACCTGTCATGTGAGAGGATGCTCCGGAATCGACATACCAGATGTCATCTTCATTCGATGCTGAAAGGGCACAGTCGACTGTGAACAGTCGAAATTCATGACTGAAGTCTTCTTCTTCAACAAAATATCCTCTGTGTTTTGGATTTACCTGTCTCCTCCTTGCCTCATCAGCCTGCTTCTTATAATAACAATCTCTCTGTATATGACCCTTCTTTCCACAATAAAAGCATTTCTTTTCAGAATGATTTGCAAGCATACCTTTATGACAATGATTTTTATGTGTTGTTCCTCCTTTCTGGATTGATTGCTGCTGTGGCTGCTTCCCTTTGGATAGTCGTCGTTTTGCCACCAGCGCAAGATTGTCACTTTGGGGGTTCAGATTCAGATTTTGTCGTCGCTCTTCCTCTTGCTGCAAGATCGCAGTGAGATCATCAAACGTGGGTGTTTTCTCTCTTGCCCAGACTCCAGTGATGAAGGTTTGGAAATCATCACGCATCCCATTCATTGTAATTGCAACAAGATCTTCATCAGCCACCGCCACTCCAATGGCCCCCAATCCGTCTTTAACATCCTTGATTCGCGCAACAAATGTAGTAGCAGACTCCCTTTCGTCCATCCTCATTGAAAATAGCTTGCTTTTCAGAGCCAAAACTCTGTTTGCATTCTGGGTCTCATACAGACTTTTGATTTTCGTCCAAATCTCTGCAGACGTTTTACAGTCTCTGATGTGTGCAATGACATTGTCTTTCACAGACATCTTCAACAGGACTTTGGCCTTGTTTTCTCGTTTTTCCCAGTCTTCCTTCTGTGTGGTTGCAGTCGGCTTCTGCTCATCGCCTGTCACTATAGTCCAAGCATTCGCACCTTCGAGCAAGGTCTGGATCTTAAACTTCCAATTCGTGAAGTTAGACCCGTTGAGTTTACCAGATTTGTTAAGGTAATATTCCATCGTATTACTCATTTTGAATCTACTTAACAATAACAAAATATAATACTTGACAGATGGATCTGTCACTCCCGCTCCAATGAGCAAATTCGGCATTTTCAACACAGCCAAAACAATAGTCTGATCACAATTGATCCGATCCACCTCTCCCGGATTGATCTGCCACTTCGTCAATCCTGCTCTCCCTGCAGATCGCCAAATGAAGTCGAGGTCTCCCGCAGATCACCTCTGGCGCTCTCCCGATCTGTCTCTCCTGGACGGATCTGCAACTCCGCCAATCTGCACCGTTTGCAAACCGCCAAACGAAGTTCACACTATTCACAGATCCCCTTGGCGCTACCCCGAGCGAAAAATCCGCGCTAATTAAAAATAGGTGTAAGTATCTTAATTGGCGCGATTTTCCCGGTAAAATCCCGTGCTAATTGGGCTTTCTGGCGCTTTGGCGCGATTTATCCCTTAAAATCCGCGCTAATCGGGCTTCTGGCGCGACTGTCAGCACAAAATCCGCACTAATCGGCCTTTCCACTCAGAAAAAAGGTTTCCGAGTCCGAGCCAGGTGTTTTGCAGTCCACCTGCTCAATTGAGCACACAGCTCCTGTGTACACACAGCCACAAAGGCACTTCAAGCCACACAGGCTATTCCAGCCACACAGGCAATTCCACCACACAGGTGACAAAAGATCAGGCTCACTCAAGCTGAGCTCTGATACCAAGATAAAATGTGAACATAATTGAAAAGAAAGAGATGTAGCTCTCCAGGTGTGGCCTGCACCTGGGGCCTACACTCACAAAACTTGAAAGATCACTCTCGTCCACTCTCTTCATCAATCAATCAAAGATTACATCATTAAGTACAAGACTAGGAAATAGGAAGTTGCACCCAAACCCCATAACTATAGGAACTAATCTTAAACTAGGGAGAAAGTTACAACAACGTAACTATTTTCTCCATTAATATCAAAATAATATTAATTATTCTCAACTTGTATTTCCTTCAACAAGAGCTTAGGAAACAACAACATGTCCCTTAATGGAATTTTGTATTGTTTATAATGGTTTTCTCCTTCCTTAATTCATATTTCATTAACTCTTTTTTAATGATTTTCCTTTGATACAAACTTGTGTTTTTTGGATTTTATTTTTTGATGTATATTTTCTCTTAAAATTTGGTTTCATGAAAAAGATAATTATTAAATGAAATTTGAACATAAAAGTGCCCATGAAATTTTTACGTAATTTCCATTTCAAAATATGTAAGACAATCATAATCCTTTAAATTTAAAAAGAGGTACATGTCCTAAATAATTTTAAATTGATTAAGTTGGGTATTGTGAAATATTTTATTATTAATTTGGGTATTGGTGAAATATTTTAATATTAATTTGGGTATCGCTGAAATATTTTTCCAATGTTATTTACCTTACCCATATGAAATATAGAAAAAAGTTATGGAATGTAAATCTTGATATTAGTGAAAAAAATATAAATTAAAAATGAGAGGTCATTTGGATTTAATAACCATGGCCAAAAAAACACAAAAAATAGTTAAATATAAATATATATATAGAAAGTTAAATATAAAATACAAATATAGACAAATATAATTAAATATGAAATAGTTAAAAATAAATTATAATTATAATTAAATAGTTAAAAAGCAATTAAATATAAAATAGTTAAATAGTTAAAACTAAAATACCATTATAGTTGAATAGTAAAAGAAACTTATTTCAGAAAGGAGAACAATAGTTAGAAAGTTAAAAAATGTTAAATATAAATAGAGCAAAAAAATGTATTGCAAAAAAATAAATTACCATATTACATCAAAAAATATAGAATATATAATTTAATATAAAATAGTTAAAAAATGTATTCTAAAAAGTAAAAGTTATAGGGTTCTAACAAAAATATAGATTTATATAGACCAGTGTAGATTCATCTTAATCTCGGATCTATCAAGTTCGGATCTATGAAGCACTTAGAGAGATCAAATCCCTGGAGGTGCAAACCTTTTTTTTGAGTACAACACCTGAAAAAAGTTAATTAAGCTCGACACTTAATAAATCCAAAATTAAAATAAATCTAAATATATAATTGATTTATATAAATTTCTATTTAATTTACTTTCAATAGAAACTGTCCAATGATGTGGATTTTCTATATTTTTTCATTTTTTCATTTAATTGTACATTCTCGATTTTATCTCTTCTTAGATAACTTAATTTACATTAATTAATATTAAAGATTTCGGCTTACATTAATTAATATTAAAGATTTCGGCTCGAACTTTCATAACCTCGTTGACCATCGTGAAGCCACTTTCCAACGGCTGTATCTTTCTCAAAATCCCTTGCCAGGCCACCAACATCCAGCCCACTGTCCTAGCTTCAGAGCCTCAGAGTAGCTAAAATTTTGCCAGGAAACTCCATAAAACTCTAGTAAGTATTTTTTTTTTTTTACTGTCATGTTTCAATTAGACATTCACTTGCAGATGTGAGATAATGGGTTATGGGTATTTGTTATACTCATTTATTTTGAAATTATTTTGGAGGTTTCAGAATTATAATTTAATCGTCAATAATAATTAAGATGGGTTTCCGAATATTTCAATTAAAAATTGAGATTTCTTTTCAAAATAATTATGTTTTTTTTGTTATTTTAATTATATTTGTTAATTAAAAAAGATATTTCATATCAAATGAGTTATATTTTTTGGGTATTTGGTATTGATCAGCATAGATTTATGTTAAATACGGATTTAACATGAGCCTAGAGAGATCCAATTTCTTTAGGTGTAACTTTTTTTGTATGAGCATACCTTATTTAACTGATTTATTTAAATGTTTTGTATAGTTTTTTAATTTTTTTAAATGAACTGTAAAATGAGCCTCTAAGCTTAATAAACCATCATTAAAACTTATTTACAAATTAAAAATCTCCATACTAAAATAAAATGAATTTGAATCTTACTACATATCTTTTTTAAATGTTAAATTTATATATTAATTTTTTTATTATAATAATAAATTCAAATAAAAATTATAGTTTAATTAATAGTTCTAAAAAAATAATAATTGAAATATAAGTAAATAATTTAAAGTTTATTATGAATTAATATTTATCAATGTTCACTGACCGTTTAATTTATATAATTCTATAATTCTATATATTCGTCAAAATTTACTCAGCTTATGAGTAAATTTTGTAGATTATGAAACATATTTAGATAATTCTTCCCATATATTCTAGCCAGTTTAACTTAGCAACTAGGGCATATTTCATTATTTTCCATATAGATCACTGATGAAGTCAATGAAGGGAAATTTCCCTGCGCATCTTTGGACCTAGGGAAACCATCCGAATCAGACGGGGATGAATCTAGGCATCATAATGCTCTATTTCATTCGAGAGCGAGGAACTGTCAAGCTGAATATGCATGATAAGAAGCAAATTAGTCCTAAAGTTGACAGGAAGTTACAATGAAACTCTACACAGGTTGATGTGTGACGAAATAATCATTGTAAGTCCCATGGGGAACTACCTATGCTTAAATGATTGGCAAATAAGAAAATTGCTGTTGTGAAGTCAAGTTTATGGGATCTAAGTGGCGAATATAAACGATTAATACCATTTTGGAGTTTTTAATGCACAAAGCTTCTATTCAATGAAAACACTAATTAATATTAATTCAATTCAGTTTTGTAGTGAATTAAGAAGGCCGGATCTGTTGCACCATTTTACCGCCGTATCCAACCAAGGGAAAATAATATATATATATATATATATATATATATATATATATAACCATCGAATAAATTTGATTTACGTTTGGCTTTGCTTCACTGTGAAGCCAATTAAAATGAGTAGCAAATAAGAAAATTGTCGTTGCGATGTAAGTTCAGCCAAATAAGCCAAGTCTATGGGTTATAACTCTAATCAGCTAAACAAGTAATATAATTTTGGTGTTCTACAGTTTTGCATTTATGTCATATGCCCAGAAAATGTTTTTAACGTTTTGTAAATGTATTATTTTTACATACTCGAACGTCGTTTATTTCACATCCTATCCACGTATGCAGAATCCCATACATTTATGAAGTTGGTAACTCAGCGTTAAATTAGGGAGGCTATGCTGACAATGCGAGTCAATCTACGCCGTTGTTTAGTATGGAAATTTGGGTTATAGATCTCTGACCATCGGCTAGCCGCTTTGATTTTTGTTAAATTGAAATGTTAATTAAATATTAGCACTACCCACTGTACGTGGCATGTGCAGTCCTGACCAGCCCGGCTACTGCCTCGGGATTCCCTTGGGATCAACGGTGTTGGAGCTTGCTTGGCGATCCAACGGTTGTAGATGGCTTGATCTTCGTTCACAATACTTGGTCTCAATTCGGAAATTCATTCTTCCGCCATTTTTGTTGGTCCGTCGCTCGGTTGCTGCTTTCGTTCATGGTCTTTTCTCCATGCTTCGAACCAGGCTTCTATCGTGATGGTGAAGGGTGCTAAGAATGCCACACCTTTGTTTTCGCCCTCCGGATCTGGTCACTGGTAATTATTTAGTTGTGTAGACTGTTTATGCCAATTTCTTTATGCAACAATGGTTTGATCCTGCCCTCATGCATTCAGAGTTTTTTTTTTTGTTTGTCCTAAGACTACTTCGGATATCTAACCTACTTTCTGTGGTCTCATGCAGGATCCTCTCCACTCTGTTTTCGAGCTTGGTTCCGAATGGAAACAAAGTCCTCCAGAAGTGGGATTAACTCCAAATTCCGCCGTGTATGAGGGTTTCCGCCCTGGTTGTGGTCATTTAGATGTAGCTCTATTAATTTCTCTTGCGAAAGGGACCTTACACCTGATATTTGCTACTGTTTATGTAATGTAGAGTTCTGGTTTTTAGCTCGCCCATCGAGACTCTGTTACTCATGTATTATATATTTTCCTTTTCAAGTAAAGGATTCTAACTTCGAGGGTTTTTACCTCTGAAGTCTTTTGAGCCACGCTGGCCTATTTGTAAATACATTAAGCTGTCCTACAACATGTCCCGTTTTCTTGTGTTTATTTTTCATTAAAAGTGTTGGAAGTCATGTGCTAATGTAATCTGGTTTATTGGGTAATTTTGTAAATCTGGTACATCTGGAAGGTCTCCTTCCTGAGTTATATTTACGTAAGGTTTTTGTGCTGTTTCCAAACGTGATTATCATATATTTTGTTATATTCTACAGCTCTTCAGCTTTGCTATACCGCAGAGTTCCATGTGGTGCCAATATATATATATATTAATGTTCCACGTCTATTGTTTCTTTGTCTCTTTAGTTTGTTATTGTACAGAAATTACATGTGTCGTTTTCAAGTAGATATTGTCTTCGACTCGTTTGTTCGTTACAATCTTCTTGCTACGCATTTCAGCAGACGTGGGGTTTATAATTTTTTTGTTTAATTTGGTCAATGAATTCAGCAGTATAGCCATTGTTAATTCTTGTTTGTAAGTCTGACTAGACAGTATAGCCATTAGTCGAATACTTGTCCAGTGATTAACTGAATTATCTCTGATGAGGGTTTGAACAATGGCACATTAATTTGGGGTTTTGGGTTTTCAGTTGGAATTTAGGAAGCCCTTTCACCCGGAGAACGGGGTCGACCATCAATACGGGTCTTCCTTCTATAATTTAAGTGTAATCCAATTTCTGATGTAGCAAGCTTTTAAATTTAGACTGAAAACCCTACACCCAGGGTTCTGGTACACTTTGTGTTTGTAATTCCTTTCTCACAGTAAGCAAGTTTAGCTAACTACGGTAGGGTTAAACAGAGCTCGGACTCTTAGGCTTTTCCCTTGTTCACTACTACTGTTCTTTTCTTAAAAAGAATTCTGATTAGGACTGAAACTTGTTACTTCTGAATTTGTCATACCAGAATCATTCTCGTTGGAGTCGGTTTGTTGCCAAACCGATTGCACTTCATCATATGCCAGAACGTTAGGCGCGCTAAGCTTACAAAGTCTCATTAATTAAGTCTTTTATTTCTCGTAAACTTTTCCTACATCACTACCCCGGCAAGACCCCTTTTTTTCCAGGAAAATGTTCGTCTTCAGTTGTCTGCTCTTTTCCTTCCCTATTGCACAATTCCACACTTCCTCTACAGTGCTCTGCTCATATCAAATCAGAGTAAAGGAGTGATTTTATATGTATATATTTTGTTTCCATTAACTGTATAGTTTTCTGTTAAGATGACCCTTACAGTATTCTTTTTTTTTACAGAAAATAACATGGGCACCTAGTAAGAGTCACTTCCACAGTTGGCTCAGGTTTTAGATAATATATCATAACAGTGCAAACATTTAATATAGTTTACTTCATTAATACTTTTAAATGCTTTCTAAGCAGTTCAGCCCACTTACCTGTGCCACTGTAACTTGCGAACACTTGAGAAGCCAAGATTACCTCTGTTCATCTGCTTCCAATCTACCACCCATCCTTGAGATTCGTCTTTCGGGACCAGAATCTCCCCCCTAGCTCTCTTGCAGGACCACTATCCGCAGCAAGGCGCTTGCACTTAGTGCTTGGCTATCTGGTCATCACCAGACTTAGCCATTTTTCTCTTTTTCTTTTCCTTCTTCTGCCTGTCCCAACAACACAGACCTTTTTCCCCCTTTCCCTCTTTTCCTCTGGAAGCCCTTCCAGTTAGGGAAAGCAGTTAGGGTTGGAATCACAACAACTGTCTTGCCTCCAACTTCCTCCTTGAGAAGTTGCCAGCTCTTAAAGAAACATTTCTTATTTTTTTTAAAAGAAAATATTATTAAATTCAAACAGATAATAATATCAATTTCAGTTTGTCATTTACCACAGTAAAGTCAAATATTTACATTTATCTCGGGGCATTACATCTCCCCCTCCTAAAATTAGACATCGTCCCAATGTCTTTTGGCCATGAACAGCCCTGGATAAGCTTTTTTCATGAGCTCTTTATCTTCCCAGGTAGCCTCATCAAGCCTAAAATGCTGCCACTGCAACTTAACTTAGGTAATAGCTCACTTCCATAGCATTACTTCTCTCCGGTCGAGGATGTTCAGCGGCTCAACCAAGATTTCTCCTTCCTGTTCGACCTGAAACATGCAACATCTTAAATTAGTTTTTTTTTAAAGAAACTCATTCCATTTGTTCTACCAGAGTTTTTTTTTACCTGTATATCCTACCAGCAGATTACATGCTTAGGATCATAAACATATTTTTTTAATATGGAAACATGGAAGACGTTATGGACCCGTATATGACTTGGCAGAACGAGTTGGTAAGCTACTGATTCCAGTTAGGCCAATACGGTGTATGAAAGGGGGACCTTCTCTGCACCCATGGCTGGGAGACCAAGAAATCCCCGCAGATGTACAGCCCCGCTTCAGTGAGGCCGAACTGCGATAACAAAACGAGGTTGATATTAGATGGTAAAAGCGCTTTCTAGCGTTCTCCCCGATTCGAATCCGGACCAATTCTTGCTAAGACCTGAAAGGGTCCACAAAATCGGGGTGCCAAGTTAGCACACCTACTCCATTGTAATGTGCTCTTTTTTGCTCGAATTCTCACATATACATGATCACCAACTTGATATTCTCTAAACTTCCTCTTCTGGTCAACAAATTTCTTTTGCCTATCCTGAGCTGCCTTTAAATTAACTCGCACTTTCTTAACCATTTCTTCCATTTCCTTAAGCATGTCGGGTCCCAACATTAATCTATCTTCCGGTCCACCCCAGCTTGAGGGCGTGTGGCACTTCCGCCCATACAATACTTCAAATGGGCTCATTTGTAATGATGTATGATAGCCATTATTATATGCGAACTCGACCAAGTGCAGATAATCTTCCCACTTAGTCGGTTGCTGCATTACATATGACCTTAACATGTCTTCCACCACCTGGTTCACCCGTTCTGTTTGTCCGTCAGTTTGAGGGTGATACGTTGTACTGAAATTCAACTGAGTTCCTAATTCTCCAAACAATGTTTTCCAAAAAACCGAGGTAAATTTTACATCACAGTCTGAAATTATTGTTTTAGGTAACCCATGCAGCCTAAATATGTTCTGCATGAAGATGTGGGCAATCTGCACAGCTCTATAGGTAGATTGCACAGGTATAAAATGTGCCGATTTACTTAATTTGTCCACCACCACCATGATGGAATCATTATTTTTCTTTGTCTTGGGCAAACCCGTTATGAAGTCCATGGAGATGGTTTCCCACTTCCATTCTGGAATAGGTAATGGTTGTAACAACCCCGCAGGATGTTGATGCTCCGCCTTAATTTGTTGGCACTCCAGACAACGTGCCAGGTACTCAACCACATCCTTCTTCATACCTGGCCAATAATATTCCTTCTGGAGTGTTGTTATCATTTTCTGATATCCTGGGTGTCCAGCATAGTGACTTTTATGAAATTCCTCCAAAATCAAGTTTTTAATGCTGTTTTGATAGGGCACATACAGCCTCCCTTGATAATACAACATTCCAGCAGTACCTAAAGCATAACCCTACTGTTTTTTCTTGTTGGTGGGGTGCTGTACTTGTTGTTTTATTTGTTGATATATCGTATCTTGATCTGCTGCCTTTTTAATCATCTCTTCGAAGGGGCTTTTCCATTCGCTGCAAGAAATCTCATATAAACATTGTAATTTCCGACTTAAAGCGTCTACCACCCGATTCTCTTTCCCTTTCAAATGCTTGATCTCGAAATCAAAACCACTTAGGAAATCCACCCACCGTGCTTGCCTAGCATTTAAGGTGGGCTGGCTAAAATAATTGGTTAGACTATGGTGGTCGGTCAATAATAAAAATTTCTTTCCCATAAGGTAATGTCGCCACATTTTCAAGGCGTGAATGACAGCTGCCAACTCTAGATCATAAGCAGAATATTTCTGTTCATGTTCTTTTAGTTTCCTTGACTCGTAAGCAATTACCTTCCCTTCTTGCATCAACACGCCTCCTACTCCTTCTTTGCTTGCGTCAGTGCACACCACATAATCTTTGCTAGGATCAGCTATGCTTAGAATGGGTGCAGTGGTGAGCAGATGCTTAAGCTGCTCAAAACTTTTCTGGCATTCTGGGGTCCACCTAAAAGTTCTTCCCTTTTTCTATAAGGAAGTGATAGGATATGCTACTCTCGAGAATCCTTCTACAAACCGTCTGTAATAACCTACCAATCCCATGAAGGATCTGATGTCTGCCACATCCTTTGGTACCGGCCATTCCATTATGGTCCTTATTTTTTTGGGGTCCACCGCGATCCCTTCTTTTGTGATTATATGTCCCAAATATTGTATATGTTCCTTGAAGAAGTCGCACTTGCTGAACTTGGCATATAACTGGTGTTCTCGGAGGGTTTGCAGTACCAATCTGAGGTGCTCCTTGTGCTCTTCCATAGTTCGGGAATATATCAGTATATCATCAATAAAAATCAGCACAAACCTATCCAAATACTGATGAAATATGATGTTCATTAAACACATAAAAGTTGCGGGAGCATTGGTTAACCCAAAGGGTAGCACCACAAACTCGTAATGTCCATACCTTGTTCTAAAAGCAGTCTTAGCTATGTCTTCCTCCTTAATCCTGATTTGGTGATACCTTGATCGCAAATCGATCTTGGAAAATATTGTTGCTCCTTTCACTTGATCAAAAAGTTCATCAATCCGGGGTAGAGGGTACTTATTTTTTATTGTCAATTTATTCAACTGACGATAATCTATACACATGCGGAGGGTTCCGTCCTTTTTCTTAACGAACAATACCGGAGCTCCCCAGGGAGACACACTGGGGCGAATGTAGTTTTTGTCTAACAGTTCCTGTAACTACATTTTTAACTCTGTCAATTCGGGTGTGCTTATTCTGTAAGGTGCTTGGGATACCGGGGCTACCCCTAGCACCAATTCGATAGTAAAGTCTATATCTCTCTTAGGTGGTAATCCGAGAATCTCCTCCGGAACACATCAGCAAATTCTTGTATCACAGGAATGTTGTCCAATGTGGCTGTTTTATCTTTCGAGTTAGCATAGCCCACTTGGATGGAATAAATCTGACATCCCTTCCTAATGCATTTTTCTAGCTGGGAGGCAGTTATTGGCCGAATCTGCACTGGCCGCTTAATCCCCTGCATCTCTTGCCTTGCTCCAAGCTCATCCTTGTAATAGATAGTCTTTGTTTTACAGTTGACTATGGACCAGTGTTTTTCTAACCAGTCCATACCAATTAGGACATCATACGAACCAAGGGGAAGCACATTTAAATCTGCCATCACTGGCTGTCCTGCTATCTTTAAGGGGCAGTTATTGACCTTAGCAAGTACTCGTCTCCTTGCCCCTGTAGCCAGCTGTACTAGCCAAGGGTTCTTAAATTTAACAGGTTGCAATTTACAATGCTCCACAATCTTAGGGCTAATATAACTTAATGTGGCTCCAGGATCAATTAAAATAGTTACAGTAAGGTCTGAAATTTTACCTTCGAATTCCACCATGGTTGGCTGGTACTCCGCCTAACGATCTTCTAGGGCAGCATTAATCCTTGGTAGACTACGTCCTACATCACCGACTGTCGATGCTTCATGGATTTGGGAAACCTGTTCGGTTCCCTTCCGTTGAGGACAGCTTTTAACGTAATGAGGTCCACTGCAGTCCCAACACTGCACTAGAGGCCTTGCTGTCCCTTCATTGTCTAACTTTCTAGGTTGTTCGTTGATTCTAGACTCATTGGTTGTCTTTGACTTGAGTGAATTTTTCTGTAAATTTCTACTGTTTTGCCCTGTGGCAAAACCCTTGTTACCTCCACCTCGATTCCCTTTATTAGTCGCAGCCAATTTGTTGTTTCTCTTATCAGTCCATCTTTTACCTGAAATTTCTCCCTTCGTTTACTTTGCTCGTAACAAACCCTAGCTTTATGTATTACTTCATCCATTGTCTTTGGATTGTCAAACTCAATCCTTTCCCTCATATTCAAGGGTAAACTACTAACAAACCTCTGTACTTTAGACTTTTCATTTCTAATATAAGGTACATAATGGAGCAATGAAGTAAAACGAGTGATAAATTCATCAATGGTTTGTTGTCCCAGTCACAAGTTATGGAATTCTCTCGCTTTTTTGTCATAGAAGCATTCTGTCAGGTACCTTTCCTTAAAATATTTTTGAAATTTTCCCAAGTAATATTCTGTTTTCTTACTCCTCTAACAATCTTAACTTCCCCTCACCACAGGGTGGCTTTCCCTTGTAATTGGAAAATGGCTAACCGTGCCTTGAGGTTGTGATCGTATTCATATAGCTGGAAGTATTTGTTCATATTAATCAACCAAGCCTCGGCTGCTTCCTCCAGTTCCCCATCAAAGTGTGGCAATTTTATCTTACGAAATTCCCCTTGCAGTTCTACCCGTTGCCTTTTTTATGTTTGTTGCTCAGAAGCGTTATCAGATCGTTCTTCCCATTCTTCATCCCTTCCTTCTGACTCTTCTTCTTTTGTGTGGTGATTCTACTCTTTCAACACCCTTTGCTACTCAGCATTAGGATTCAGCGGTTGCTGATTCTGCTTGTCTGATAGGCTCTTTATAATCCTTTCACGTTCCATGGTTAACCTCGCGTTATCCTCCCATAATCGGGCCATTTCACTTTTCAACTCCTATACTGCCTCTAGTATTGCAAGGTTTGTATTGCGAGCTTCCTCTCTAAGCTGTACCCATAACTTTATTTCCAGGGCTTGTTGCGGGTCCCTGACCCACTACAAACCTATGTGGTACACTGCCTGCCCTTCTCATGTTGGTTGCCTTTTGTTTTTCATGGTCTTAGCCTAAGAATAGAAATAGAAGAAGGGTTAACACATTAACGGTTTTTCCTTTGAATATAAATAGAATTTCAAAATAAAAATATATAATGAATTCACTTCAGCTGTTTATTTCCTAGAGGCCACAGTTTTTGAAACTTGGCTTTGATACCACTTATCATATGCCCAATTTTTTTTTTTAAGTTTTGTAAATCTGTTGTTTTAACATACTCCAACGTTGTTTATTTCACATCCTATCCACGTATGCATAATCCCATACATTTATGAAGTTGGTAAATCAGCATTAAATTAGGCAGGCTCTGCTGACAGTGCGAATCAATCTACGTCGTTGTTTGGTATGGAAATTCGGGTTATAGATCTCTGACCGTCAGCTAGCCGCCTTGATTTTTGTTAAATCGAAATGTTAATTAAATATCTGCACTACCCACTGTACGTGGCATGTGCAGTCCTGACCAGCGTAGCTACTGCCTCGGGATTCCCTTGGGATCAATAGTGTTGGAGCTTGCTTGGTGATCCAATGGCTGTAGATGGCTCGATCTTCGTTCACAATACTTGGTCTCAATTCGGAAATTCATTCTTCCGCCATTTCTCTTGGTCCGCCGCTCGGTTGCTGCTTTCGTTCATGGTCTTTGCTCCATGCTTCGAACCAGGTTTCTATGGTGACGGTGAAGGGTGCTCAGAACGCCACACCTTTGTCTTCGCCCTCCAGATTTGGTCACTGGTAAGTCTTTAGTTGTGTAGACTGTTTATGCCAATTTCTTTACGCAACAATGGTTTGATCCTACCCTCATGCATTCAGAGTTTTTTTTTTTGTTTGTCCTGAGACTACTTCGGATATCTAACCTACTTTTTGTGGTCTCATGCAGGATCCTCTCCACTCTATTTTCGAGCTTGGTTCTAAATGGAAACAAAGTCCTCCAGAAGTGGGATTAACTCCAGATTCCATCAGGTATGAGGGTTTCCACCCTCGTTGTGGTCATTTAGATGTAGCTTTATTAATTCCTCTTGGGAAAGGGATCTTACACCTGATATTTGTTACTGTTTATGTAATGTAGAGTTCTAGTTTTTTAGCTCACCCGTCGAGACTCCGTTACTCACGTATTATATATTTCCTTTTTCAAGTACAGGATTCTAACTTCGAGAGTTTTTACCTCTGAAGTCTTTGAGCCACGTTGACCTATTTGTAAATACATTAAGCTGTCCTACAGCATGTCCCGTTTTCTTGTGTTTATTTTTCATTAAAAGTGTTGGAAGTCGTGTGCTAATGTAATCCGGTTTATTGGGTAATTTTGTAAATCTGGTACATCTGGAAGGTCTCCTTCCTGAGTTATATTTACCGTAAGGTTTTTGTGTTGTTTCCAAACGTGATTATCATATATTTTGTTATATTCTACAGCTCTTCAGCTTTGCTATACCACAGAGTTCCATGCGGTGCCTATATATATATGTGTGTGTGTGTGTGTGTTCCACGTCTATTGTTTCTTTGTCTCTTCAGTTTGTTATTGTACAGAAATTACATGCATTGTTTTCAAGTAAATATTGTCTTTCGACTCGTTTGTTCGTTACAATCTTCTTGCTACGCATTTCAGCAGAGGTGGAGTTTATAATTTTTTTGTTTAATTTGGTCAATGAATTCGGCAGTATAGCCATTGTTAATTCTTGTTTGTAACTCCGATTGGACAGTATAGCCATTAGTCGAATACTTGTCCGGCGATTCATTGAATTATCTCTGATGAGGGTTTGAACAATGGCACGTTAATTTGGGGTTTTGGGTTTTTTGTTGGAATTTAGGAAGCCCTTTCACCTGGAGAACGGGGTCGACCATCAATACGAGTCTTCCTTCTATAATTTAAGTGTAATCCAATTTCTGATGTAGAAAGCTTTTAAATTTAGACTGAAAACCCTACACCCAGGGTTCTGGTACACTTTGTGTTTGTAATTCCTTTCTCACAGTAAGCAAGTTTAGCTAACTACGGTAGGGTTAAACAGAGCTTGGACTCTTAGGCTTTTCCCGTGTTCACTACTATTGTTCTTTTCTTAAAAGAAATTCTGGTTAGGACCGAAACTTGTTACTTCTGAATTTGTCATACCAGAATCATTCTCGTTGGAGTCGGTTTGTTGCCAAACCGATTGCACTTCATCATATGCCAGTACGTTAGGCGCGCTAAGCTTACAAAGTCTCATTAATTAAGTCTTTTATTTCTTGTAAACTTTTCCCACATCACTACCCCGGCAAGACCCTTTTTTCCCCAGGAAAAGGTCCATCTTCAGTTGCCTGCTCTTTTCCTTCCCTATTGCACAATTCCACACTTCCTCTACAGTGCCCTGCTCATAGCAAATCAGAGTAAAGGAGTGATTTTATATGTATATATTTTGCTTCTATTAACTGTACAATTTTCTGTTAAGATGACCCTTACAGTATTTCTTTTTTTTTTACAGAAAATAACATGGGCACCTAGTAAGAGTCACTTCCACAGTTGGCTCAGGTTTTAGATAATATATCATAACAATGCAAACATTTAATATAGTTTAATTCATTAACACTTTTAAATGCTTTCTAAGTAGTTCAGCCCACTAACCTATGCCACTGTAACTTGCGAACACTTGAAAAGCCGAGATTACCTCTGTTCATCTGCTTCCGGTCTACCACCCGTCCTTGAGATTCGTCTTTCAGGACCAGAATCTCTCCCCTAGCTCTTTTGCAGGACCACTGTCTGCAGCAAGGCGCTTGCACTTAGTGCTTGGCTATCTGGTCATCACTAGACTTAGCCATTTTTCTCTTTTTCTTTTCCTTCTTCTGCCTATCCCAATAACACAGACCTTTTTCCCCCTTTCCCTCTTTTCCTCTGGAAGCCCTTCCAATTAGGGAAAGCAATTAGGGTTGGAATCACAGCGACTGTCTTGCCTCGAACTTCCTCCTTGAGAAGTTGCCAGCGCTTAAAGAAACATTTCTTATTTTTAAAAAAATATATTATTAAATTCAAATAGATAATAATATTAATTTCAGTATGTCATTTACCACAGTAAAATCAAATATTTACATTTATCCTGAGGCATTACAATTTACTGTAGGATCAGTGGCATTGTTTTACTGCGATACTAAACCAATAACATATATATATATATATATATATATATATATATATATATATTCAAATAGTTTTCATTTAACCTAGAGTCATTATGGTTAACTTGTATATGTCTTTCACTATTTCGGGGAATAATATAGCAATAGGTTCAGCAGCGTTTACTAACTTGAAGGACAAGGATGAAAGTCGCGTGCATCACAAAGTTGTAATTATACGTGTAATACAATATTTATTCAATTCCTTAACACTACCCACAGTGAAAGAAAATGTCAACGTTAAATATATAAAATCCATATGGTTAAAAGAAATTAGTAACTAAAAGTTGATACTATGATATAATTGGAGTTGTTTTTAGTGTAATTTTTTGGATTTTTAAGAATCTGGTAGAAAAAATTGAGGTCAAACTTTTATTTGTGTTATTTAAATTAGTTTTTTCATTATATATATGGATTCAACGCCCTCAAAAACTTTTAAGACGCTTCGATTTTGTAGGGATTACCCATGAAATTTATGATTTCAATAAATTCCTATCAGAGTTTAGAAAAATTAGATCAGAAAAACGCACCAAATTTTTTTCCAAAAAATCACATTAAACACAAATAAAATAAATTATATCTCATGGACAGAAACTAAATAAGTTACACTCGTCAGTCGTTTATCACTTTAATAACTTATACAAAAACCAATGCTTTAATTCAAAACCCCGAGACCGATGTAACTTTCAAAACATGATGATGACTTCCTCGTTATATTCTATCAATGATGACTTCCTCGTTACCATTCTATGAATATTCAAGCACGGAAACAATACAAAAAAGTGACCCTCATTATTTTTTTATTCAAAACCCTCATCACCCACTGAGATCGCGGTAACGTTCATAAACATGATGTTGACTTCCTTGATACGATTCTATCACTATTGGAATATGAATATTCAAGCACGGAAACAATAAAAAAGTTACTCTCAATGGGAAATGAAGAAGTTGTAAGTAGACCAAACGCAAGCATTTCACATAAGGTCAACAAAGACATGAATACTCTCTGTACTCACCAGCAATTATTTTCATACATCCATTACAATGATTTAAGAAGAATGAATTCCTCTTCACACCCAATTGCAATGACTACCTTACATTCCAACTTGCTATTTTATTTTATTTTATCCTCTTACTCATCACTCTCGAGTAGATCGGGATGGCTTGTGTCTTAATCAATACATTGTTTTATCATAACAAATTATAACAAATTAGTTAGATGTAAATATATTATTGAGCAGTTATAGTTAGGAAAAAAATTATAAGTTAAATTAATTATTAATAGTATACTTTTTAATTAGAAAGTTGATTTTAACAATTTGCTTGCAATAATTTAATGGTTAAAGTTATGGGTTAAAAACATTTTTAATTTTACCACCTAATAAAAGATGTTGTTATCAGTTTTTTTATCTATTATATAGTCAATTTTAATGTCTTTGTTCGTAATATTGTGGTATTGTTAATGTCATTGTTACAAAACATGATAATTTTAATCTTTAAAGACCATTTTTTTATTTAGGATTGATTTTAAATATTTTGTTAAAAACATTTAGGAGGTTCTAACGCTGTTATTGAAAAATATAGTGATTTTAAACCTAAAAAAATGGTGCTAATAGTAGAATCTCTTTTGGGCTTAAGGTTGATTTTGGTTCTTTTAACCCCAAGAATGGACTTTTAAAACTAGAGTTCTCATTTTTGAGGTCATTATCCTCATCATGTAACTAACTCTGTTATAACGCAAAAAGTATTCAGATCTAAATTAAGGAACTAGGAATAGGCTTGAGAGTACATTGCCAATTTATTTATCTTAACCAGAGTTTTTTTTGAATGGTTTGAGTGCTCATCCCATTATTCTAATATTCACATGATTCCAAAAGTCTCAAGAAAATAATAAGCAACTTAACTAACTATTAATAAGTGTTAAGAATATGGAGGAAATACCCTTAAGGAAGAGATGCATTAAGATTAAAGAACTCTTATTGAGATGAATGGCATCATGTCTCATATCAGTTTCTTCAAGTTTATCCTAAGAGGACCCTCATTTTTCTTTAAATCTGAGAATGATGACATCTTCTATAGCAATCACAGAAAAATGAAAAGCTCTAGGTTGTATATATCTCTCTTGGATAGTAAAAATGTTATATGTGGTGCATTATGTGAAGCAACCTTTGTTGGATGTCTGCAAAAATACTTTGATGTATAACTATTTGCTAATGGATGGACATGGACACTAGAATCTACAACATGTGTTTTTTAGGGGTGCCATGCACATTACGTTAGTCTAGCATATGTGTTCCATGATGTGTATCTCAGAGATGCTACATTGTTGTTGAAGTTGTGACAGTGTACAAATCCATATCCTTTATTAGAGGTAGTATGTCTAAATGGACAATTCTAATGTGTAGAGGCTATAGTAATAATGTTGGATTGCATTTTTACGTCATGTATATGCAAAGTAGTAGGGAAAGAGGGCCGTTGGAAAGTGGACAATGGAGGGAAAGAGTGGCATAGTTAAAGAGTTTTTTATTCAAGGTCTAGGTATAGGAATACATAGGCATGTTAGTGAGGTGGTGAGGAGGAATTGTGAATAATTATTAGAGTGTCTAACATTCGTAAAGGAATTCTTTGTACGTAGAGGAGGGGGAATGTAGAGTGGTAGGTTAGGGGTTGGAGGTGATGGTGGGAAGGCATGTGATAGTAGTATCTTGGGGTTGGGTGAGGGATGTGTTCAAGGAACTAGGGAGCTAGGGTAAGGTATGGGCTTATAATCAAGAAATTTAATTGTATGTGAACTCATTTCAAAGTTCTTGTGAATGTCACTCAAAGTACCTTTGGAATTGAATAGATATAAATAAGGAGGGGGCATATTCATATGAGGGATGGGTGGAGAGATAGGAGATAGGGAGATAATTTGGGATGATTAGTAGTGGTAGTGCACTTATCTGCATATTTGTGAGGTGGGATATAGAGGGGTGGTGAAGAGAAGGAAGTTGATGGACATCAATTTGAGGCACTATGACAAAATCAAAGAGAAACAAGATGCTAAGATATTTAACCAATAAGATGATAAATATATTAAAGTATTAATGTGGAATATGATGATTCATTGACTCATAAACACATATTTATACAAATAGTTTCTTCTAGAAAAAATACAAGGATAATTCTCTTTAAATATCTAGAGAGGAATTATCTAGATTTAACTAATTTTATCTAGTCATCTTTAATAATTAAGGATCTTTTAGATATTTCTAGATAACACTAAATATGAGGATAAATTAGACTATCTAACAATAAGGAGGGGGTGTATTCAGAAATGGGATGACGAGAGAGATAGGACCTAGGGAGATAATGTGGGATGATTAGTAGTGGTAGTACACTTCTCTACATATTTTTGAGGTGGAATATAGAGGGATGGTGAAGGGAAGGAATTTGGTGGATGTCACTTTGAGGCACTATGAAAAAATAAAATAGGAATGGGACACTAAGATTTATAACCAAGAAGATGATCAATATATTAAATGATTAATATAGAAGATGATGGTTCATTGACTCGTAAACACATATTTGTGCAAATAGTTTCTTCTAGAAAAAATATAAGGATAATTCTCTCTAAATATATGGAGAGGTATTATTTATATTTAAATAAGTTCATATTCAACTTTAACAATTAAGGATAAAACTAAATATGAGGATAAACTACACTATTTAACACTCCTGATAATTTCAGCAATTACAACTAGTAGCACAATAAATGCTGAAGTCTTTACTTTGAAATTCAAAAAAAAATTGTGCCAATGGTTTGGTGAAAATGTCTACCAATTGGTTTGGAGGCTTACATAAATATAGAATAATGTTGTCATTCTTAATATGCTTTGCAATGAAATGATACATTTTGAACGAAACCCACAATTCTTGAATAGTGCAATGGTTCAACTATTATAACAAAAGATGGGAGTTGCTTCCTTCTCTTCATGTGAAATACCACTTCTAATATTTTTCTTAACCATATTGTGTGATATTCTAAGTGATGTAGATACTACACACTGTGGTCGTTTCTTGGATTCCCATGAGATTAAAATTATACCTAAGTGGAGTGCATAACCAAAAGTGTTTATTAGATCACTTATGTCACCTACAAAATCATTATATATGTACCCTCTTTTTTCTTTAGAAGTGGAATATCAAATTCCATAATATATTGCACCTACAACTTTAGGATTCTTTTATGAGCCACTTAATAAGAGTCACTAGGAGACTCCACGCATCTGGCTAAGCTTAACCAACACATGATATTTGTTCTAATAGTTGTAAGATACATGAGGTTGCATGCAAGTATTTTGTATAAAGTGGGATTAATTGTTGATCCTTTTTCCACTTTGCTTAACATTGCAACTTCATTTGATCTAAATACCTGCATGTACATCCACCTTGTTTTTTTCCATGGCCTTGAATATTTTTAAATTTCCCAAAAAAAATAATTGTTTTTGACAAAATATAACCATTTTCTCAAGCTATAGTCATCAATAAATGTTCAGAAGTAAAAAACACCTCCTATTCATTGTGTTTTCATGGGACCATAGAGGTCTCTTAGCAATAGTTCAAGTACTTCTTTGGCTTTGTACAAAATAGCTATTGGAAAGTTATCTCTATGGTTTTAAGCTAACATGCAATTCTTACAAGAGTTGTCCTTAACATTTATCATAGGGATAACTATGACCATAGATTTATTCTGTAAAAGACTAATAATTTCAAAATAAAAATGACCATACATAAGATGCCATAGCTATGACTCATATGACCATGAAACATTCTATGCATATAATTTTGATTTATTAAGGTTTCCCATCACTAATGGAAACATTTTGTTTTGGTCATTTGCATTTTTTTAATGAGTCTCTACTAGATGGCTTGTATATAATTGTACATGTGGGAAATTTAAATATGACTTCATGCCCATTTTGACCTAAATTCACTATGCTCATGGGATCATATTTGAGACTAGGTACACAAAAATACATTTTAAATGTCCTTATTTCTATCTTGCTTGGTCAAAACAAGGATTGTTCGCTTTCATTGAACATTTACAAGATGATCATCTCCTAATTTTACTTTTGTTTTAAATGAACTATCTAAAATTGAGAATGTGATTTTGTTACATTTCATGGGAATTTTGTAGCCATTATCCATCAACCAAATATCATTATTGTTGGATATTTCAATTTTCTAAGATTAAAGAAACATGGATTTAGATGTATTGTGGTTAGAGTTTGTCACATTAACTTTGTCTTTGTTCATATTTAGTTTCTTTCTCTTGGATTTACTTTCATAATGACCAAACATATTCTAGTAATAACATTCGATTTTTTACTTCTCAATCCTCTTTACATGATTGTAATACCTATTTGTTCCTCTTTATTTCTAAGCGAAATTATGTAAATGTCTTGTTTATTTTGATGTTGAATTCTCTTGTTCTTTGGAGAAACCTCATCCTCCTCTATGTTTCCTTGTATTTCCTCAACCTCATCCACTACTAATGAAGGACTGATATGCAATTTCCAAAGAGTCATTACATTTGTTGATTCTTGTCTTGTCTGTGATAGATATCTAGGCTCCTCTATAGCTACTATAACCATATCAAATTTTTAAGTAAGGCTACTAGGTAATTTTTCGATAACCTTTTGAACTAAAATGTATCATCCATGTGTTGGGAGTTAGTTAACAATCTCCTTGACCAATGCCATAAAGTGGTATACAAAGTCTAAATTCTCTATATTGGGGGTTTCAAAATTATTTCGGAGAATTTGCATTTTGTAATTTTTTACTTTTTTAGTGCATTGATAGATTGCTTCAAGATTGTCCCATCTCTGCCTCACTACTGCAACCTTAGAAAAAAAGAATCTTCTATCACTTGTTGGATAAGCCATAATTCCCTCCAATCTTTCTTTCTATTTTTAGCAACAACTTGTCTATTTTTCTTTCGATAATGTCTATAAGTTAAATTCCTTATTTGGTTATACTAACCTACTTACTATAATATCTCAACATTCTTAAGAATAAAGGTAATTCTTCATTTTGATTGTCTGGAGACAATAACTCATACTAGTCAAAATTGGGCCTTGTGATAGCCCTTGACTATTATTCTATGCCATTAGTTCTTCCCTTTGTCAATTTCACTATAGTATTGTACTGATATTCTTACTTTGAATCAATTCTCATGAGCACCCTTCAATTTAGATTTCCCCATTAAAAAAAAAAAGGCTTCCCCTTTTTAAATGAAAGTAAAAAAACTTTTTCTTCTCTTTTTTTTAATAAGTAGTCACCTTTTTTTTTCTTTACAAAATATTTATACTTTTACAAAATGAATTTTCTCCTTCAAACCAAGGTAATTAACACTTTGATAATAAAAAATACTTCGAATTCTCTAGAAAATGGAAGCTCTCCTAAACAAATAGGGAATGACATAGTGGCTCTTCCTTCAACTAGTTTCTTCCTAGACAAAACTTTTACTTTTTCACACTCAAACCTTAATAGTTGTGGAATCACTTGTTCAACCCCTACACAACTTTCTCAATAGAATTGAAGTAGTCCTGCTCTCTTATCATCAAAGAGGCTTAACCATTATCTAATATCATTATCAACAGACACTAAGATAACTAACCAATAAAATGATGATTCATAAAACACATATTTATGATTCATAATTCTCTCTAAATATCTAGAGAAGAATTATCTAAATCTAATTAATTTGACATAGTCGATTTTAACAAATAAGACTCTTCTAAATCGTTCCAAATTACACTAACCAACTAGAGAAATTACACTACCTAATAAACTATACCAGAAGGAGATAAGAAAAAATTAAGTCATTACGAGAAAAGGGGGCTATACCTAATAAACTATACCATAAGAAAAATAGGAGAAGGTTAAGTCATTTCAAGAAAAGGGAACTATACCTAATAAACTGTACCATAAAAAGATAGGAAAAGGTTAAGTCATTTCAAGAAAAGGGCACTTGCAATTGAGATTGAGCAGGATTTGGGTTAGGAAAGGAGGGACATCAGAGCTAATTTTGGTCGATCTTTCACAACGACTCAAATGAAGGCCTTCTGAAAGGTGATTTTCTAAGAGGTCACTTCGACGTCTCGAATCTAGAGTTGAATCCAAAATTTGGCGATAATTTCAATATATACTCGGATAGACATATGTTTTGATTTTGTGAAGCTGTAAGTAGTAAGACCTTAAATCATCTAAGTAGTCAAAAGTGTAAAAATTGTGGCAACCAGCTTAGCGTATAGCATCCCAAGTGGTAAGTGGCATAAAGTTGAGATCATGTTAGGACTGAAACTGCCACTGCCATGCTTTAGCATCGTGCAAGTTTCTTTAGTGAAATATAGACATATTTTAAAGTAGCTAATGAGGCTATGGATACTAAGTTAAAGAAGCTCTCTGCATTTGGCCTCCATATTTAGGTAGAGAAATACATGTCTAGTTGAAAGTGAGTGGGGAGCCTGAAATACAAATGTTTTGATATTCCTGAAGCTGTAAGCAGCGAGACATTAAATCCTCTACGTAGTCAAAAGAGTAAAAGTCGTGGCAAGGAGCTTAGCATATAGCATCCGAAGTGGTAAGTGGCATAAAATTGAAGTCATGTTAGGACTGAAACTGCCACGACCATGTTTTAGCATCCTGCAAGTATCTCTAGAGAAATCTAAACATATTTGAAGTAACCAATGAGGCTATGGACCCTAAGATAAAGAATCTCTCTGCATTTGGCCTCCATATTTAGGTAGAGAAATAAATGTTTAGTTGAAAGTGAATAGGAGCCGGAATCCGTTCCGGGAGGAGTGAGCTCCTGTATTGCTCGGGAATAAGTTGATTAAGAGGAGGCAAAGATGAGCGAATTTTAAGATCTGATGTAACAAATAGAAAAGGGTGAGATCGTACCTGTGCTAGTAGAAATCACAGACAACGAGTATCGAGCGGGTCCTCCACTTTGTGAGCGAATCTTTTAGTGTTCAATAGTGCTACCTATTAGCTATAGAGACATAAAGAAAGAATGGATGCAACCCTTGACTTCGTGGAGGATATGTAATCATGAAATGCAACTGCCTCTTACTGTAGAAGATGTTCGTACACTGAATTCGTCGAACAAAACGGTATGCATAGAAATATCGAAGTACTGTGGATATCCATAGATGGTCGGATGAGCGAATCTTTTAGTGTTCAATAGTGCTACCTATTAGCTATAGAGACATAAAGAAAGAATGGATGCAACCCTTGACTTCGTGGAGAATATGTAATCATGAAATGCAACTGCCTCTTACTGTAGAAGATGTTCGTACACTGACTTCGTCGAACAAAACGGTATGCATAGAAATATCGAAGTACTGTGGATATCCATAGATGGTCGGAAGGCATGGAGTATAACATTGAAGCATAAGTTATTGGTATTTGGTTTTAGTGGTTGAGATGGGTATTTGGTTTTAGTGGTTGAGATGGTGGTTTTCTATTCAACACATTAATAGTTCTTAGTTCAAATGGTTAACATGGTGGTTTATTATCTTATTTATCAGGGTTTAAGTTTAAGGCATCATGGTCCATCATAATCTTGTTTTTGTTTTTGGTTTTAGTGGTTGAGATGGTGATTTACTATTCAACAAATTAATAGTTCTTAGTTCAAGTGGTTAACATGGTGATTTATTATCTTATTCATCTGAGTTTAAGTCTAAAGCATCATGGTCCATCATAATAAGACTGAAAAGATAAACGTCTAAAAAAATTGATAGTTCCCCGTTTTAACTTGAAAAGAAAACATTGAACAATAAGGTTAGGATAGGATTAGTGTTGGTAAAATTCCTCATTTCAAAATTGATAAAGCCTCCTGAATAAAATATCTCATATCTACTGAAGATGACTATAGTTGTAGGATGAGTTTTCTTAGTTCTCCATTTACACAAACACAAAGGAGAAACTCTTCGATTCGGGCGCTTAAAAGGTAGTAGAGCAGCCGTGCTGAGGTGGATGACCCATCGTTGATTTTCTGAATGGTTATGTATTCCAGGTTACAGTTGGTGACGGCCCCGATGATTTTTGTGCGAACTGGTAAAATAAACCCCAGTGTGAATACAAATACTTTATATTAAGAATCTGGGGACGAGTGCTGTCGAAACCTATGTTACCAGAAACGGTACGGGCGCATTCGTTTTCGAAGAAAAACGCAAAGAAAACGGAACGGTACGGAAAACGCCGTTTTGTATGGTCGTTTTGGTTTTTCAATACATGAAACCAGTTTCTCCAAAACCGAATGGTTTTTTGACACGGTTTTCAGAGAAACTTGTTCAATTTTATTTGTAATGCTGTTCTCGCTCTAATTGGACGTTGAGCAGAATAAAAAAAGGCAAAGGTTGGTTTTCCGAGAAACGTTGCTCTGGTTTGTTTTGTTTGTAATGTTGGTTTCATTGTAACGTTGAGTCCAATTTAAAAAAATGAAAGTTGGTTTTGTGGATAGTTTTTAGAGGCGGTTTCATGGTCTGCTGTATTTAGCGTAAAATTTCTTTAACAACATTGTTTATTTAGGGATTTTGTTTGTTAAAATTATATTATTAGGATGTGTTGCTTTAATGTTTTAATTATTTTTTCTTAATTTTTGTGTTGGTTTTATTTAAAAGTGTATTTAGTGTAGAGTTTCTTATATAATTTTATTGTATTTAATATTTAAAAATTGTTTCTTTATACAAAACTATAAATTTAAATGCACACGGTTACATTATATATTATTTTTATTATTATGAAGATTAATTACTATTATAATTATAAAGATTAATTACTATTATAATGGATTAACGATAAAGTTTTGAAAGTTTGATGGTTATTTTTTTAGGTTTTGTCTAGTTGTAGCATTTCTGGTTTTCAACCCTTCTGCTTTTTCTATGCAAAATGTCAGTGGAGGGAGCAACACTTCTTCCTATAGCAAAATAGTTGAAGGTAGTAGTAGTTCTAAACAACCCTCTACTTTTGGCTCAATTCCCTAATCCCAATGGAGCTCAATTCAATCTTCACTATCCTATTACCCAACTAGGGAAACTACATCCTAGTAGTTGCTTACCAAATACTACAATATAGCCCAAATTTGAGGTCCGCTCAAATAATATGGCAGAATATACACATGATATGCCAGATCATGTACTCATCAGGAAATTTCTAGGGATATGGCCTTCAAAAAAATCCCACTCTCACTAGGTCCAAATCAAGTGGAAATGGAAAGGTCAAATCAAGCTTGAATTCTATGCTAAAAGCGGCTTCACTATTAAAGGATCAAACATGGGTATTTGCGAATGACCTATGTAAGCAACACAAGCTTTGTTTCTCACTATGAATATTCGAGAATGGTCTATGTGAGCACATTATTGGAGAATGCAGATGATGTATGCTTTGTTTTATGTTTTTCACATTTTCTTGTTTTTTTCTCTCTTCTGATTTATTGAATGCGAAACCTCCAAACTTAATTTCTCGTCTCGTTGTTGTTTCTCGTTTAGTTTCCCCTTTCTCATTTCTGGTAACATAGGTCGAAACGCTACTAACTGTCTCTGCGTTCACTAATGTGGAAAGAAAACATGGACAACAGGACAACAGTAGTGCGACAGCAGTAGTGAAACCTCAGTACTTAATTGGTGCTACTGAGCTTCGACGAACCTTTGGTGTTTGCATCCATTGTTTGTTATGTAACCCTAGTAGCCAAAGCGCATGGTCCAAAACATGGGCCACGGGAGATTTGGATCTGTCTTTGAACTGTAAACTGTGTCATGCTACGGTTGAGGAGGGAAACTTGTAAACAACGCATCCTGTGAGCCCTACACGGCTGTCAGAAGAGACCAAGTGATCTATGCAGATTTTTTTTGTCCGCCAGTTGCTCTCAGGATCTATTGCATAGTCAAAACTATGATTCATCAACTACCTTCTAGGCACACTGGTGCCATACGCAGAGGACTATAGGTTTTGACAATTCGGTTGCCATGATCTGTGGTTGGAAATCATTGCCGAATATATATGGAGAGGATGTTGTTCGTGCTCAAAATAATGTCGCATCGGTCTGAAAAAATTGTGCCTTGTCTTCACATCTGTCAACAGTTACATGATGTATGGATATCCAAAGGATCGCAACCATACTATCCACTATGATAGAATCATGCCTCAGTTGACTCACGGGTTTCAATAATGCACAAGTAAATTCCCATTAAACATCATGTATCATACATGGGTTACACTAAGCGCATTAGGGATACGTCCCATCAATAGATGTGACTTTGAGTAGTCACGCAATGCTTTGTGGCGTGGAGATGGAGATGCGGAGGAATGCTTGAAGTGAGGTTCATGGGTTAAATATGTCGAGAAACCCTAGATTTGGGCCAAGAAGTAAGATGTAATAGGAACACCATATCCCCTCGGGAGAGAAAGGAGTGGGGTGGAAGACAAAAATGAGACAGCTCCCAGAGCAAACTAAAGAATATTTTTTGTGAAATAATAATGAAATTATTTAGCCCCAAGGGGCTCAAATGGTCGAGTTCTCGTTGCTAAGTACATTGCCAATTGGGAGGTCACGGGGTCAAATCTCCTCCACGCACTTGGGGTTAGGCTCGCATCCCTTCGAGTGGATCTGCCCGGATATTTCCCATGGATGTAGCGGCCACTCAATGACCGTGAACCACAGTTTAAAAAAAATAATAAAATTATTTAATGGATTGCTTATTTCATCATCTTGTTATGATAATTTTTTTCATAACTCTAGGAAGCTGTGGAAGTGCTCTTAAGAGAGGGATGCGCTGTGGGTATGGCATGTTCGTTAGGTATTTTGATTTTCATGTTAAGTTAATAAAAATTAAAAAAATAAAGATTATTAATTAAGCCTGGAGATTGCCCATGGGGCTTTGGATTGACAGCGAATGGGTGCATTGTTAAGGCACTCCTTGTGATAGGTCACTCGTTCAAATCCCCCGTGGGTACTTAGCTTAGTCTAATAAATAAAAAAATTAAGCCTGGAGATTTCTTAAAAAAAGATTATTAATTAACCGCGCAGATTTGTTAGGTACTTTGATTTTAATGTTTCATATTGCATTAAGTTAATAAAAAAATTAAAAATGAGAAATGGTTAATTTACGTTTATTTTGTGTATTTTATTATTATTATAATGTTAATTAAAAAAAATAGGTTATGTTTTTGTGCATATGGATAAATAAGGCATATGGATAAATAACGTAAACATAGATGTATTTTTATAAATAAATAAATAAAAATTAAAAAAAAAATTAATTATATATTAAAATTATATATTTGAAATTTTTTATTATAAATTTATATAAAAATTTAAATTTAATTTTTTATCTGATAATATAAATTTATATAGAAATTTAAATTTCAATCATATTTTAATTAAAAAAATCACTTTACAATCACATAGTTAAACAATTTTACTATTCAAAACATATGTGTATTTTTTTTTTTTATTTACTATCAATTTACTTATTTAATATTACATGTTGCCATCATTTCAATATAGTTAAACTATACTTTCCTACAATGATTTTTTTTTTTTTTAATTACATTCTTGAAATTCAGATTAATATATTCTAATAAGATAACATATTATTTAAGAAGGAGCATATTGATAAAATTAAAGTAGCATATTTTCATTTTTTTTCAATAATAGAAATATAAAAAATGATTTAAAATAAATTCTATTTGTTTTTTCTTTTAAATATTTTTATAAATAATTTCTTTAATATTAGAAAATAAAAAGAAAAGTAATAAGAACTTTCAATAAAATTAAAAAAATATTAACTTTGAAAATAAATGTATATTTTTAATTTTTAATTGAAATAATTTATAATATATTGTTAGTGTCATTAATATATAATAATTAATTTTTTTGTAAATATAGAAATATAAATGTTAAAATAAATTTTATATATACACAATCACTATAAAATATTATATTAATGAGGATAAACAAAATCTAAACCCATATCAAATAACATGCATGCTTTAATATTAATAATTAAAATCATTATCCAAATAAAGAAATAAAGAAATAAACTTGTAGAAAAAAATTATTCATGTTTTTAAAGTATGAGAATAGGCTTTAATGTTATGGAAAACAATTTTCTTAATAAAATATTTTATAGTACATAAAATTAATAAAAGATATATTTAATGTTTATATAGAAATGTAAAGTTATTATTGTCAATTTTAAATTATATTATTTAACTTAAATATTCTCATGATTATCTTTTAAAGAATAAATAAAACCTAAAATCCACACCAGATCACATGCGCTATCCACAAAGACTAAATAAAGATTATATTTAAAGCTTTTATGGAAATGTAAAACTAGTATTATCAATTTTAAATTATATTATTTAACTTATGTACTCTCATGAATACATTTAAAAGAAAAAACCTAAAACTCAAACTATATTACATATACTATCCACACATGCTAAATATCTATAGCTAAAAACTTTGTCTAGTAAAAAAACAAGATTATAACAAGTAATCATTCATCTTTGAAAACACCATATCTATACTATAGATTTACGGGAAACAAATTATTTTTTAATCAAAATAATTTATACACACAAAATAAATTAATTAAATATTTAAAACTCTTATGAAATGTGAAGTAGTTATAAACAATGGTAAGTTATATCATTGAATAGAATTTCATTTTGAGTAATAATAAGTGACTCTATAGATCATAATCTTTCTTTTAAATTAAAGTAATTATTTCTTTTTAATAAATTTTAAAATAATATAAATAAATAAAATTGAACTTTTTATTTTAATTTGATATAATAAAATATATATTAAATTAGAGAGATTGGAAATCAGAATACACATTTACTTATTTTATACCGAGTGTGTTTTATCTATTTCATTATAGTTTGAAAGAGTCTATTTTATCTATTATTATTATATCTTCAAAACCTACTACAAAACCACAAAAATTGTAATAATTATAACACAAATTTTAACTAATAGTTACCAACTAATTCATATACCAAAAATATATTAATATCTTTCTATTTAAAATAAAATAACCCTAATTAGCTTTAATATTATATCTAAATTATACATTATTTTAATTTGTATAAATATATTTAAATTGGATTGCATTTTCATGAAGAGGTGATGTCTTACAATTTATATATGATAGAAATCACGAGACTTGCATTTCCCGAATATTTACTTTAACTACCTATCAACATATCTGGTAAAGTGATTAGATTCCCTTTTACCTAATAGAAAAAATATAATCTACTTATGTTGGCTAGCAGGTAAGTCAACAAGATAATATAAATTCTATCACATACATAAACATAAATGTAAGATATTTTGATTATAAAAATGAATGGTAAATATATCTTCATATTTTTCTTTTTTATATTTATATTTTATATAGAATTATTCTTTATTTATTAAATATATACCTTTATATGTACACTTTTAATACGCGTTTCAGATATGTTTTTATTACGGGAATGATGAATAACTAATTGAATTTTTATCAATGGAGAGAACGATAACATGATTACTTTAATTATAAAGAAAGGCCCAAAAAAACGTTGCCAAGTTCATGAAAAAACACATCTACGACATCAGAAATATTTCAAAACAAGTAAGAGTTTATTTTAATTTCCAAATGCGAGAGGGTAAACAGATGTGCACCTTGAGTAGTTCTTTACGCATGTTTTGTCGTAGCCTTGCTCATGCGTGGATTTACTTTCTAGGCTCAATCCCGGTAGATCATCAACCAATCCCAGCCCAAATTCAGTCGATGATTTCTTTGATACATCATCATGTGTGCACTCATCTGTGCCGGTCTTTGCTGATGTCTCAAATATATCTGGTGAAAAGCAAAATACAATATTAATTTTAAGATGAAAAATAAAATGAACATATATATATAAATAAAAGAATTAAAACTATATTCAATATATTGTATGATGTAAAGGGATCAAAATTTGTGTTACTATTTATACAACTTATAATGCTAACCACCATTCATTACAGAAGTAATCTTAAAATTCACATGCCTAAATTACTTGCATTACATTTTATTGAAAAATATATAACTAAATCAAGAGTAAAGACATAAGTGAATCTTAAGAGTAAAGACCTTTTTTATCATCCATCTTAAAACATTTTCAAGTTTTAAAACTTTTTTTATAATTCATCTTTAATGTTTTAATCATGGAATCTTTAAAAAAGGTATTACTCTAGATATTGAGGTCTTTATAAGCATATTTGAAATGTATGTTTAAAATCTGCTTTGAAATATACTTTAAATGCTTCCCTAATGGAAATGGAAATGAATTAGTAGTACAATTTATGAAGCTAACGTTGAATCCAATTTAATTTATAGTGAGAGATGAATATGTAAAACTTTGAAGTCTAAGAATCCCCTTGTTAAGTGCAAATTCCATAAGGAAAATTAAAGCCTGAACTCCTCAACATCATTTGTTCATTTACCTAGATTATTCTTGTTAAAGAAAGAAACAAAATATGATAGAAATAAAACAAAACCCAAAATACATGTCAACCATGGACCTTGTTAGGCCTAGCCTGAGAAACTCCAAACATAAGACCTATCTAAGAAAGTCATCCCACCACCAGTTGCTTGTTTATTTTCATATTAGGTTTATAAATTGATAATAGTGGCAATATATAGATAGAGGTTTGAAAATATGAGATTGGTTATCTTTAAATAAACTATAGTTTGGCATCCAACTAAACTCTCCAAGTGACTAATAAGGGAACTACCCTAAAAGACATGAACTCTCTTTTTATAAACCATTATTGGAAACTCATATCCATACTCTCTACAATACAACTCCAAAAACCATTGAAGTCTATGAATCCTTCCATATCTACATAGAAAACATATAATACAAAAACAATGATGAGAGGTAGCCTTGTCACTTGATTTACACAAAGAACACCTGGCATGGCCTATCTTGTTTGTTTTTTAAGCATTTCCAATGTCAATACCCTATTATTTCGAATAAGCCACATGAATGATATACTCCTAGGTGGATCCTTGACCTTTCTTAAATTTTACCTCCAACATTTGTTCTAAAAAGAGTTGAGGGATTATAATCATATATAGTTGAGCTTCATAGTGAAATCAGCCCTAGTCTTATTTATTTCTTTTAGTAAATTGTCAGAGGCACCACTGAACTGCATATGGGGACTTCTCATTTCAATAAAAAAGGAGATGACAACCAACATTGGGATCATAGTGTAGTTTGAGTTGGTTTTTTGAAGTTATTTTATGTGCACCTCCCATCTCTTGCAAATTTAAGACAAGAATTTAATAGGAAATACCTCTTGTCCACATCCCATGATTGGATTAGTTCCCATCCTCACCTTTTCCTCAATGTCAAACCTCCATTCCAAGTACTTACTAATCACAAGGAAGGCTAATGTAATGGATTTCCATTGATTTGACATATTTTGGATACTTCTCCTCTTCATTTGTCCCTAGACCAAGAGTGAATTTGGTGTAATATATTTCTATATGATGATACTCTCCAAAAACTATGCTTTGTAGTAGATTCATATGGAATTAGCAACTAAGTACTAATCAAACAAGTGAATATCTTTGAGCCTGTATCTGTTAGCTTTTACTTTTCCAACTGAGGTCCCTTATAGAAACTTCTTTCTCTACATAAAAAATTTAAAATAACATTTAGAATTAAAAAAAATATTTCTTGATATTTTCAAAATTGGCTTCAAGATATGGGGTAAAGTGTGCTAGAGGACTTGAATTTCCTCTAATATAGATTGTACAGGAACTAACCAACCCTCCCTAGAGGGAAGGTTACTTATATGATTTTCAATCATTGCGTAAATATGTCCCTAATATGCTTGGCTATAATTATTTAATTCTAAAGAAAGAACATATTATTTACCCTTTCATTAATATCAAGATTTTGAGAAGGAAATATTATTTACATCCACATGTTTTGAGTGCCATCTAAGCTAGATGCAAATAAATAAATTTTATTCTCATTAATATACATAATAATAGTATCATAATAGAGTTGTAAGATTCCCTTCAAACACTAAACATCACCATTATTGTGAAGGAAAGAAATAAGTACAACATCAAAATAAGGAGATATGTTAATGATCCACTCTTCTCCACCTTAAAGCCTAAAATATGTCGTTGTTTCTTAACATTTTCAATCAACCTACTAAGTCCTTCTACCACCAATACAAAAGGGTACGGGAGAAAGGGAAAGTTTTCCTAAGGCCTCTAGAAGTCTTATAGAAAGAATAGGTAGACCCTTTATTGATATAACAGAGAGAGTAGAAGACACATACCCCATTATCCATTTTATCAAAGGAAGAGGAAACCTTAAAAAATTCAAGAAAAACCAAAGATGTAGCAAGTAGGCTCTATCATAATCTTTGGTTAGTCCTAGCACAATAACTACAACAAGATACTAAGAGAGCTTGATAATGTGGAGACCCTCTTGAGAACAAACTATGGCTTCATATTTCTACCTCTCCTCAATAGACTCAAATGATGGAGGGGATATAATCCTAGAAAGAACAAGAAAATGATCTTAGAAACAAATTTGTACACAGAATTACATAATGATATTTTCCTAGAACCATCAAATATCTTCACATGATCAAACTTGGGGATAATGGCCATACAATTGGAGTTGATTCTCCTAGGAACCTTCCATTATAATATAACCTCTTAAACTACCATCAATATAGCTTCCCCCATCAACTCAATGGACTCCAAATATAAATCATTTGTCCACCCTTTTGGCCATGGAATTTTACCCTTTTGAAACGTATTTAAAAAACGAGAAATTCCTCCCTCGAGATTGCCTTATATAAATTTTCATTATCCTCCTCATCCACCATCTTAGTAAAATGAGTAACCACTTTAGTAATTTCACCTATGTTATCCCTCTTAGATTCCTTAAAATTATTTCCAGTATTGCAACCCTAGCTCTTCCAACTCTTGAAAACCTTGAGCCTTGTCTCCTTATTCTTTAGACAAATCCAAAATGGCATTCTAACTTTTCCTAAACCTAGAATAATTATGGAAAATTTTGGTATTCTAATCTCCTTGGTTGAGCCAGACGGTCATACTTTTAACTTTCTAGTCATTTTTCCTATCTAGCTATAGCATATATTTTTCATCTTCTAAATGTTTGATACCATACAACACTTGTTTAGGGAATAACCATTCAACATTTTCTATAAATGTTTTATCTAGATTCTTTTCAACATCCTTTAGTTGAATATAGCTAGTCCTCTACCTCTCTCTTACCAAACATATAAATTTCTCTTTCACCAATTTTAATGAGATAGTAAATTGAGAACAAATAGACATACCCAAATTTCAATCATAGCGCATCTAAGAGGCTTTCAACAAGTCTGACAGCTCATATTCATTAAACAAACAAGGATTATATTAGAAAGGGTCCTTAGGCTTCAAGGTTCCCTAAAAAAATTCCAGCATTATTTGGATGTGATCTAGTCAAGTGCAAGAATCAACCTATTTCCTACATATTTCCACCATTCTAATAATCCACGATGCACCAAAAACCTATCCAATTGCTTGCAAACCCCTTCCACACATGAACTATTATTTTCCTAAGTAGGCCTCAACTCAATAGGCTTAATATGAGGCCAATATACAACCCCAAATTATTCAAGAAAGTTATTTCCTAACCTATAAAATCTTATAAATGTATCCAAAATCTCACTTCTATTGAGAGTACTATTCAAATCCCACCCTGCCATGAACTTTATCCATTGCAAATATGAAATATTAGTCTAGAATGTTTTTTTTCCCTTGTAAAGTCCATACACATTAAGAAAGGTCAATTACATGTCAAGACTCTTGCTAAAAACCTTTATGCACATACCTGAACACACAATAAAGGAGTTAATTAATGTAATATTATGACTCCATTCGATAATGTTGCCACTAGAAAATATTTTTGGATTAAGAGTCATGAATTCCCATCCCACAAATAATTTCTTCAGATACCTAATTACAATATCAACCTTACCGATGGTTTCTTGAACAAAAATCACCTTAGATTTATTTACATCCACCAACCATTGGATTGATAATTCTTTGACCTAGCCCCCAAAACCATGAATTTTAATGCATAGGATGAATATATTTGAACACCATTATGGGTTACCCTTTCTTTGAGAACCTCGATAATAATTTTATTCCTTGTTTAATTAACTTCTTTAAACACATTCTCTTGTGTATGTGTCATATTATATTTTCTACGATCTTTTTCACACCCATACCCCTTTAGCATATCTAACCCCAATGCCCCATAAAACATACATTCACGAGAGGGTGTATGATTTCTCTAGTGGTAAGGAAAATCTCCTCATTTCCAAGGAGAATGAAACATGTGGACAATCCTCTCAATAGTTTATCCCCTATAAAATCATGAGTCTAAATCATGGTATAGATGAGTAGAAATACCCTCTTCTCCTACTAGTCCAAATTATGACTCAATGGAATGTGAAAAAATGTCCCTTATCCCCTTGATTTTGTTCTCACTAAAAATAATATAACCGTCTCACAATGCCAAATGATCAATATAATACTTATTATACCACAAGGAAGGAATTATAGTATACTCACCTAGAGGATGGATACCTAAACTCCATAGAATATCTATATTTTACAACTAATAAGGATAAAGGTATAAAAACCCTTCTCCATTAGGGCTTCACCCTTAATTACTTCCAATTTATGAGAGCCAAAATTCAAGTGAATAGATATATTGTTAAACATCAAAGCCATAACAAGGAAAATCATCTTCTTCTCCCAAACATATGTTTACTCATCCCCCATAGCTTCACCCTCAACATTGCCCACCAACTCAACAAAATGCGAGGTACTGCGTGTGGAAGAACAATAAAATCCTCTTCCCTATGAAAATTTTTCTATCTATTTACCTAGTAATGTCATATAAAAGACTTGTCATAGCCATGAAGAACATGGTCATGATTGATGCTATATCACATAATGGAAAGGGAAATTTATGTAATATGGGGTCTAGATGTATGATTTATTACCAACCACCAAATCCATTAATTCAAGGAAGCCCTACCTATTATCAATTTCTACCAAAATCTAGGCAACAAGATAGTAAATATATGATCTATAATTGCCATCTAACAAATTGAACTTACCCAAGGTGTCATAAATAGCCTACAAAGAATGATTATACAATATCTACAAAGGTAAACGAATAAATTTACCCATACTGGAGTACTAGTAGAGACATCAACCTTTGCATCGGAACAAGGATGTCAAGGTTTGAGGGATATGTGAGCCTAGTCCAAAAATCAATTGCATTTTATAATTGTTAGGGCATCCTTTTCACAACTAAAAAATAACCAAAGCCATCCTTTTGCAAGAAAATGAAATATTGGGCCATACCTAAAACTAGAGTCGTACTATCATTGAATCCATACATTCAAAAGCACCATAGAAACTATACGAGCATGGAATTTCCCCACCAAATTGTTTGCTACTAAAAATAAAATTTTCTTTACCATTATATCTTTCCCAACAACTAGAGAAATACCACCTCCCTATGATAAAATCACCTTATGCTTATTCTTCCCTCTCCAATCCATTGCTTGAGAGACCTCACCACCTTGCAAATATTTCAACTAAACAATCACATAGATGAACCCTAACTCTAGATCATTTTGGTCCAACACACTCCCCATCCAAGCCCTTACTCTCAAAGACTCAATAGTTCCAATGAATCCTACACCTCAAGTATTTTGACATCTTTGTTTATCCTCGTAATGACATTGGCTACAATCCTATGGCTATTGTTGGACTTTTCTCACGAAACCACCAAGGAATAGCCTGAAGGGCTATCCACTTCATAACTAATCTCTACTTATAGAACAAGAATCATGTGGGACACATATATACTACTAACCACAATTTCCTTAAAAAAATTAGCAACTATAAAGTATTTAGCTTTTGAGCTCCAATGACTCTAGAATCCTTCCTATTAACATCCATAAAGCAAAAAATGATCATATATATTTGTCCCCATATTTTTAATCTAATTTATTTCTCCACTATATCATATATTTAAATTAAACTAAATTTTTCATATATATATATATATATATATATATATATATATATATATATATATATATATATATATTAAAAACTTCATTAACATACAATATTAACTAATCATATATATTTGTGTCTTTTTTTAATCTAATTTATTTCTCCACTATATTATATATTTAAATTAAACTAAATTTTTCATTCATATATCATATATATATAACTAAATTAAAAACTTAACATTCAGATATCATTCAATAACTTAACATTCAAATATCATTTAACAATCTCATCATTCAATAACTTAACATTCAAATATCATTTAACAATCTCATATTATTGGTTAAGTCTTCATGTTTACTTAAAAATCTCATAATTTTTTATTTAGTATTCTTTTTAAATATAATCAATAGACCTTTTTAGTATGTTTAACCATTTTTTAGTATAATGTTTTAAAAAATCCCTATATCTTACTTACTTAATTTTTCTATAAATTTTAAATATTTATTTTACATTTATTATAAATAAATTTTATTACTAATTTTCTTATATAATTATTTTAGATAAAAAAATCCATATTTATTATAAATAAATTTCATTGATAATTTTTTTTAGTATTTAAAATATTAATCAAAATTATATTTTATTTTATTTTCAATAATTAAGATTTCAAAAATCATTTTAAAATTAAACTAATATAATTTTTATTTTCAATAATTAAGATTTCAAATTTCAAATATCGTTTTAAAATTAAATAATTGATTTAATTTTATGTATATATAAGTGTTTGCATTAAAATTATTTAAAATTTACTACTTCATCTCCTTGTTAAATAATGGTTACTTATTAAACATCCTTTCGTAATTAAATATTGTTTTTGTTGTGCTTATCAATTTAGATGTTTTTTAATAAAAAATTCTAGTATGAGTGAGAATATTAGACCTTTTGTATGTGTTTCAAGTTCTACTGTGTTAAAAAAAAAATTGAAAATGTTTTTTCTCTTTTTATTAAGTGAAAAACAACTTAGACTTCAAAGTACTTATTATCTATCATGAATTTATGTTAAAATTGACTTGAATATAAACATGTTGGATATGATAGTTCTAGAATGAAACAGTTATTAATGGATCTAGGTATCAGTTTATGAAATCATGGATTTATGTTACTAAAACTTGATAATAGCTTAAGACATGGGTAGGATTATGTTCTAAAAGTTCCTAAAAAATCTTTAAAAAAATAAATCATGAGTTGTTATCGTGAAAGAAGAAACATCCATACGTAGCTTCAAAATAACATGCGAAACTTCCCTAACTAGCAATATAGCGTACATCCCCAATCCTAGACCAAAAAAAGTCGTTATGTACTCAATCCTCCCCTTAAGCATGATGTTGGATATTGCTTTATTTGTATCCCCTTAAGTGCTCTAGTGAGATGAATATGCATCATGGTTCAAACTATTCAAATCTAGTGAAAGAAAAAGTCTTCTTATCCAACTCAAATGTAGTAAGTATTCTAAAGTGATTTACCACTCTTGATATAGAGCACTCAAATCACTTCCAATATCTATCAAACTAGAGTCCAAAGGATGAAGACTTGTTGAAATGCTAGTTTGTATTTTTCAAATTGAAATTATGAGAATTTGAGTAGATTTAGAGTCCTCAAATCAATTAATATTGTAATTTACCTTTCTTTAAATAATAGTTTTACATCAAGCTATAAATCTAACTAGATTAGTGATATGATGTCTCTATATCCCTTCTTCGATTAGTTGTAGAACTAAAAAACATTTAACAGAAGAATAAATAAAAAGAAAGCTCATCTTAATATCAATTGTAGAAGTAGAAAAACATTTGACAGAAGAAGAAAAAAAAAAAAAAAAAACTCATCCTAATATCCCCTTGATATGATGTCTTTATATCTCTTCTTCGATTCGTTATAGAACTAAAAAAAAACATCCTAATATCCGCTTATTACATTGAAAAGCAAAATAAATTCGATATCCTATATTCAAAAGATGGTTACATTCATTTTATTTTATATTAAAAAATAAAATATAATAATAATAAAATATAATAATAATGAATATCCTTGGTTCAAATTTTCTCTTTCACATCGCATCAGTTATTGAAATATAAACCATATATAACTTTATCGTATGAAAAATTTTGCCCCTCAATATTTTTCAAGAATATAAATATTTAAAAAAATCCAAAAATATAAATATTTAAAAAATTATAATAAAAATAAGTTTAAATTCATCATATTTAAAAATTAATATATATTTAAAACAATTATACAAAATTAATTAACCACTGACCTTCATTTTCATTGATTTTATTTCATTAAATTTAATAATCTTTGTAAAAACACAAAGTTACTAGATCCACATTAAACTTAATTTTCGAAAAGTAAAGAGTGAATTGCTTAATCATATCTTATATATTTTAAAGCTTAACATTCTAAATGAAAAATATGAAATTTGGTTTTGTTTTTGGTTATGATAGAATAAACTAATATGGAGTAAAATATTTATAATTATATAAATTTTAATAATTAAATCTTCATATAAATTTGTATATGGAAATCATTTGGTATGTTATTATATTTATAGGGACGTAATTAATATGATTTTTTAAATTAATTAATTTTATTTTATTTTAAAATTAAAATATTTATATTATTTAAAAAAAACAGAATATATGAAAGGCATTTAGGTGGTTAGAGGGAGGAGGCGCATCTCAATTTTTATCGCTAAATATTATTTGAATTTAAAAAGAAAATTGAAATGAGACATATATTTTTTAACTCCAACATAGATAAGGAATACATTTTTATATTGACATGTTGTACAAAAGGCTTGGAATAAGGTTGAGAGCCAAATCTCCAGCCTTAAAACCTGCGTCACAAAAAGATCATAGAAAGTCTTCTCGAACATTATGCTAGGAATACCAACAATCAGCTCAAGACAGGCGTTGAAATTCACTAAAACAAAATGCCCTTCTTCACCCAAAGCTTCACATCGGTTTTTGTGTTCCATCCATTTACCCTTTTAGAGACAAAAATTGTCCTCCATGATTGAGACTTGAGACTACAACTTAACCTTTGAGACCCATGACCATGAAAATTCTAAATCGTCATTATCCATGAATAGAGGGGCTGCCACAAAAATTGGCACAAGCATCCGTGAAGACCCAGGAATAACGCACTACCTTTTATCCATGCTAATTATTCTTTCAGGAAGAGATGTTGGTCGGATCTCAACACTAGATCTTGGAGGATGAAATTGCTCCACTTCCTTGGAATCACAAGGTGTGTGTATTTCGACATGCATTAACTAGGTAGCTATATTATCCACACACAACCTCAGATCCCCAACGTTCTTTTCACATCTTCGATAGAGGAGAATATGTTTTCTTTTTCCACCTACTTATCTCTTAATACCAACCCAAGAAGCATTTTCATATGCTAGTGCATCACCATTGAATTCAAGTATTGTTTGTGCCTTCCCCTCATATTACTAAGGTCTAGAACCTATTTTTACATGTCCTTCAACAATTTTGAGTCTGGGAGAGATTGTTTCTCTTCACTAGCTTTAATCTCTAGCTCTCAAATCTCTTGGTTCATCTTAAGAGGAATGGAATTAAAATAGGATTCCATTTATTCATGAGAAAACAATTTTGCACCTTGTTGGGTTGGTTAAGCTCCAACTCCTCCTCCCCTTTTGTTTCTCCCTCTTTTTCAGGGTCACATCATAGGAACACAGGAGGGTTCTTCTGCTCCTCTGAAAGTGTTGCCTCTACCTATAAAGGGACAAATCTACTAACTCAACTCAACCTTGTGAAGACCCAGGTAGCACTAGAGAATGCCATCACAAAACCACCAGCTATACTAATTGAATTTCGACACCAACTCACTAAACAAGGAGATGGGAAAATTTGTATCAATCAAAAACTTGGACCCCTTTACCATTGATCAAATTAAGTGGAACCCTAGGATCCATACACTACAACACTGAAAACCGAGAAGAGAAATAATTAGAACTCACCCGCAACATAAGGCGGACCCTACTACCTAGGGTTCTGAAGCCACTCTTAGACTCAAAATCCCAATTCCAACTTTTCTGAGAAGACACATACTCGAAATACATGACCCAAACATAGTTACGAAGCCTCTAAAGACCTTATCCCTCATAATAAAAGACACATTCACTAGGAAAGACACTAAATCCTGAATTCTTATTTTGTCATAAGAATTATACAAACCAAACTCCTTTGAACATGACAAGTCCAAAAGAATTACACAGGGCTTTCCACTTCCAAACACTTGCAAGAAATTCATGCATAAAGTCATCATCTCCTCACCTAGTCGCAACCAAGCCAAGAATATCTTACAAGGTGACTAGGATTTGGATGCTCGAGACACCAGACCTCCCTTCTAGGACGGGATCATGCCCACAATGAGGCCTATGGAATTACTAAGCCCAAAAATCTAGGTATTGACCATCTTCTCCAAGAATTCAGCATTTGTGTTTACTACACAATGATTGAAGAAAAGCAAGAGACTCCCATCTCTTCCATCCTTCCTTCGCAAATACCTTTAACCTCCATTCCCATCAATTATTAAACCCTTCGCCAACTAGAAGGTTGCATGCTTCCGTATGAGGAACGCTAAGTGTGTATGCCCTTCATTAATGGAATGTTAATACAACGAGGGTGCTGGGAACAAAGTCCCAAACTGCTCACTTCATTTTGTGACACCCCATCAAAGACCATTCATTTTAACTTACTTCTCATATATATATATATATATATATATATATATATATATATAATTGATTAATTTTATGAGTACTTACTAACAATATTTTATATTTTAATCATCAGTTTATATATCTAATTATCAATTTAATATATATTTAAGTGAAAATTATTATATTAAAATTTAGTTTTAAACATATTTTTTTACTATTATAAATTTATTTTAATATTTAAAATTTTGAATTTATCAAATATATTATAAATATGGAAATTTATAAAAGCTACATATTTTTACTTTTTCTTATATAATTTAACGAAATTTTTATTAAAAATTATTTTTATATTTTATTATTGTTATTATAAATAAAGAATTAAAATAATCTAATATTTTAGATTTTAGAAATATATATATATATATATATATATATATAACATTTTTGAAATAGAAATATTATTTATAAATAAAGAATCTTTTTTTCAAAATATTATTTATAAATAAAGAATCTTCTTATAATGTGTGGATTAATTTTTATAGTTAAGAATTTTTTACCTATTTTATTGAATGTATTTATATTTAATTCATATGTTAATTATTGTTATAATTAATTAAATTATTTTTATTAACAAAATATATAAATATTTAATAAAAGATGTAACAATATTATTAACCATGGATATTTTTCTTCACTTTGTCATGGAGATTTTTAATATGTAAATAGGCTTGATTAAAACGCCATAGTTCAATATCATGGTTTACTAATATGACATACTAAAAAAAATCATTTCGTATGACACATGTTCATATAATAATTTTTTGATTAATCAATTTAATTAAAAAGAAAAAATGGCATAAGTAAATTTTAGATAAATCTAAATTTTTTATTTGTGACTATTACTAAGAATATTCTAGAATATTCCATGGCGATTAAATCCTACTATCCACCTAATAATTATTGATAATTAAATTAAAATTATCCAAATCTTTTTCTAAAATAGACACCATTATAATAATAATAGTTTAAAATAAAGTTATAGTTTAGTTAATTTTATAATTTTTTTATATAAGTAATGTGAGATGTATATTGAGATACATATCATATATTAATTCTTATCTATATTTACTATCCATTTAATTTATATGGTTAAACTAGTACTTTAAATAAATAAAAACATATAGGCCAATTTAATATCTCATTAAACATTAACATTAAAATTAAAATTAAATATTTTCATTATTAAAAAAATAAAAAAATAAAACTTATTTCCATGATATAATCTTTCTTTAATATTAATAAAAATAAAATAAAATATATAAATATTTGAAAAATCTCTGACTACCATCTACTCATCAAAGAAAATAGGATAAGTATATTTAAAAAAAAATAAAACATCTATTTATAACTTTAAAAATAAAACTAAAACTACAAAATATATATATATATATATATATAATCATTTGATATAATAATTCATTTCTTTGAATGCTCTTATGATTGATTGAAGATTATCATTTTAATTTCAGTTTAATGTAAAAGTTCCGACGGAAGCACTTTCACATAGATGTTCATGTATTGTCCATACCCAATAATTAAAAAGCAATGTTTCTGATACATCTAACCATGAACACTACGCGTGCTTTGCATGTTGAAGATTTTTGCTTAGGAGAAAGGATCATGTTTTTTAACCAACCAGTCATTTCGAATTCTATTGCACCATCTAATCATCATCAGTAATCATAATTATCGTAGAAATGAATAAGTAAGGCTCACATAAATTATTGTAGAAATGAATTAGTTGTAAGTAGTTTAGTTATGCCGATTAAAGATGGTGGTGATGAAAATATTTATGTCTTTATCTCTATTTTGATAGAAGTGTTTGGATTTTGAGCAGTGAAAAGACGGCTTTACTCAGTGAGCAAATATTGAAACTTTTATTTTCATTTATCTTTAGAAATTCGTATACATTGAGAAAGAAGAAGTAATGGTTTAAAAGTTACGTAGGTGAAGGTAATTTAATAATTTTTTTGGAAATTATTGTTATATTCATTTTTATAAAAATAAAATATAAATATTGATATAAGGTATTATAAAAATGAATTATAATATAACCACAAATATAAATATTGATATAAATAATTATAAAAATGAATTATTAGTAAGTTTCTTAGTTATGTTAATTAAAGATGGTGAATTAAAGAGGCTGATAGTGAAACTATTCATGTATTTTTCTACATTGTTATAAATGTGTAGAGTTTAAAAAGAGAGCTTTAAATTAATGATCAATTATAGAAATTGTAACAATTTCTATTTATATTTGAGAATTTACATCAAGCAAAGAAGAAACAATGGCAAAAAAGTGAAAGTGGATTATGTGAAGGTATTTCATTCATTTTTTTTTTCAGAGAATTGTTGGCCCAATGGTCTTAAAAATTGCTACTATTTTATATCATGCTTCTCAAAGATGTCAAACTCTTTGATGTGTTCATATTTAAACGAATAAAATAATTAGATGGGGAGACTTATTTAAATTCAAAATTTAAGTTGCATATTTTAGTGAAATGGTGCAATTTTTCATCAAAGGTGTGTGGAAATGAAGCTAAGCCAACAATTCTTATAGGCTTAGTTTAATATTGGAGAGAAGAGAAGGAAAAGAAAGGGTATCATTAATAATGTTTCTAAAATACATTATTTCCCATATAAAGGAACCCAAAACATCCTATTAGACATGAGAGGTTCTTAAAGTCTATATTAGTTCCCCATGATATTTCCCATATAAAGGAACCCAAAACATCCTATTAGACATGAGAGGTTCTTAAAGTCTATATTAGTTCCCCATGAAATTAAGTGTTATTTTTAAAATGTAAGAGTCTCTCAAAGAAAATGGAAAGAACATGAAAATGTTAGTGATTCTCTATCTAGAATTAAATAACTAATGAATAAATTTAGAGATATTGGTGAGAATATATTAAGCATTCACATGGTTATGCTAAATAATATGTTAGATCAACATCATATGTTTATCACTAGTCTAGTAGTGAGAGAGAGAGAGAGAGAGCATCTTCTTTTGATTATTTGATAAGTATCCTACTACAGGGAGAGGAATGGACAAATAATCTTAATAGTAATTGTCATAGTTCAAATTTGGCATTAATGGCCAAAGCCAAAAAGACATACAAAGGAAATCCATGCAAAAGGAATGTTGGTGACTTGTATAATATAAAATTGCGTCAAGGTGGGGCATCACCAAGGAAAAATACAAGTGTAAAGAATGTTTGTAAAGCATAACATTATTCCCCATATAAGGGAGTGAAAAACACCCTGTAAGACATGAGAGGTACTTAAAGGTCTATTTGAGTTTCCTAAAAATTACGTATTGTTTTTTAAAAGTAATCTTTTGTCAGTAAAAATGGAAGAAAATGAAAATATTAGTAATGTGTGATATTAGTGAGAAGATATCAAGCATTGATTTGGCTATGTTAAGAAATATGTTAGATGAATATTAGATATTTATCACTAGTCCTGTGGCAAGAGAGAAAGCAACTTATTTTTATTATTTGACAGTTATCCTATTACAAATAGATGAATGAAGGAATAATGCTAATAGAAAGTCTTAGAGTTCATATTTGGCATTGATGATCAATGCCAAAAATTCACACAAAGGTAATGTTATGAACCTTTCAACTTAAAAATGATAAGAAACCAATAATTATAGTCCTCTTTGAGGGGAAAACCTCCTTTCACTATCAACACAATATACAAGACAATATTTGATGATTCTAAGACTATGTCTCCTTCATATATATGTAGAAGATAAAGGGTAAAATTATAATAAAATGGGACCATTAGGGGTTCTAGCCTACATAACAATATAAAAATAGAAATGTAGTTTCTCAATTTCTAGGGCCTAATAAGGGGTTTTATGGTTAACATGTGTTTTTTATATGGCTTAACAATCCCCTCTACTTCAAAACAAGTATTGTCGTGGACACTTGACTAACTGGTAGTGATTTTGTAAGAATAATTTATCTTCCCATGTCTTCTCTTCCACTAGTAAGTTATTCTATTAAATTGTTGATGTACTCCACAATAGTTGGGTTACTCAGTTGCTTATTCCTTGTTTAAGGGATTGTTTCTACTTCTAGTATGATTTTACCTTCTTCATTTATCTATGGTACACTTGTTGACTACAAATGAATAACATGGTTATTACCTTGATTAGGTGGAATACCCTTAAGAAATAATCCAAATACCTTGGGATGATTGTTGATAGATTTAGGGTGATCTTGCAACATAGATGATATTAACATTTGAATATTTAGTGAACATAATTATTCCATTACACCTTGGTGCCCTTTTTTGAGTGATTTTGTCATTCCATTAGAACTTATCACTTTAGAAGGTTTCCCTTAGATACTCCTAAGTTTAATTTCATTTCCTTCTAATGGAAATATTATGAAGAGATATTTAAAATTAAAGGTCATTGTTCCCAATGATTGTATGCATTAGACCCCTAATTACCTTTTTGGTTTAGGAGAGGGAGCATGATCTTTGCTATAGTTATTAGTGACCAATTTCCTAGTGCCCATATTTTTACTTTCAATTTTCCTTTCTAAAGTGAAATCATGCTCTAGAGATTTAGGTTCAAGGAGATGCACCACGTGTTGTATGATTTCCTTTAAAGTTCCCATAAATACGTATATTAAATTATCTTATGAAATATTCTTTACTTTGAGACTCAATTTTTGAAATTATTGAATGTTCTCTATAACTAGACCTTTTTCCCTGAATATTTTCTAGCCATATAATGCATCTATTGCTCCTAATATCCCCATAATATGCTATCAATTTTTCTATAAAAATGGACCAATATATAACATAATAATTTTTCATTTCGTAGAGCCAGTGATATTATACATGTTGGTCTTGTGCTAAAAATAGGGATGTGATATTTACCTTAGGTGAGCATGCCACTTAGTGTAGATCAAAGTACTGCTCCATCTAAAATACACATATTACAGGATCATTACCATCAAACTTCCTCATATTGATTTTTGGAATATAGTATTTCCTTGGTGATTACTTGAATCCTTGATGATGTGTTTATTGGATTGAAAATTCATGATTATGGTCCTTTTATTCAATATTTATTCTCTCTAATCGTGATAGAATACTCCCCATACGAGAATGATTCTCAACATCATGCTTTTTCCTTATGCTATGATTTCTTTGTATCTCCACATCCCTACTTGCGATACCTTTTAATAGAATGTATTATAATTCTTTATTCTTCCCAGATGGATTTTTTCATTTATTCTTTTTTTTTTTCATCTTCTTTTCTATTTCTCTTTTTAATTTTTTCTGGAGAATCTGATAAATACATGTTCTTCAACATACTAACATCTATTTCATTAATTTTCTTCTCTAACTAAGATAACCTAAATTCTAAGTCTTCACTTTCTTCATGTATTTAGGATGAGCCCTTAGTATATTTAATTGTTATAGTAACTTTCTTTGGAGGTATGTTGGAAAATAATAATAGTAGTCTTCTTTATCATCACATTTAGTTACCAAGAAATATGGGATCTTCTAATTATTAGTTAGGTCACTTGTAAGTTACGTACTTTAATTTGGAGAAAAAATGAATGGATGATTTTCTCTCTCTCTCTCTCTCTCTCTCTCTCTCTCTATCTCTTTATATATATATATATATATATATATATATATATATATATATATATATATATATATATATATATATATATATGAGATTTGAGTCCTTATGAATCTGAAAATTTGGTCTGCAATATTGTGATATGTGTTTTCTGCAGTTACATAGGTGTGAATAGAATTTGATGTTCCAAGTCTGCATGATTTTGGTTAGTACATATCTTTTCTAACTTCAACTATCCATCTCCAAAATAGATCATATAAAATGGTACCTTATATATGTATGTATGTATGTATGTATGTATGTATGCTTAGTCTTTGAATCGAACGTTGAGTTCATTGCAAGATGAATGCCACTCCCACTATTACTATACAACCTTCTATTCAATTGCATCTTTTCCAAATCCTCTATAGTTATTTATAACAAATCATCTCTTTATTAGCCTCTTTAGTAGAAAGATACTCTACTTTCATTGTTGAAAGTGAAACAACCATTTGAAATTTTGAAATATGACTTATTGTTGATCCACCTATAATAAAAACATACTTTATGGTGCTCCTCTTGCTATCTATATCTCCTTCTATATTTGAGTTAGCATATCCCTGTAAAAAAATCTTTAAACATCTAAAGCATAATGATTGAGTAGCAATACATCACAAATACATAAGAATTCACTTGATTTCCTTCCAATGCTCTTTGCCTACATTGCTCATATACCTACACACAACTCCCAATGCATATGTGATATATAGCATCGTTCACACCATTGTGTACATTAAGATACCAATTGTTGATGAGAATTGAACCTTGGACATGTATTCTATCCACTCTTGTGTCTTGGGAAACATCTCCTTATATTGAAATCACTAACTAAATGTGTACTAACTGGATTTGCATCCTTCATTTTAAATAATTTTCCAACATCTTTTCAATGTCGTCGACTCTAAGAGAATGTTATTTTATTATTTTTCATGTCTCTTGTTATTCTCATACAAAGGATTTCCTTTGCAACACCCAAATCCTTCACAGAAAATGATTAGTTGATTTCCTTTTGAGCACATCTATATCATACATGTTAAACACTGCAACAATCATGGTGTATACATACAATAACAAGATAGTATAATTGTCATTGTATGGTTTTTCAAAATAAATAAAATGGTCAAACTATTATCTATAATAGCTTTTCTCTATCATAAACCCATATAACTTCAAATACCACTTCCTTGGAGCTTGCTTTAAACCATACAAGCTCTTCTTCAACTTGCATAGTATGCTCTCCTTGACTTTGACCTCATACTCTAGTGGATTTCCTCTAATTCTCCTTCGAGAAAATTTGTCTTTACATCTAACTAGTCAATATGAAAATATTCTACTACTACTAAAATTAAAATGGTTCTAATCGAATTCATTTTAGTATTGGGAGAAAATATTTCATCAAAAGTGATACCTTTCTTCTATACAAACCCATTTACAATAAATCTAGACTTGTTTCTTCATTTACCTTGAACTTCTTCCTTTAACCTATAAACTCATTTATTCTATAGTTTTCTTTTCTTGCAGGAAATGGAACAAAGTCCAACTCAAGTTAGTACCAAATATTCCAACATGGCTTTCATGCATTGCTCCCATTTTTTTCTAATTTCTGCATGCATTAATTCTTCATATCTTTTTGGTTCACCAAAATTAGTTAACAATACATAATACAATGAAGGAGAGTGTCATTTATGGAGTCTACATAACCCAGTAGATATTTTAACAACACTTTTAGGAGTTGTTGATACCTTTTTCTATTGTTGTTGCTTAACATTTTGGTTTTCTAGCACCATTGGAGTCTCTTATTTTTTTATTTCAACAAGTATTATATATTCTTTTTTTTCCTTATCCTATTTCTTTATATGAAATTGGTCTTTGTACATGACCTTTTAATTGAATACACATATCTACAACTAATTACTTTGTTATTTTCATAATCCCATAAGTGATAACCAAAATCATTTACACCATATCCAATAAAATTACACCTCTTGGATTTTTCCTCAAGCTTCATTCTATTTTTCCTATCAATATGGATGAATGTTTCATAACCAAAATTCTTTGGAAATGAGTAGTTTACTCATTTACTTGTCCATGCCTCCTATGGAATGCCACGATCCAAGGAATTTGAAGGCCCTCTATTTTATTAGGTAAACAACAATATCTACAACATCTACCCAAAAATGTAGGGGTAATCTTGCATACAATTTCATACTCCTTGCACACTCCATGAATGTATTGTTTATCTTTTAAGACACACCATTTTCTTGTGATGTTCATGGAATTATATTCTCTCCATGAATACCATGGTATCAACAATAACCATAAAATTCCTTGTTATAATATTTGTCTCCATTATCTGATGTAAGACACTTCAACTTATTTCTAGTCTCATTATGAACCAAATCTTTCCATTTCTTAAACCTATCAAAGATATCATATTTTTTCTAAGGAAATAAAACTATGTTTTCCTAGTTGCATTATCAATAATATAACACAATAATAAGAGCCACTGAGAGATGATACTTGAGTTGGTTCCCATACCTTTGTATGCACAAGCCCTAACTTTTCACTCTTCTTTTCCTTTCTAACATTGGAAAATCTAACTCCTTTTTGTTTTCTAGTAACACAAATCTCATAGAAGTCCAAATAAACCTTCCTCAAATATGGTAATAATTTCATAGCCTGTGATGCCCCAGTGTTGTATTCGATCCTATAAAAGCTGAAAAAGTGGAAATATTAGCACTATCAGTACATAAATACAATGTACATGCCTTCCCTCTTTTCTCTATTATCATATATCCTATAGTGTCCTTCCATTAATTTCTTATAAATATAACTATACAACCTTCACTTCCCAACTACCTTACTAAAATTAGAATTGTTCTTAAATCAGGAACATGCCTTGCCTATTTCAAAAACTATTGGTTTCTATTATGTAGTTTTATCCATACCTTATCCTTTCAAACAATTTCACATCATTCATCATCGTCGAAATAAATATATCCAATCTCACTTCCAACATAATCTTGGAAGTATTTCCCATCGAGTATGGCATGAAATGAAGCCCCTAAGTCTATCACCAAAGAATCAACAATATTATCTACTAAAAGGATTAAAGAATCTGATAACACACCACCTAACACATTTCCTTCCTTATTGTTATCTTATAGTTTGTCTCATTTTCTTTTTAGAGACCAATAATTTTTCTTCTTCTACCATTTCTTCCCATAATGCCAACATTCTAGCCTCCCTCTAGATTTGGGTCTACCTTTCTTAGACTTTCCATGATTCCTTGGACTCTTTCTTCTCTCCCCTTGTCTTCCCCTATTCTCTATATTAAAAGCATTACTTGACGTCTCACATGTCCTTTTTCATCACATTTCCTCTTTAACAACAACACTAACAACATCTAAGCAGTAATACAATAACTCATAGTATAATTACCCGTCATCACACTTGGAAAACAAATATAATTACTCATAGATATAATTACCTAACATCGCTAAGTATAACACCAACAACATCATAGTGATGTTATAACTACTAGAAATATAATTACCCTATAAAAAGGGTATTTCATTATAGGGTGAGAAACCATAACATAAATTCTACCAAAATTAATGATGAATAATCTATATTGAATATGAAATTATAATATTTTACAAAGACGTTATGCTTGAATCCCCTTGGCAACAATAGCAAGGGTCAAGTCCCCTATAGCCCGATCAAGAATTGTGGTCCAAACATAGCTACAAAATAAGATCATCGTAATCAAGATCCATAACCAACACACTTACTATATGGCCATCTAAATTTTAAAGATCTAATTGTACTTAAAAAAAATACATGATGGAGGGTATTCTAGTTTTTAAGAATGAACATACAAAATATGATGGTTTTGCACTAGGAAAACAACATAGTAATGAATTTCAAATAAGTACAGATAAGAGGAAATGGGAGATTCTTGAATTAAACCATGCTAATATGTGCACACCAATGTAAAATAAATGTCTTGGGGGAGCTTCCTATTCTCTTCTATTTATTTATGATATAGAAGAATTTACATGGATTCATTTTATGAGAATGAAAAATTTTGTGCTTATATATTTTAAAGAGCTTAAAATGATGGTTAAAAAAAAAATAGGAAAACACATCAAAATATCTAGGTTAGGTTAAGGAGCATAATACACATCATGATATTTCATAAAATCCTACCCGCATAGTATTATTCTCTGGGGGAGCTTCTTATTCTTTTATATTTATTAATGATAACTTAGAATTTACATGGATTCATTTCATAAGAAAGTAAAATGATGTTCTTAAATATTTTAAAGAGTTTAAAATCATTGTTAAAAAGAAAGTAGGAAAACACATCAAAATACTTAGATCAAATCAGGAGAAAAATACACATCATGATATTTCATAAATCTTGCAGGGATAGTGGGATTTAGAAACATTACACTCAATATAATGGTGTAGTTGAGAGGAGAAATAAAAAAGTAGTTGAAATTTCTCGAAGAGTGATTATAGGAGATAATCTTTTGAATTGTTTTTGGGTTGAACCATTAAGTAATTTTATGTATCAAAAAAATATAAGTACAAAAAATGTTGTAAGGAATAAATCTCTTTATGAAGCATTCTATGGTTACAAAAGAAATTATTAATCCTTTCATAACTTTGGAGAGTAAATAATTTTACCACATTCTATAGGAATATATAATGAAACTTGATGCAAAGTGGACCAATGGTATCTTTATTTGATATTATGTTGACCATAAACCTTACCAAATGTATGATCTCATCAGTTGTAATGTTTTCAAAACTAGAGATATTATATTTCATGAGCATATTATCAAGGCTTAGAAACAAGATGAGAAACATGTATGGAAAATTATTAAAGAAGGAATTGAATGTGAAAAAGAAAATGAAAATGAGGATCAAAAAGATGTTGTATCAAAGTAATGCTGAAGCTAAATGAAACCAATGTGTACCAAGAAAGAGTAGAATAATTTTGTCAACGACTGAGGAACTATGAAAATTAACATGAAAATTTATAGACCTATTAGATATAAATATTATGTTAGGATTATTCAAGCTATTAGTCTAGAAGAAATAAGATCAGAAAGAATGGAGGAATGTTATTATAAAGGACTATGGTTCCATAATGAAAAGCTAAACTTGGGAACTTATAGACATTGGTATAAACAAGTTTAAAACTAGATTGGTTGAAAAAGGCTATTCACAAAATGAAGAAATAGATTATGAGAACAATATTGCATGATGATCATGATGATGATGATTAACATCCACTAAGGCCGATGAGTTCTATTGGACCTTAATAAAAGAAATTATTTAAGACTTTTTAAAATATTATTTCTATAATCAAATAGAAGGGAGACGTGCATTTTGAGATCACTATAGTTATCCTAGCTTAGCAAGTCAAGAAGGTTGAAAGTATAGTAGATGTTTTGGAAATGAGAATTAATGTGAGTGAGGTCTTGAAAATCCAAGAGGAAGTTCTTTCCATCTTCAATTCTCTTAGTGTCACACAGCTGATAGATTCTTTCTTCCTAGGGTGTTTTGGGGATAAAGTAATCCCCAATCTCACTTCGAAGCTCGTGGGAGTTAGTTCTTATCTTCACAATGTTCATTTTAATATTAGCACTAGTCAAGACAAAGAGATAATTTTGGTTAGCAAGAGTGGGGTTGATCACCTCATTATATTACCTTAACTTTCTTTTTCCTACAAGCTCCTTAGCATCCCACTATTTGTCCTTAAATTTGGAAGAGAGAGTATTTTTAATATTATCTCTATTCTTCAAGATGGTCTCCTCCTTTACTCCCCAATAGTTGAGCCATGCTTGGGCATCCTTGTTCCAACCCCACTTGAGCTAGAGGTAGGGATTTTGGCTAGATGGAAAAGAAATTTTGGGGAACCTCTTGGTTTCCATGTTGGAAAGCCTCTTCTTATACATTAGATAGAAAAACATAGTTATGTTTTCAATGGGGGAAAGGCTAGATTCAGTCAAGAGGATAGGATAGGAAGTATTAATTTTAATCTTGAGGTTGTATGTTATAATTTTATTTTTTTATCATCTCGATCTTCCTCCATGATTCTATATATATATTGCAACCTCAAACTTCACATCTGTATAAAATCACATGGGTGACAAGAGTTTCAAAGAGGAACTTATTTTTACTCCAAACCTAGAGTTCATTCGTCTTACAATAGTTTTCGAGCTCATAATAAGATTTCCAACCACCAATGATTATTTTATCAATTCTATTAATTCTAATTGAGCTAATGATTAATGTCAATACCTAAGTACTTTTATGAAGAAACATTCTCCAAGAAATTTTTATTAGAGGTGAAATTATTATGGTTAATCCTTTTGGACTTAATTATCATGACTTCGGTTTTATTAGTATTAACAGCCATACCCGTATTAGAGCATTAATCATTAAGGATATTAATCTGCTTATCGAGATCCTCATGGCTTCTTTCCAAAAGAACAATGTCTTCAGCATAAAGGAGAAGAGTAATGACCATACTGATGCGGTTGGTGCTAGAGCATCCTGGACCTTCCAAATAGGCTTCAAGCTTATCAATGTTAAATCCAAAAAGTGCATAGGATAAGGGACACCCTTTCTTAATGTCGATATTGCATTTAATTTCTTTAGACCATCTTTCAGTGGTCTTAAGATTGATGAGAACATTCTCATAAAGACAAATCACAACCACCCTTAACTCAAGAGGGACCATTATCTCTTTGAGTATTTGCCATATCATATGTCAAGGAACAATGTCAAAAGCTTTCCTAAAGTCAAAAAAAACTACTGAATAGATCGGACTTACTATTGTAGCATTCCTTGTCAATGATCCACCATTAGATTAATGATTGCATTAAATACTATGTATAAATGGAAATTATATTACGTAGATGTTAAGTAAATATTTATGAATGGTGAATTAAAAGAAGAATAAGGTCTTGTAAAAAAAGGACAAGAAAAAGTTGTATACAAGTTAAAGAAAGAAATATATGGTCTCAAATAGGCTCCAAAGTCATGGTATGTTAAAACTGACGCTCTATTCTTTCAACAAGCTTCCACAATAGTAAGAATAATAGAAATATTTATATAAAGAAATGTGGAAATGACAATGTTGCTTTGATTTCATTATATGTTTATAATTTAATCATAATAGTAAGCACTACAAAATTGAGTGATGATATCAAAAGGTGCTTCTCACAAGAATTTTAAATGAAGGATCTTGTTCAAATCCATTACTATTTAGGCATTGATGTTTGTAGGGAAATGGTAATACTTTGATCACTTATGGTAAGAATATAAGGGAACTACTTATATGGTTCAATATAAGTCATTATAATCCAGTGTTTATTCCAATAGAATAGAAAGGTAAGTTTTGTATTTATGATGATACAAAAGAAGTAAATGGTACTTTTCATATAAAGTTGGTGAGAATTCTAAACGATTTAACCACAACAAGAGTTGCTATTTCTTATTTAGTTAGTGTACTTAGTCAATTCATGTGTCTAAACCACATGATAGACAGTACAAAGTAGCTAAGGGAGATTCAAGTTTTGGTATTGAATATGTTACTCATTTGAATGTCGAATTGACAAGTTATTTAGATTTTGACTATACATTAGATCCACATGATAGAGAAAATACCATTTAATATGCATTCAGTGTAGGATCTAGAATTACATCTTGAAGCAACAACAAGCAGTCGATTATTTTAATCCTTGAGTATAATTATAATTGTGAGAAAGACATGGAGTACCAACACCTATCCAATTTTATAATCAACGGTCCATAAAATTGGAAAACCATTCAATTTATGGTGCAAGATCATCTCCCATTGAAACTTAGCGTAACTAAGAATCAATTTGTGAGAGAAATATTTATTCTAAAGAAAATGATTTGAGGTATTTTGATACAAATGATAATGTGGAGGATATGTTCACTAAGCCTTTGGAAAAGACTCAATTGGAAATATGTAAAGACAAGTTAGGAATTGTGGATAATTCATTTCTCTTGAAAAAAAATTTATTAAAAAGTTTCTTAGTTAATATGCTCAACTATTTAGAAGTCCACTAAATCATTTTTTCATCCTACATGCATTTTCATGTTGTGAGATAATTTTGTGTCTGTCTCTCTTTAGAATACCCAGAGTTAAATAAGTTTGGATCACTCACCTTGAAACCACTGGTGTGACAAAATGATATCATGATCCTCAAATAAGTTTGGAAAATATATATTGTAAGATGAATTTTTGGAAAAGAATTGTTTTTGCAAGTTTAGTTGTCCAATGTTTCGGGTGAACACTTCACCCATCATCAGGGACATAAAAGCTTTCAAATGATGTGAACAGGTGTTGCGAGGAGAATAAATAGAATGGGCAGGTAATTCGCTGTTATGAAAAAGTTTGAAAATTTATTAAAAGTGACTCATTAAAAAGGAAACAAAATCAAAGGAAGAGAATAAAGGAATCGGTCAAGAGTTATAAGCAAAGAAAATATTAGAGATATGATAGGAAAAATTAAAATTTCCTAAAAAATAGATTTTAAAGATACTTATAAATATTAAAAATCAAAATTTTAAATTAGTTAAAAAGGAATTAGAGAATATTTGTGAATTGAAAAAAAAATAGATAAAGAATTGAAATTCAATATTTAAAAAATATTGTCACACAATTAAAATTAGATCATAGAATAAAAATAATTTTTTTAAAATTGACAATTAAAATTAGAACGTAGATTTATTACTTGTTTATTTATTATTATTATTTTGACGTGTCATTAGGGACAAAAGAGCTTTGGGGTTATGTGAAGGAATTGTTCAAGTGTTAAAGAGAACAAGATCTAATAGGGAAGGGTAAAAGGTCCTAAAAGTAATATTTTGAAGAGACTAATAAATATTAAAAATTAAACTTTTAATTTAATGTAAAAACAAGAATTAGAGAATAATAGTGAAAAGAGGAAAAACAAAAAAATGAAAAATAAGTAAGATAATAAATACAAAAGTTAAAAGGAAATTGATGAATGATTAAAAATTGAAAATAAAGAGAAAGATGAGTGAATTGGGGCGAAGAAAAATCTGACAAAACAAAGAGAGAAATTATTGGAATATGTGATGGATAACAAGCTTCCAAGACTAGCTTAGCTTATAACAATCTTCTCTATTGAAATTGTTAGGGTTCTTTCCAATTTTGAAAGTTTTTCTAATAATTCGAGGATTATGATAAGTAACATATGCCAAGATCTTAACTTGAACAAAACAAATAAGATGTTGAGATTTTAAAGAGTGATTGAGAATCGCTGACTTAGATATACCATTATGGGCAACATCTGTTATGTTCTCTTTGAGGTGGGCTCAGAAGGATCTACTAGTTTTACTAATGTAGGATTTACCACGGGATTTACCACAAGAATAGGGAATGTGGTAAACACCCAAATATTCAAAGGCAATTGATTGGTTTAAAGATGATTTTATATATTTCCTAGATAAAATCTTAGCAATACAATCTATAGTCCCTTTAATATAAGGTAATGTAACTAAGGCATTAGTGGGACATGCTTAAGTCTTTAGGTTTAGGGGTTTTGGCATTGTGAAAATAGTTATTTATTTGAGAGGTGGTTCATCCATTGGCTTTGAAGGCTTATGCTAGGTGGGATTTCTCTTTATTAAGGAATTAAGGATAAAAAATTTTAAGGGCTTTAGAAATAAGGGCCTTAATGAAACCACATTTCTAGGAATGGTGATGATGAGAAAGGGATAGAATATATCCATCATTATGGGTCTTCTTCCTATAAACCTGATGGGATAGGGAACCATTGATAAGATGGGTTACAAGGAATTCAAGAAAGGGAAGTCGTTTATATGATTCTATTTCCTTGGTGAATTGAATATGGGAAGAAATTTTTTTAAGATGGGCATGGAATTCATGGAGAAAATGAAGGACATGAAGCCAGATGACAAAAGTGTTATCTACAAAACAAAACCAACATGGAAAAATGAGTAAAGTGTCATAGAGAACGTGAAGCCATTACTTTGGATTTAGATGCAGAGAGTTTAAGGCAAAGGTTTCGAAGTATTCCATAGAGATATTAGATACTACTAGAGATAAAGAGGGTCCTAGGGAAATACCTTCCATTTACTCATAAATAGTTCCCTTGAATGAAAAGAAAATGAAAAAGGACATCATCCAGAAACAACTTCCCATGAAGAAGACACATGAAGACATTTTCAAAAATTAAGACGTTTCATGTAAACACAAGACTTCACTTGGGTGGCAATACCATACTACGTTCACTCATATTGGGAGATATATACTGAGGAAACGACATAATATATTGAGCATATAATAGGGGGTGAAGTGTTTTTATATTGGAAGGTATAAAAAATGGAGCTTAATGTTAATGAAAAAATATAAAAGGGAATAAAAAATGTTAATGAAAAAATGGATACCTAAAATATCTAGTGAAAGTAGGGGTTTTTAAATTGGGAAGGTGTATTGGGTTCGTATTGGTGGGTGGTTAAATAATGTGATTTTTAGAGGTATTTTCTAGTACGTAATCAAAATAAGGGTATTGTTTAATATGCTACAAATGCACATGATATGTGAAAGGTTCATTGAGTGAAGCCCACATGCATGTAAAATACATTTGTGAACGATGGCCTGATCTTTTGAATTCCCCTACCCATGCTAAGTTATAAATAGTATGATTAATACATATGACCCTTTTTATTCCTCTTCCCTTGGTAGACTTTAAATTGTATAAATAACAGAATCGAGATAGGAGAGGTGTTTTAGATACCTATGTGAGGGTCTTGACACCTCAAGTTTGTAAGAATGGTAAAAAAGATTAAACATTGTTATTTTCTTCCTAAACATTTTCAGTTTCTATGACTACAGTAAATGTGCCTCTAACACATGCATATATCAACTTGTGCTAAAATATTTAGCTTATATACCTATAAGATTAATTTTATGGAGCTATAAGCTCTTGATGGCTCTATAAGGAATTAGTCATGGGAATTTGTAGCAAGAACAAATATGAAACCCTTGATTCTTATTGGACCAATAGAAAAATGGATATAAAAGGATGAGAGTGTACTATTTGGAATTATATCAAACGATGTTTAAGGATGTTCTTTATATATTTGATGTTTTTCATATCTACCTTCTCTAAATAGAATCACATAAAAATCTATGTTGTGTTTGATAGAAGACATTGTTTTGTACCTTGTACTAGTTGCTAGAGGAAGCAAAGTGAGGAATCTATATAAGGTGGAATAGGCAGATAGATATAGGCTTATTGGGTTCCTTATGTTGATGCTTATCTTTGGAATCATAGGTTTGATCATTCTAATTCCAAAACCTAACAGCGTAATAAATATTTCGTTCAAGTTAAAATAAATATGCATAATTGAATACATGTGAAGCAAGACCATGAAGAGTATGTCAAAATTTTCATTAACCTTTATTCTATGAAATTTAATACACTTTTAAAAAGTGAAATAAACCAAATATGATATTTTAAATCATATATTAAGTTGTTGGTTAATATAGTTGAAAAAAGTTTTAAGGAGGAAAAAATACAAAAATTATAGACAATCCATATAATGGTGTGGCTCATAGGATGAGTTGCCCACAAAGACAAGGTGTCACATAAACTATTCTAGAAGTTAGGAAAGGTATAATGCCATTTTGGGGAGAATCGTATGCACTTATACACATTGGAAATAAAGTTATCATGATGGTTTCATCACTTATAGACATTGGAAACAAAGTTATCTTGATGGGTGCAAAAATTGTGTATATATCCCTAAAGAGAAAGTGCCAAAAATATGCTAGAAGATAGGAAATCTATAATGCCATTATGGGGAGAAGAATTTTCACTCATACACATAATGGAAACAAAGTTAGATCTATTGTAAAATTACTCCCAACCAATGTACTAAACGATTGACAACAACCAATCTCAAAAAGTACGCAAGCAGATCAAGTAAATCATCTTTTGCAACAAGGAGTAGATTTTGTGTACCAACTGAAGGAATGCCAAGTTAATGTTTTGCAGGCCCGACGACATAGAGTTGGTGACTGTTAAGCCTAGGTTGTTACTACACATATGGAGTATTTACTACATAGTAAATGAAAATTAAAAATAAAAAATAAAAAAATTAACATCACTGTCATACCTTGCCTTTAATTTTTGTCTTGTCATGAAAAAGTTAAGGTAACCGCACATATGAAGTTTCTAGACTTTTGGATTAATATATTAGCATGAGTCTTTGAATTTTTGAGTAGTCAGGAGCGAAGTTTCTATATGAGATTGGAGGTCTAGAAACTACTATAGGAGAAAATTACAGTGAGCAGTTTTGTTCTTTGATACAGTTTGTTACAACACATAACCATAAAGTAGTTAAATTCTGTAAAATTTATGTCTTTCACAACAGTGAATGAGCTGAAGTCTCGATTTTATCATTGAAATAGTTTGTCTCATATAAATGTTAATATAAATTATTTTGGTTGCACACTCAATTATAAAGTTATATTTCTATTTTTACTATGTATCCCCTATTTTACTATGTTTTACAGCGTCTCTGAATTGTTATTGCATAAAATTTCAGGGTTTATACCTTCTGCCTCTAAAAAAACAGTGGTATGATAGAGGGTTCAAGAAAAAAAATTACAGTTAAAGATGACAACAACATCAAGCACAAGCTTTACCAACCCACAAATACCCCAGTTCAATGGCAAAAATTATGACTATTGGGCTATCACAATGAAGGCCTTGTTTTCTTCTCAAGATATTTGGGATTCGGTGGACAATGGGTTCCCAAAACCAGCCGATGCAACAACATATACTGATTTTTCACAAGCAAAAGGAGATTTGCTAAGATACAAGAGGAATAAGGATTCAAAAGCCCTCTTCTATATTTTTCAAGTAGTTCATGAGAGCATATTTCCAAGAATTGCAGCAGCAACAAATTCTAAACAAGCATGGGATATTCTCCAAACAACCTATCAAGGCATGGTAAAATTCAAGACGACCAAGCTACAAATGCTAAGGAGAGATTTTGAGACAATTTGTACGAAAGAGTCTAAGAATATAGACTCATTTTTCACACAAATAATTGTATTGTTTACTCAAATAAGGTCTCATGGTGAGACACTTGAAGATAGAAGGATAGTTGAGATATTTTTAAGGATTTTTCCATCAATATTCAATGCTATTGTTGTGACCATAGAAGAGACAAAGAATCTCTCACAATTTTGAGTGGATGAGATTTAAGTACCACTAATTTCTCATGAGCATAGGTTGAATAGAACGTCAAATATTTCATTGGAGCATGCCTTCAAGACACAAGTTTCTATTGGTCAAGGTATAGGCAAAGGAAGATCAAAATGCAAGAGGAAGAGGAAGAAGTTCACACGGACTTGGAAGAGGGTGCCCTTCAAGCTCAAGCGGAAGAGGCAACAATCAAAATCCAAGTTAAGGTTCAAGCCAAAATCAAACACAAGGTCAAAGGTATGTTAAATCTCAAGTTCAATTTCATTATTGTAAAATAAGTATAGCCATTATGCAAATAAATGTAGGAAGAAACAACATGATCATAGTAACAAACCAAATTAAAATTTTACAAAAGAAAATTAGAACCAAGACAACATGTTTTTAGCATGCAATGTAGTACAAGAGAAGCAAAAATATGTATGGTTTTTAGATTTAGGGTGCAACAACCACATGACAGGGAACATATAATTTTTTTCCAATCTAAATGAAAGTGTGAACTTTGAAGTGACATTAGGGACTGATAATAAAGTGTTTGTTATGGGCAAAGGAGGAATCAATATTCTAACAAAGAAGGGGGGAGAAGAAGTAAATTTCAGATGTCTATTTTGTCCCTGATTTGAATCACAGTTTGATAAGCATTGGAAAGCTCATGCAAAAGGGCTACAATGTCTTTTTCAAAAACTGTGAATGCACAATATTGAATAAATTTCCAAGCAAGCAGTTGATTTCAAAATTGAAAATGACAAGCAACGAAATGTTCCCTATGAAGATAAAACTAGATTTGAATGGAGGAGGTGCACAAGCACAACTATCAATGGATTCACAAGATGAAAGAAAGGTAGTTGTTGTTACACAAGCAGTTACTGCTACACAAACCAATTTTCAAGAAGAGGTCAAGGCTGAAGATTGGTTATGGTATTTAAGATTTGGTCATCTTAATTTTGGAGGTTTAAAGTTCTTGCATAGGAAAGGCATGATCAAGGGATTTCCACTCATAGAAAAATTGAACAACTTATGTGAAGGATGCATCTTGGGCAAACAACATGGAGAATCATTTCCAAAAAGAAAGTCAATAAGGGAAAAGTAACCCTTGGAGATTGTCCATTCAGATTTATGTGGACCAATGCAAACACCATCAATTCGTGGCAGCTATTCTTTTTTTACATTCATAAATGATTATACAAAGAAGACATGGATCTACTTCTTAAAAAAAAGAGAAATGTGTGAGCGCTTCCGTCACTACAAATCACTTGTTGAGAAGCAAAGTGGACACTACATTTATATTTTCTTATAACCAAATATAAAATATAATAATCATTTTAATAGATTTTCAACATCTTTCTTAATACATTGAATTAATATGAATACAAGGCATAATAATAACTAGAATTTAGAACGATGAAATATTTTTATGGATGATTCAATTAAACTCGGTTCAATAAAATATGGAATTCACCCGAGTGCGGGTTTAATTGTGGCACTGAACAGGTTGAAACAGGTTTTGTCGCTCGAGAACTTCATAAGCGAGTTGCCAAGCCATTGCGATAACGATATGGGCAGATTCAATGGAATAGCGAGGGCATGGTAGTAATTGTTCCCAGTGTTCTCGTACCAAAGTTGTGAAAAAACCATGAATTTCTCTTTCGTAGGTCGGCTGATCATTTTGTACAATGTGAATGTTTTCTTCTTTTTATACTATAGAGATGCTGGCGAGAGTGTTTACTAATAATCAACTGTGGAAACCCTGGATAACAAAAACAAACTTCTCGAAATCTTGAGAGGGAATTAGGTTTTGCAATGCAGTCACCAATAAGCGATTGAGGAGGGCAATTTTGTACTTCATGCTTTGTGTAGAGAATTATATCAACCAGGAAATGGAGCATAGTATGATGCAGTATGTTTGAGACAAGTCATATTTGTTTGTCCGGCTTTTCGAGTAATGGGATTCATATGTAGATCAATTACAGATACCTAATTATTGCACTTTCATTTGTTTTCGAGATTATATCCTTCCTACAGTTCACGATGATCTTTAACTAGTGCTGTAACAAAATAAAACAAAGGAAACATCCATTCTCCACAACATATTTTCGCTCATTGTTAATTTTATATCAATAAAGTTTCCAAATTCAATAAAGCAGGCTAAAGATGATGGTTAAACTTACCTGGGGAGGCTGCAGACTTATCTGTGGTTTTTACAGTCCGATACATCTGCATTGCAGCAAGAAGATCATCAGTGCTCACGATGTTGTCTATAAAACAGCATTGTGGAGATCTCGAGCATGAGTTGCAGAATGTGGTAAATGGTATATATGTAGCTTTTATATTTAGTAATAAGCCACTCATTATAATCCACATAGAACAAAGATTTTTCACATATTCCTGCTTTTCAATATTTGAAGGCCTGAAATCGAAAGTTACCCAAAAAATCTGCAGATTGATAACCTTCTGATAGTGTAGAGAATGGAGAAACAATACCTGTAAATGGCTCTTAACATGAGCCAAAGTGAGATCCTTCACATTCATAAGTTCCAACACTGACTTCGGAGTAGCCCCTGCCAAACAAACAGAAGAATTCTTACTTCTGCAAATATTTCTTGTAGCAATATCAATAAAATCTAACACTGGTATAGTATATTCAATGAGTTCTTTATTTATATGGAAGCTCTAACGTAACGAATAAGACCAAAAATGTCACAAATTCATCTGTAAGAGAGAGCTCTGTTAAACAATGATAATTTTTACACTAACCATCCCATTTTTGGGTAGAGGGATATGGAAACTTTAGGAAAAGAAACTTCAAGAAAACCCATAATAAAATGCCTTGAATACAGAACCTGATCGAATTTGTTAAATCTCATAAAAATGTAATTAAAAATAGAGCCTGAATCAATAAAAACATACTGAGAATCGAACCCAAGGTGCTTACAGTAGTTCCCTGAGTTTCACCCAAGATCACATGAGCCCGAAAGAGAGGTCTATTAGGTACTGATGGGGGTGTGTGGAACTTCTATGCTCAATTAATGAAACTGTTAACAAACTGGCTGCCTCAGAAACGAGTAATGCAGTCATTTTGACAGTCGAGCTACTCGTGATATCTATTATGTATATATCAGCTGAACCTAGGATCATAATTTATAGTAAAGCAGTTGTCCATTGCACTGCGCCTGGAATCGAACCTGAACAGGAAAACTTCATCGAGCAATGGGATGGGGATTGTAAATATATGGGTATGGTTTCTATGAAACTTCCATGAAATATTGTTTATTGAAATCACAAGAAATTTCATTTGTCTAGATGTTTAGAAATTATATTTTTATTTAATAAATAAATATGAACTAGAAAATTTCATTGATACATTGATATGAGTGTGATATGAGTGTGAGTATGATTTTTACAAAATTTTCATCAAATTTTATTCAAATTCAAGTTTCTGTAATCTATATTTTAATTATTTGAAAACATTTTAGAAATTACATTGGTAGATTTAGGTAGACAAGTTTAGAATCAATCAGCGTGATTCATTTAACAAACAAAATGTAATAAAAAAGATTGTAAAAATATAAAAATATAAAAATATTAAACCAATATCATTTTATTTTTGTTCAATATCACTTTATTTTCATTCAAAAATTCAAGAGATAAAAAAATGTATCATTCTAAAATAAACTTTTCTTAAGCTTCTGTGATTCATGATTAAAACATAACTTTTTCTGAATAAATCATAACAATTTTTTTTTATGATCACCACGTTTCAAACCCCTACTGAAATTCATCATCAAAACCAAAATCAACCTTATAAGAGTTCTAAACAAATTTGTTGTGATTTATCAAGAAGAATTATAGTACAGAGTGTATCATGTTTTTTAAGCCATTATCACTGTATTCTCATTCAAGAGATTGAGATGTAAAGACACCAAGCCAATAGCTCAGTGGATTGATTGAGATGTAGAAACACCAAGCCAATGGCTCACTGTATGATGTTTAATATTTACAGTCAAGCAATGGGATATAAGTATATGTTGTTTAATGTTTGCAGTCAAGCAACGGGATATGAGTATCTAAGGCATTGTGTCACATCAAACGTGCACTGAGATCGATACGTCGTAAATAAATGAAGAGATCGTTAAATAACAGGTTAAGCATTCTGCACAAATCTATTTGCCAAACAAGTTCATTTAATTAATTCAATTGTATCCCAATGTACTACGATAAACCTGGATCAGACTATCTGTGAAAGCTTAAAGAATGCATACTTTCATGGCCTCCCAGGAGCTCAACTGCATGAACAAAATGAGCATGGAGTGTGCTGGTCCAACGCATCCGCGGGGCTCGCATGCTTCTCTTCATTGGCATCTTCGTCATGAATCTCGGTCTATTAACTGACCTCTGAAAATCCGTTCCACCTGCAACAGCTGCTGCTGCTTCTGCTCTCATAAATCGCTGTGAATCAAGAACCTCCGAAATCAATCCAGGCCTCTTCAAATAGCTCTGGCCAGCAACATTAAAGGCACCTGCAGGATTGGTTCCTGTTTCACGACGGCCCTCCTGCAAGTTCCGAAGCAGCAATAGCGACTCCAGTTGCCGCTGGTGGTCTCTAACATTAAGCTCGACGTTGGAGCTGTTGTTATAAATTCCAGGCATGTTCATCGACTGGTAATAACCAGGGAGAACCGGTACCTGTTTGTCTCCTTGTGGCTTACCGCAGAAAACCATTTTCGGATCTGGAATGCATTTATCAGCGACATTAATATACGACAGCAGGTCTGCTCTGGGGTCCGGATAAGGAACTGACACAAATGAGTTGCAGGTATAGACAGGAACCCCCTTTATAGGAATACTTGCAGTTCCATAATCAATACCAGTCCGCTGCATTATTACTGCAGCAGAATATCTCCGCCCGGCTTCTTCAACCATTCTTCTGATATTGCAACTTTCTGCAATAGCGGGAGCCGGAGGATGGATAAGGGTCAAGTTAATCGGATTGTCTCCACACTTTCTGTCGCTGGTAGTTGTTGAACCCTCGCTGGGATTAGCTGCAACGCTGTTTGACTTTTGGGCTTTCGTCCATAAATCGAACCCACGATCGTCGCGCTCGGCGATACTTGATTTGCTAGTTGCAGGTAGACTTATCTGCAACGATAAATCTGGAAGGTTGGATCCCTTCTCGGACCCATAATATTCTCTGCCCAATCGCTTCTCCGGCATTTTGGTGACCAGATCCTTCGATTCAGAGCCCAGAGCCCCCTTTTTTCCAGCCTCAGTTTCCTACCATGGAATCATTCGTGACCCAGATAATCTTTTAATTTCCATTAGTAGCTCCCGCTTCTGCTATAGATTTGCAAATAGTCCCAGCAGTGTATATATGCAAATAGTCCCAGCAGTGTATATAGTACAAACTAAAGAGAATAATAACAAAAAAATTGCTGACATAAAGAGCTCTGAAAGAATCAAAGTTCCGGATTCATCGGCACAAAAAATGCAACCTGCAATTCATGTCTAAACCAAAATATCAAAGACAGAAGCCAACCTAGTGCATGACCATGGCTCCCTTCCCCGCAGGTGCTGAAACTTCTCGAAACGTAAATATGATCTGCCAATCACCAACCCAAGAACTGCAAGAAAATCACACAGGCAGACGAATAAAGAGCACAAAAGGAATATAAAACAACACCAGAGCGAAAGAAGAGGAGGATGAACAATGAGGTTTTGTCAGATTGAGACAGTCGCAACAACTCCATAACAGTGAACCAGCGAGACAGAGTACAATAGCATAAGACACAGCAACCACCAGAAGAGGCTCCCCTTCGGCACAAAATTACAATCCTGCTCCACACAATCCTCCCTATTCTCCGGCCAACATACTCCAAACTTGGACATCCACCGCCATTTCTAGCGGCCACATTATACGATGCATTATTCCATCCCGTCACTGTCATTATTTTATCTCCAAATTCATTACAACATTGAGATTCGCTGACTTTTAATAAAATTATCGCCTCCCCCTTAAAGCGAGGGGCACTAAGAACAGAGCAATCTAGCTGCTATTAATTTATTTTTATTTTATTGGAATTTGGCATTTTTGTCCAGGTAATATGTTGAATTTAAGTTGTTTAAAATGTATAGATTAACGGATAAATCAAATAGAAATCTGTTTTTAAAGATTAATTTTAACTAAAATTTTATAGAGATTTTTAAAAATTTGAATTTAAGTTTTAAAATTTTTATAAGTTAAGAGATTTAAGAGTTTTTTATAATGTTGAATCTATTTATATATTTAAAAATGTATTTTAATTTTCAAAAAATATTGGCCAAAAAAACTATTTCATCTGTATGTTAGACTACATTTTTCCCTAATCACCAATTTATGGCCAGAATCCCACCAAAAAATCTTTAACAAATTAGATTGTGAGAGTGTTTAAATCATTTTTTGATGGCAGAAATGTGGAGCATCCAAAATCCTGAAACTTGACAGTTCTCACAGGGATTTTCAAAAATTTCCACTTGATTTTTCCAAAATCATGCAGTGCACGGAATTGTGGCATGTTTAGCTAAATCGTGGAATTGTGGCATGTTTAGCGAAACTGTGGCATGTTTAGACTAAGTGGTTTTTCCAAAATCATACAGGGCGGAATTGTGGCATGTTTAGCGAAATTGTGTCATGTTTATACTAAGTAGTTTAAAATGACTGTGTACCTAGTAATCCATTTCTGGAGGACTACAAAAAATTGCTCTCCTTAAAAAAATATATATATGATAGGAGTAATTGGATGTTTTTGATAGTAGAAATAGATTCATCGTCAAAAACCTAAATCAAACTTGATATCTACAACCAAAATTTACAAAAATTATCACGAATTTTTTCCATTATTCTCCAGACAAAATACAATCTTCATAAATAAATAAACAATTCCCAAAAAAATCCATAAATACTTAAAATAAAATCATTGAATACTAATTTTTTTTTAAATTAGATCACTAAAAGTTAAGATTAACTCAAATAATTACTCCAAAAAAAAACATATGACATTTACACTACGTCCACTCCCAAACCCCTATTTTTGTAAATTATGTCGGAACTCCGTGACAACATTTCACAAAAGTTGCTATGGACTTTCGAGCCTAGCTACTCCGGTTATAGTGCACGCCTCTCGCAATGGCCGTGCGAAGCTCCGAGAGACCACCGGTGGCCACCGGTTGCTGTTTTGCCGTCAACACAACTACCCGGTCAATACAAACCCAGCTCGTTAACGTACAAACTATTTGTCTTAACGTGGGACCCACCCTGGTGGGGTTGGACAGTCGTCATCGTCACATGCTCCGGTCGTCTTACGTTGACTAGGTGCCACATTTCCCGATGCCCATAATTACCTCATAATTACTCTCCTCTGATTTACCCCCAGGGCACCGGCATCGGGTCTCTGTATGTTTTATCTCGAGTAAAAGTTTTGGGCCCTCGGGTAAGTAAACCGTAAGTGGTGTCAGTGAGTTATTAAACTACGGCACGTGCAACGGAGTAAAAGAAATCATCGTGTCATCATGGTTCATGATGACTAGGAGCATGATGACTTCTATCAGCAGATGTTGGCATCCCTCCATACAAGTCTCTGACAAGGCTTTTAAGGCCAAATAATATTTTAATTATTCCGCCCCTCCTGTTGCCTTTAAATAAATATTCGAATATTATGTAACTTCGCTTTCATCTAGTTTCTTCTCCTTTAGTATTCGGGTGTACTTGAGAGAAAAGCAATCCTAAAGAGATCTGCAACTGTAGCTTGATAGTGTAGAAGTTGTAAGGTCAAATAGAGGATAACTATAAGCAAAATGATGATATAATCAGGAGAGGCCTACTAAATAGGAAAATTAATTAATATTTTAGTTGTTTGAATTTAAATGTGATCAAATTAAATGGTGACATGATGTTTTATTTTTATTTTTTTATTTTGAAATATAGTGATATGATTTTTGTCAAGTTTTATTAGTACAATTGGTTGAGAAGTAAGGTGACCAAAGATCAAATCTCAAGTGAAGTGGTTGTGCCTTGTGCTATGGGGAGGCGACATGCTAAAAAATCTAGTTAGCTAAGGGTCGGTGTGGCCTAGGACGGGTGTGATCCTCGGGTGACTTTCATGGCTTAGATACCCTTGGGTGTCGGCTCCTCAAGAGCCATAGGTCAAGCCTAGAAGATCACACCTCTTCAAGAGCCATAGGTCAAGTGTGGAAGATCACGGCCAATTTGACAAATGAAGAAAATAGTGATATGATTTTTGGTGAAATCTCATTGTTGTGTTATTTTAAATTGTATTTTTAAATATCAAAACTAGATTCAATCATGTAGAAAATTACTCGAAAACATTTTGATTATGCAAACTCATCTATATAAAATTATAATTTTTTTGACTAAATATATAAACTATAATTTATTTTGACTATCTATATATATAAAAAAACAAAAAAAATACCTTAATAAAATAAATTTTATTATATCCCATATTTTATTAAAAAATTCCAAAATTCCATAAAGCACTTGGAAATCCCTTACACACTTACATAATCCAAACTCATCAATGTAGAACTATAAATTTTTAAACTTTTTGATTGAATTCCCATACTACTTATCAAAAAATTATACCCAAAATAACCCCAAAAAAAATACCTCATTAAGTAAATTTCATAATGTCTAATAAATTTTCAAAATTAGAAATTTTCAAACCTAAATTGGGTTATGTATCTGCTCACCATAATAGTGAGAAAAGGGTTATGGTGAGAAAATGCCTTGAAAGAAGAACCTTGACATTGGGAAAACACTTGGAAAGGTAAGCCTCAATTATATCTATCATTTTTTGTCATGATCCTTCTTCCTAACACAAATGTTAGGTGTACTTGATTAAAACATAAGGGCCCATTTTACTATTCTCTATGAGTTGTTGATTGTATCGAGATTGGCTGGTCCGAATTGGGCTCTCCAATTGAGAAGATCCTGATGTAAACCTATCGTTGGTGTTGTGGTTTTCTAAAATAGAAGTCACATGTAAAACTGTGAACCAGAATCTTTTGTCTTTCATGCGAGAGGAGAGGTAAAATCTAAACAAGGGATGATATGTTTCCAAGATCATATTTAGGATTATGATGTAATCTTCTCGTTGATATTCTAGGTTTCCCAGATGGAAATCACATGCAAAACTATGTATCGGAATCTCAATGAGGGATAATATGTTTCCAAGATCGTATTCAAAAGTGAAATCACAGGCATATGTCTAGGGATGAGTGTACATCAAAATCAATGAAAGAGGACATTAGTTTTTAATGTCATTAAATGCATTATTAGAAATCGAATTTTAGCATAAGTATATCTCAAACATGATATAACAGTTTGCCAAATATCTTATCAAAATATACAGTTAAGTGTATTTTTAGGAATCTGTGTAGCTCAAGAGTTAAGAAAGAGATTTTGAGAATGAGGTTAAAAACAAAGAAAGAGGAGGTTATAACTCTTGAGATTTAGCGAATGAGGTTAAAATCTAAGAAAGAGGAGCTTATATTATAAGTATATTCATATATTTATATTGAAAATAATTAACAATCACACTTATAATTATATGGTTAATAAAGATATTGAATTTTCTATTTCTAATTTATTTTATATGACGATGGTTTTATGTTGTAGTTTATATGTTATTTGGGGTGTTTTTCTTAATTAATGTGAGATAGGTTTTTTTTAGTAAGAGACATGTATGTCATAAAAAAGATTCATAATGTCTTTAAGTAATTTGGTAGATAATAAATATGTGAAAAAGAACATGTGAAAATGTTTATATGTATTACTAGTAAGAGTCCTAGTAATGATTTTTAGTACTTTATATGTTATTTTGGGTGTTTGTTGTTAATTATTGTGAGATAGTTTTTTTAGTACGAGACATGTATGTCATAAAAAAGATTCATAATGTACTTAAGTAATTTGGTAGATAATAAATATGTGAAGAGGAACATGTGAAAATGCTTTTACCTATTACTAGTAAGAGGCCTAGTAATGCATCTTAGTAATAAGCATATTCACATTACAATGAAGACATAAATAAACATCATCATCATATTCACATTACAATGAAGACATAAATATGCATTATCATTAAATGCAATATTAGTTCATGTAAATACATTCTATCAGTGGAAACCCACCTTGAAACTTGTTGGTTCAAATCAGTTGTGTTAATTCATTGGGCTACATGTACTCCCTTAGAAACTAGTTCGTCGAGATTCATTGAGTTAATCCACTAGGATACATACAATTGTGAATATGGATGTTTAATTAAAATAATAGATTAGGACACATGTTTCATATGGTATCCTTGTATTTGATATTTATTCTTGTATGAACTAGTTTTAAGAAGGAAAACACTCCATTGAATGTTCAACAAATTGTTTCTTTATATTAGTTATTTATTTTAATATGGAGTTGTGATGATTTTTCTAACTACTTTTATGAAATATTAAAGAATACATCTAATTTAAATAAATATTGACTAAAAAAACTTTATAAAAGCCTTTTGTTAAGTCTCATTCCAATGCATCTTCTTAATAAAAAATAACCTCTTTTTTAATAGATATTCTATATTTTTACTAAATAGAGTCTCTTCTCCTCCACCAATACTTACAATATATCGATTTTATTTTCACAATCTAATTACTAATAAACATGCTAAGATATTATGTAACAAGGTGAATCCGACAATATATAAAAATTGTTTAAACTTAATAATGATAAGACTCATAATCTTTTACCTATACAAATAAATCCTTAATTATTTTAATTATTTTATTATTAAATTGTTGTGATGAAAAACCCCTTAGAAAATGAAAATAACTCATTACCAAAATACTAAAATGAAATTCTTAACAATGTGCCCATACTATATACTATTTATTCTAGTATTGAATTGTCATAATCAAAAAAAGATTATTGTTATGGTTCAATTCATACTCTTTGTAGTTTTAGATATATATCTTTAACAAAAATATTAAAATATTGTTGTTATAAATTAGAATATCTACATCAACTAATTTTCAACTTACATTTATCAATAATTAATTTTAAAATATATAACCAAACTACATTTAAAAAAACAATTTATAATTTATAATTTATAATATAATATAATATAATATATATATATATATATATATATATATATATATATATATGATTAAATGCATACTCTTTGTAATCTAAAATTTAAATATTTCACAAAAATATTAAATTATTCTTATTTTAACTTGAGATGTCTATACCAACTAATTTTCCACTTATTATTTCTAATAATCACCCCATATAAATATAATAAAATCATTTATAGGAAAGCAATTAGAAAAATTATTATGATGATTAAATTTATATTCTTTATTTTTTAGATAAGAATCCTACACTAAAATATTAAATTTTTGTCATTTTAATTTAAAACATTTTTATTAACTAATTTTAAATTGTTAAAATTACTTTATAAAAATATAATGAAATAACTTCTTAAAAAAATAAAATAAAAAAATATTATTATAATTAGATTTATATTTATATTCTTTGATGGGGTGGCTGTGGATAGGGATGCGAGGAACAGGGTGGGTGTTTGCTACCCTAATAATCTTCGTGGCAATTAAACATGAGGCAATGTGGCACCCAAGGGACATGCACCCTCGTGTGAGAATTGAAGTTGTGGTAATGTGACATTTACGCTATTTAATGTTTTATATGTTGGCATATGGAGTTAACGTGCAATGGCATGGAAGGAAGTCTATTTTTTGGTTGTTGGTGGTTCATTCTAGTATGGGATGGATGTGGGGGCATATTCTACCTACCTTTGTTAAGCAGGTTCTTGAGGGTAATGGAGTTGGTTCTTTGTGTGTCGTGCGAGAGATTGTGAAGGGACCTATCAATTGACCTACTAGTATTATAGGGACCTATCAATTGACCCTTAGGTAGCATGTTTCCCTAATGAAGCTCCTAACCTTAGAAACATTTGTAGGTATAGTCCAATTCATGATAGCCTCCATCTAGGAAAGATCTATATTGATTTCTCATTCACCAATCATATAACCTAAATACACAAAATAATTATATTCAAGCTCACAATCCTTGATATTTTCCAATAACTAGTGCTTCATCAAAGTCATTAGCACCTGAATCAAGTATGATATGTGCTCCTCCTAGGTAGCTCTATAAACTAGTACATTAACCAAATAAATAATAATAAATGAATCTAGATAAGGGAAGAGATCATGATTCATTAATCTCATGAATGTAGTTGGTGCATTGGATGAACCAAATGGAATGATTAAGCACTCACATAAAACTTGTCTAGTTTTGAAGGTCACCTTCTAGGTATCTTCTTCTTTGGACCAAACATAGTGACATTGATTTTAAAGCCATCTTGGTGAAGTATTTTTCTTACTAAAACTATTCTAACACATCACTAATTATGGGTAGGGGGTACGTATTCTTGACTATAATTTTTTTTAATTCCCTGTAATCAAATCACATTCATCAAGTCCCATCCTTCTTTGACACAATTATGATGGGTGACCCACATGGCGAGTTACTTGGTTGAATAGCACCCTACTCTAGTAGTTGTTGCAATTTATCTTCACCTCATTTTATTCTAGAATAGATTTCTTGTACATCTTGATGTTTGGGAATGGAGATTACAACAATGGCTAAATCTAATGTTTCACTTCCCTCTTGGGTGGTAGCCCTTTGGCTCCTAGAACACTCCCATGTGTGCCTATCGTAACTCTTCCAACTACTATCTCTATTCCTTAGCACATCCCTCTAAGGATTCCTTCGCTATCATTGAACCTTCTATAGGCCAATTTTCTATGAATCATAATAACACGTAACTCTTATGAGATCTGATCAATTTCTTCACTTGGTTGGTGCTTATACCTTCATTGACCTTAATTGTTTTACTTTGTCATTATAGCTAATGCACTTATTTCTTCATCTTTATGTTGAGGTCAACTAGTTGTTGTATGGCTTGTAGTTGATCCTCCCTTAATTTAGAAGAATGAATTTGCAACTTTTGTGATTCAATATCATCTATAATTCATATTATTTATCTTTTTGGGTTTCATATTGATCCGCTACTTCCATTGATCTCTTCCATCTATTAGATGCCTCTTGGGAAATACCATAAATATTTAAATATTTGACTATTATATACCTGGGTTAAGTTAACCAATGTTATAGGGATTGAAATTGATTCCATTCTTTTTGTGAATTTATTCAACCCTTTGCCTTTCTTGATTTGTAGCTTAGTATTCTATTTTATTTTAGATAACTCTAATTCTTGTTTCTTCTTCGCTTTTGTTAGTTGCTATTTCAAATAAAGAGTGTTATATGATTGTGGAGGCTTAGTTGTTTTCTTATCTTTTTTTTGTGGTATAGTCTATTATTTGTTTCCATCTTGTTGTTGTAGTATAGTTGTTTATGTTGTATTGTACTATGCTATTGTTGTACCAACTATGTTTCTTGCTGCTCTAGCCAAATGTCAACATTTTATTCTTGATTAATATTATTCAAAAATCCAATTGAGTATGTTCTGAGGATACTTGATCTCGATTCTATTTTTTTACTTCGACATGTTATTGTTCAATATTTATTATTTTTTGAGGGGGTGGCAAACCCTATGCTAAGTTGATTTATGAAAGTTTTGATTATTTTGTCCTTGACTTCTCTACTATTTATGGTTTGATTGTGTTGACCACTATAGTAGTTATGCAAGTGATTTCCCCCTATTGGGTGTGATGATATTCCTTTTCTTACTCTACCACCATTTTCTATTTTAGTTTTTCGATGAATATGATCTTCTCATGTCCTAATGAATCCACAATATGGTGTTCTACCAATGATCCCAACATCATTTCCTTTTCTTTGGTCTGTTGCTTTGATGACTTCCCATTTGGGTTGTTTCCTTTAGCACCTATTATGTAATTTTTTATAAATTGTTCCTCTACTTGGGGTCATCCAAATATATGACCCTAATACCTTTGCCAAACTAGTTTTGAAATATTTTTTTTGATCTTGTGTTGGGAACCTCTCAACTGACTTCTTTCAAGTTAGATTCTTTGCAAGTGAAGGAGTTCATGAAGTCAAATAATCCTGAATGGTAAATTGTACATGTTTTCCTCATTTTAATCCTCTATCTCTCCATATACTGAAGGTAATATTAATTTTTCATTAGGTTGCAAGACTACTTCAGGAATATGTATTATTATGTTTGATTGATGACTTAACTCACAAAAAATGTTGAGTGCAGTCAACTAGTATACCAAACCTTTAGTTTGTACTTGATCTAAATTAGATCATGGTATTTTTTTACATCTATCTCAATGCTTTCAGAGTGGGAGAAGTGGAAAAATCATCCCACAAGACCATTTTTATTTTCGAGGCTCTGTTTGGAAAATTGGGGTTTGAAACCATTCGGGAGTATTTTGAGGCATCAAACAACATTTATTTTGTGGGGGGGTGGGGGGGATTTGTTTATTTAAAACCACACCTCCTATACCTGTTATTCACATAGATACATTTCCAACAACGTAAGAATCAACTCAATATGAGTCCATACGAAAACTTTATGCCATTTAGAGTTGACTTTCCTGTTTTTCCCACCATAATTCGAGATGATGCCATGTTGGCCCCCATAACTAAAGAAAAAGTTGCTAGTCACATGATCCTGATGAAGAATTTTCTAGAATATTCCATATTGTAGCTCTAGTTAACAGTTGAGGGAGTCAAACCTAACTATCAATATGCTATAAGTTTGTGTTATAACTGGGCCACTGGGAGGAAAAAGGATTCCATTCTTTTCAAGTGTATGTGTTCCATAGACAAGAAAAGTATTTGAGAGGGATAGGGAGAGAGACCACATAATATTTGTATGCACTATAGTAGCTCATGGGCCAAAACCCTTACTTCTTTGTACTCACAACCATTTTTTATTCAAAGAAAGAGAGTAAAGCAACTTCACCTTCCTCCTAGGTTTTATCCTGGAATGGTTTCTCACATTATATCTTGTGTCAAATTGTGGTTTGTGAATTTTTATTTCACTCTTCTCTATTTTCTGCATAAAACCCTCATTGTGTAGATTTCACATTTTTTTGGTATAATTTATCAGATTTGTTGTGTTGAATTTTCCAGTGGAACATTCATGGTAGTTTACAGATCATATTGTTATAAAAGTCAAGTTTCTTTAGTTATATTATAGATATTTGTGAGGAGTCTAGATCGACTTGTTAGGGTCTTGTAATTTATAGGATCTCAAGGTGATTGAGTATTCTATCTCAGAAATCTTATATTGTAATTAATTGTCAATCTACAAATGATTTCCAAATAAAAGAAAAATAGAATAAAATTGAAAATAAGGTATAAATAAAAAAAAAGAGGAAAACAAAAAACATTGAAAAAGAATGAAAGATAGAACCCCGTGAAAAGAAAGAAAAACAAAAGAAGAAATAATACTGAAAGTTTTGAAAATCTAAATGCCACTACCGACAGATAGTTCTCTTATCATTGATAAATAAAGGTTGTGTGAAGCCTATTTAAAATGCCACAATGAATAGTTATTTGTTTAATTATATAGTATAATCATGCTTAAATAGGTTTAAATTTCTGTAAATTAGACCAGAGAATAAGGATTTGCCAAACAATTTAATCTTGGTAAATCAATAGTTAGGTAGAAATTGACATTGATTTGACTGTTTAATCTGAATCAATAGGAGAAATAAGTGATAGTATTTAGATAGTTTTTCATTTTTTATAAAAGAAAATAATATGGGTTTTCTAGTCTAAATGCACCCCCTTTAGAAAAATAAAATGTTAGCTTAGTTAAAGGGTAGGTAGAAATAGTTGGTTTATAAATATGCTTATGTCCCTTTTTCCCCAAGTCTCAAAAACATTGTAAAAAGAAAAATTGCATGATGGGATAAAATGTTTTTATAAATATTTCATATTTTGACCTTTATCCTAAGTTCAAAAGCAAGGAATAAAGGTGTGTATAGAAAAAGTTCTTTCGTTGTTTGTGGTTAAAAGGGCCCACAGTCAAAACTTTGGGATTCACCCATCTACACGATCAATGGCTCATATCTTCCCCCCCCCCCCCCCCCCCTCCATCCTACCTTTATTGTCCGGGGGGGATCTAAAAAGGCATTTTCCCCCCACCAAGCTCCATCCTAACATGTTGCCTTCTCATCATTTTTCACCCCCCTGTTTGATACTTCTTATCACCTCTTACCCCATGTGAAACCACCTTCCCCTCATCCGCTTTACCATGTCCCTACATTGCCACCTTCGCCACTCATGTTGTGCCACGTTGCATAACCATTGCCCAATTGAATGTGTTCTTGACATAGTTCCCATTGTGCATTAAAATCTCCCTCCCAGGTAACCATTCAACCTTTAACGATCTTGTGCCAAACCTCTAATAGGAATTACATCTCTACCTTTAAAAAACATCCGAACCATCCTCTTTCTCCCTTTCACTATTTATTCCCTATAATTCATAGTTTCTACAAGCGACCATTCTCAAAGCATTCTCTCAACCTGAACTGATGCAATTGTCAACACTCCTCCTCTTTTTCCCTGAAAATTCATTTACCTCAAACTGTTCCCAGTAAGCCTTCCTTTCCATCACTGTAATTGTTCATTGATCTAAACATGACTCCAAAGAGCAAGAAGGAGGAGAGCCCTATCAATCCATTGATCCCTCCCTCCATAGATTTAGACCACATTCCTTTAGTTTATAGGGATTATAGGATCAATGAAACACAATGTGACTCTGAACTTTTGGAGCTCTACTATTGGCTGGAGGACAAACATGTCAACAAAACAGATGAAATTGGACTCTAGAAGACCAATATTCCTCATTACATTTTCCCTCTTGTTGGCTTAAGGGGTCCTGACCTAGGTTCAAAGTTAGTTGCACCAACCAACAAAACCATACACTATTGTCCCTTTCAGAAACAACTTGCATAGCCCAAGTTGCGGTCTCACCCAAAGCAGTATGGGGGGATGTAAGAACAAAGTTTTTGCATCCAGAGACTAGTGTGATGTCTTCCAGCACCTCAGATATGCCTTCACACCGATCGATAAACTCTTAGGGAATGTTGCTACAACTCTATTAAAATAGCCTTCAAACTTTTGCAAAGGCCTATGACCAGTCCTTGCAGACATCTAGCAACATATTTGCCTACTTATGCGCATCACAGAGCAATTCTAAATTAGTGTTCGCATAGATTTACTTAGGTCATTAGTAAACATAAGAGAAATCACCAGAGTCTTTGTGAAAGTATTTAAACATGAATTGCGTACATTATTAAGACTTATTCAAGTGAATCACAAAACATTCAATCAATATTTTATAAAACAAATCATTCATCAGAAACATATAACATTGCAGAGATAAACAACAATACTCAGGAATTTCTTCAGAAAACTGTCTTTATTTATCTTCAATTCAAGGTTACAAACTCAAAACTACCCTATGCACATAGTTATAGGGGTCCACACACTTAGCCTTGGACTCTACCTAGGCCTTTGCACACTCATCTGCAAAGCCTTTCTTATTCTTTCTTACCCACTTCTTCTTCCTTCCTCCTGCCTTATAATTTCTAAGACACACCTATTTATAGCCCTTTTCATATAATGCCATGGTCCTCAAACAATGGGTGAATCTCAAAATTGACTCAAAACTTATCCAAAACAAGGGGCTAAGTCCCTTTGACTCTTATTCATCTACGTGCCTCGCATCAACAAATCACGAAGACTTTACATTATTTTACAAAACTGTACCAAAACTTGGATTATCTTAACCCCAAACTAACCCAGGTGACCCCATCCCAATAGACCCCCAACACAAAGATAGTGACTTGTTCTCGATTCACTCTACTGGTGTTGCGATCTTACTGCGAAGATCCCCCAGTTCCATGTGGACCACTACAACTTCGGCAATTCTCTGCATCGTTGCCTGCTGAACCTCCTCAACTAATTCTTCCATGGCTGGTCCTTCTACGATCAGCCTCATCATTTGTTGTGTTTGTTGTAGTCCTTTAATCTTGCCTTGAATGGAATTTGTGACCTAATATGCCTCCTCCAACCAAGGCTGCAGCATATCCTTTAGCAAGGCCTCCTTCTTTTGTGCTTCCTCGACCAGTGCCAATAGTTGTTTTCCTTACTGTAACATGGAAAGGCTTTGTGTTGGTGCTAAGGTGCGTGCAATCGCCCTAACCTCATCAAATTGGCGCTGCCTCTCCCTTACTTTTGTGTTCAATGTCTGTAGGTTCAGGTCCTCCTACAGATTGGTCAACAGCTCCATATCTTGACCAAATAGCATCACACATTTTGTGACTGTAGCATCCAAGGAAGCCATGACTTCCTTAATTGTGACTTCGCACCGCTCTCAGACCTCAGGCGGAGTTGTGGGCTGTAACTTTAATTGCAACTCTGAAATCTTCATGTTGAACTCAAACGTGACTCATCCAACTTCTTCTTTAGCCTCATGTACACCAGTGGCTAGTTTTCTGATTTTAGCTTTTGGTTGTGCATCCTCTGGGATGTGAAGTTCAGGCACTGTCTTACATGCCTCCGCTAATGCTAACTCTCGACACGAACTATGCACCTCTAGCACCTCATTTTCCTTTAGAGCCTGCATCTTTTTAGTGAACATTTGCTGATTATTGACTTTAATTTCACTGACAGTAGTGAGTTCTCGCTGCTCTCTGATCCTAAGCTCTTCTACAACTCCATGTAGTAATGCATGTAGAGATTCAAGGGATAGCGCAGCAAGGTTTAGTCCCATGTTTGTGAATTTGTGAAGTAGTGCACGTTGTTCATCTGTGTCGGTGTTGACTAAATCTTTAGGCAAGGGAAAGACTCTCACATCCTACCACTAGGCCATCTCGACAACTGTACTTTTCACCTGTGCCAAATTGCCTCATGCGTTGCTCGCTTTCCTAACATCCTCCTAGATGCAGTTTGCTTGGAGTTTCAATTCACCAATCTCTTCGAGATAACCTTTTGTTAATATCATGGGATCAACCTGTGTTCTATCAGATTTTTTATTCTTTCGCATTCCTCCCTGCTGCTCCATGCCACGTCTTTTCAAAATAAATGGGGTGCTCTACCCCTCATCACCTTCATCGCCTTGTCCTGAAAGCTCTTCTTCCTCCATCTCCGACAAAGGTGACTTGTCACCTTTTTGTGACTCACATTGTTCTTCTTCCCCCTGCTCCTTAGCATCGCGTTCTTGCTCCACATGATCCTTTTCTATGACTTCCATATTTTTCTAATCTGTTAGGGTATGCGCAACCTCCTTTCATTTCTGTGCAACAGAACTTTCCTCATTCGTGCTTGGTCCAACAGCTAAGTCTAATGGAGTGCACTACTCTGTAGGCCATTTCGATACAATCTCCTTCACATCCGTTTCTGGCACCAAATAGGGAAACTAGTGCCAGTTCTTCTCTAGATCCTTCCGCGCTTGGATATAGACTTTGTGGAAGTTAGCCTTGAATGCCACGTAGGCTGACAATCGCTTTAAAAAGGTTGGGAACAACCTCAAATGTTGATTGATGGCCGTATGGAGATCCATTTCCATAAGAAACTAAAATATCTTCATCTTTATAATACACGCGACATCCTTTGTAGACCATAAGGAAGCAAATTTCACTGTCTCTGGTAATCCTTCCTTGAGCAGAGGAAATTGGCTATCCTCTGTCAATTTCCATGCAATGAGCACAATTGACAGCAATAACCAAGCGTAGTGGAATGGCTTGGTTTCGTCCTGGGCTTTGCAGTAGTTCGCTAGGAACTCTTGACAGAGGTATCTTGCCCAATTAAGTTGTATACCTTTCACGCACTATGCAGCAATGGAAACTATGGGCATCAGAACTTCATCGACGCGACATTTTCACATCACCTTCCCTGCTAAAATATGGGCATCCAATTGAATTGCCTAGTCTCTTATGGAAATAATGAAATACCCTCATGATTGCTTGAGGAGGCCATAATCCCTCTTCATCCTTTATGCAAGGTATTTCTCCCTAGTCTTCTCGCTAAACTCTTTAGCCGGGTTTGCGCCTTTGTAAGGCAGGTGCGTGATTTTGTGAATTAGCATGTCTGTAATGGGGATAGGCTGTTCTAGCCATAAACATCCATCGTGCACCAATGTGAGGAGCTGGTACACACATATCATATTAATGGGGGTACGTTGATAGTGGGTCACCCACAACAGATTGAGAAACCCTGATTACTCGACATCCTGGACCCATTCCTTCGTTTCCAGCACTATAACACTTATTTATTCATAATAGACCCTCCACATATACTTGTTCACCGCCAAGTGTGGAAAATTAGTGTGGTCTGTGAGGTCCCAATCCTCCATTTTCAACAGTGGGATTGTTGTGACCCAAGGGCCTTCAAAAGGGACTTGCTTAAGTAGAATGTGTGTGGATATTGTGAACTTCTCGACATTCGGGTCCTTCGTGACCTTTGATTTTCCCTTCTACATAGGGATATACTTAGGGAGCCTTATCATGGGTTCCACTCCATCTGCATCAATATCCTCTGTTCCCTGGACTTCTTATGCCTCCAGGTCCACTACTTTCTCTGACTGCTTATCCTTCTTCTATTTCTACGTTTCAGTATGCTTTTTGGGGGATGTGTGCACTAGCACTGGCTTTTTCTGCTTTTCCTTTGTTGTGGGTTTCTTCTCTTTCTTTGTAGGTTGTTTTTTCTTTTTTTATGGTCTATTTTGGCCTGGGCGACCTCGGCATCATGGGCACTGTAGGCGTAGCTTCTCACTTGACACTTCCGATCTCGGTGCGTCAGACAAAACTGCTTCTGAACTCAGGGCTTCGGCAGGGTTGGTGGTAGTCATTCTCTCCATAAACAACTCGCGGGCTTCAGGAGAAATGATTGCTCATGACAGGAATTCTTCCCAAAATGCTCGAATCGTAGGCAACAGACAACGAAATTCAACAACAATTCTGAGAGTGCAAAGTGTTCTCTATTCAACTGGCATGCATAATTTATAGGGAGTTTTGAATTCAAATCCGATCGTTCTCCCTAATTTCTGATAATAAATGCTACTTTTGTGGTAGATCTTCAATGATTTTTTCCTTAAATGCCACCACCCCACTCCACTTAACTGTCTTATGGCCGTCAAGTCATGAACAGTAACTCCAATGGTCACTTTTTTGTTGTGTTGTGTGCTACCTTTGCATCTCCATCAGTCTTCGCGTAGCCTGCTCGCTGCATTGTCCTCCCAGCTAGGTAGCGTAGTTTATAGCCCTGTGCTCCCTTGCAACTTCCTGGATCACTAAGACTATGCTGCTACAATATAGTCATTATGTAGGATCCCATGTATATAGCTTCAACCTCCTCCCATTCACTTTTCTCGAGAAGGGTTCCCCATTTAGGTTTGCGAGTTGAACTGCACCTCCATTTGTAATCTCTTTAACAATATATGGCCCTAACCAATGCATCTATAATTTACTCGGAAATTTAGTGAATTTACTATCATATAACATGACAAGATCGTTTACCTTGAATGTGTGAAGCTTGATGTGGCGATCATGCCATGCTTTTTCACATTCCTTCTGCACTTGTTGATGGAATCTTGCCAAACATCGATCTTCTTTAAGCTTCATTAGTTGTGCGAACCGTTCCTCCAAGGCCTCACAATCTATCATACCCGTCAGAGCTACTATGCACAATGTACTCCATCGGAGTTATAGCTTTGACCCCATATACTCTGAACAACGTTTGCCATGTCAGCTTCTTACAAGTAGTCCTGTAAGCCCATAGTACTGCAGGTAGGTGCACATCGAAGTCATTCCGTTGTGTGTTACAAATATTTGTCAACAAGTTCTCCAAAATATTGTTAAAGGCTTCAACAATCCCATTTTCCTGTGAGTAATATGGTGCACTCTTCTGATGGTAGACATGGGATTCTTCAGTCAACGCGTTGATCGTTTCGTTCAGAAAGTGCACACCCCGGTCACTCATCAATACTTTTGGGCTGCCAAATCTAGTTAAGATGTACTCAAACAAGAATTTTTCCATCATAGCCCTGAACAATGTTTAACCAGCTATGCCTTTGCCCATCTAGTGAGATATTCCATCACAGTGATAATATAAATCACGCCCATTTTCTTTCCAGGGGGCTAAATTGGCCCAACAAAATCAATCACCTATTTCTCAAATGCCTGCAAATATGCATGAGGATGTAGTGGTAACTCATCCCTTTGTGATGGTCTGCCAGTTCTTTGACATGCATTGCATGCCTTACAATATGCCTTAGAATCATTGTGCAAATTTTGCCACCATAGACCCGCATGCAAAATCTTCTGCACAATTGTCTTTCTTGCATAATGACCTCCCACAGCTCCCCCATGAGCTTTAGCGAGAATGTTATCCCCCTCAAAGTCTGACACATATCTTCGCAATATTTAATATGCACCCATCTTATACAGATGTCCCACAATGACTAAAAAATCAGCCAGGTACACTACTAATTCCTTATTTTGTTGACTTGTATATCCTTCCAATGCCATCCCCATAGTTAAGAAGTGAGTAATTTCTGCAAAATGATCATCTGCTACGCGCAGCACAAAGAGATGCACATATGGCAACCCTTCCTCCAGATTATTAGGCTCCTCTCCTGTTTCAATCTGCGACAGATGGTTAGGTCTTGCATTTAACCTTCCTTGCTTCACAATGACCTCAAAATCATACTCCTGAAATAAGAGCAACCATCTGCAGATCTTCCCCCCCAACATAGGCTTGTTGACCAAGTATTTTAAGGTAGAATGATCTGTGTACATCTTGAAAATCCCTCCTAACAGATAATGCCTGAATTTTTGCAGCACATACACCATAGCCAATCCTTCGCGCTCAGTCATTGAATATTTTTTCTCAGCCTTCGATAACTTCCTACTCACGAAGGCTATAGGATGGTCCATTCTCCTTCACCGGCCTGCTTTAACACTACACCCAACGCAATGCAAGAGGCATCCATGTGCACATGAAACTCCTTCCAATCAGGGAATATCAATATTGGCACAATGACCATATTTTCTTTCAACACATCTAGGCTACACTAACATTCTTCGTCCAAATAGAGTGTTGTGTCCTTTTTTAGCAGTTTCTCCATGGGAATAGTAATTTGAGAATAATATTTGATAAAATTTCTATAGTATCCCTTATGTCTTAGCGTCGCACACAACTGCTTGACATTCCTAGGGGCTTCCAAATTCACAATTACCACAATCTTTGCAGGGTCCACCACCAATCCTTGCTCGTGCACCACGTGACCCAGCAAGATCCAAAAGGGAACACATCATATGCATTTCTTCAAATTCACCATGATCTGGTATCTGTGACACGTATCCAACATCAAGTGCAAAATTGTTATATGGTGCTTCACTAATCCAAACACCATCCAATCATCAAAGTAGACTTCCAGGAACTTATGAATGAACTCTTTGAACACTACTATGACTACGTGGGAAAGTATTGCAGGTGCATACTTAAGCCCAAATGACATCACAGTGTATTGAAAACAACCCCACTCCGTTGTGAAGGTCGTTTTTCTCCTATCCTTTGGCGTGATCTTGATCTGATGATACCCAGAAAATTTGTCAGTAAGGGAATGGGTCATGGGAACACCCATCATTAAACTTCTGCATATTTGCGCAAATCCTTATTTCACCTTTTTGTTTCTTCTCCTGAACCACCATTGGGCTCACCTAATCAGATTCTTCAACTGGTTCTATGATGCCTGCCTCCAACATCTTATCCAGCTTTTGGCGAACATTTTTGTTGTATATAGCATTAAGGCGATATGACCTTTGTTTAATAGGCTTCATGTTTGGCTTCAAAGTGATCTTCATAACACCCAAATCACCATCTATGCCCTTCAAATCTGAAAATTTAGTAGGGAAGAGATCCTGGTATTCGTGGAGTAGCTTAGTGAGTTTATCCACTGTATCGTCATCCCAATAATATCCAACTTTCGTGAACTTCGGTTCTACTTTAGTGCCAATGTTTACTTGCTTTGTCCTCAACGATGCGGAGGTGTCCAATTTTTCTATTTGTGGGCCTTTTACTTCGCGATGCCCTTCTGCCTCTTGAATATTAAGGTTTCTTTGATCTTCATCTTCCTCTTTAGTGGTCACATTACATCATTCTAGTGCATGGCACAGCTGGGTGCTCCAATCTAGTTGGGTCCATTCCATAGTTTCCATCATCGTTTTGAAGATAACTACCTTAATCTCTTGTAGTGCTTCATCAATGCTTGCGAAGCTATCCTCAAAGTTGATGGTCAATAAGAATCCTTCCTTCAATACATCCCATTCCGCAGTGCCATGGCAGAGTTCCATTTCTAGATACTAGTTCATGGGAATTGTATCCAAAGTATGGAAAAATACGTCTAAAATATGATTAAATTTGTATTCTTTATTTTTTAGATAAGAATCTTACACTAAAATATTAAATTATTGTTATTTTAATTTTAAAAAAATAATAATTAATTTTCAATTGTTAAAATTATTTTATAAAAATATAATGAAATCACATCTTAAAAAATTAGAATAAAAAAATATTATTATAATTAAATTTATATTTATATTCCTCGATGGGGTGACTGTGGATAGGGATGCGAGGAAGGGGGTGTGTGTCTGCTACCCTAGTGATCCTCCTGGAAATTAAACACAAGGTGATGTGACACCCATGGGACATGCCCCCTCGTGTCAGAATTGAAGTCGTGGTAATGTGACATTTACTTTATTTAATGGTTTATATGTTGGCTTATGGAGTCAACGTGAAGTGGCATGGAAGGAAGTCTATTTTCTAGTTGTGGGTGGGTCATTCTAGTATGGGATGTATGTTGGGGCATATTCTACCTACCTTTGTTAAGTAGGTTTTGGAGGGTAATGGAGTTGGTTCTTTGTGTGTCGTGCGAGAGATTGTGAAGGGAAGCATTTGTTGTGTTTTGGGAGATAGGTGTGGAGGGATACTAGCTCATTAGAAATTTAGTTGGGATCTTGGAATAGGGCATTACTGCTTGAAACTACTTGTATTATTAACTAACCAAAGTTTATCAGAATTTGTCGTAGGAACATTGGTTGTGCTCCAACCTTAATTTTGGACACCCCATGTCTCAAACAAGGTAAGAATTTGCGGTTCCTTTCTTTGCTCAGTCCTTTTCTTATATGAAGTTTTTGGTCGCACTAGTATTTTATGGGGACGTGGGTTACGAGCTGAAGCTCTTGGTATATTGAAATCTCTATGAAAGTTTTGGGTTGTTGGGGGATTCCTATTTTACTATAGGGTTGAAGGGCTCAGATAGGGAAATATGCACCTAGCCTCTCCAATGTATGGCCTGGTAATATTTTCGACCCTTGACAATGTACTTTCCTAGTGATTTTTGGTGTGGGTTGAGGAGGGCATGAAGTCTATAGCCTTGGTCCTGAGTTCACTAGAGTCAAATTTGTGTTTGGTTAGTCTCCCTTTGCACCTATTTGGAGGTCCTATGTTTTTAGTATTTCTTTGTGTTAATTCTATCAGTGGTGGAGTTTGTGGTTATTGTGGGCAGACCATGGTATCACTTTACTAGCACCACCATTACACTGTTTATGTGTCATCTTGCGGTCATTGGCCCAGCCTTAGAAGGGGACCTCTGGGTTCTTTTCAATAGTGGTGAGCAGTGAATATGTTTGCAGCTTTAAGCATTGGAAGATGATGTCTCAATGTGTTCTGGAGAATCCATAGCTATGGGGTGATTGAGTTATATTATAGTTGTGTTGTTTGGAGGATCATCGTCATTTTTTGGGTAGCGGCCTTGTTAGCAATGCCTCACCAATGTGGATGGGTGCTAAGAGTTGTGGGGGAAAGAGGTCAACGCAGGGGGAGCTTGCACAAAGATCACAACCAGGGTGAGGTTTTCGACCCAGTCGCCACTCAATCATCTATCACGATGGTTTGTCCACTCCACCAGATGATATTGGCAGTGTTTTGAGTCAAATTACTCACTCTAGATTAGCTCGGCAAGGATTAGCATCGTAACCATAATCTCATTATAAGTTTTATGAAAAGAATTCAATGCAACCAGTGGCAAATACATGATTGATCGGCTAGCTTGATGTGGGGATAAAGGCACATTTAAGAGAAGTTGGATTGATTTGATGGTAGGTTGGCCCATATAGAGAAGCATGCGTATTGTGGTTTCAAACCTCTTCCATCTTGGGTTGGGACCAGACCACCTTGCTCCGGTCAACTCTTCTAATTTCTAATGATTGTTAGTTGTATCTTGATCTTGCACGTGTTTTCGTGTCATTTTTGTTTCCAATTTTAGATATCAATATTATTTTGGAAACGTGCTATGTATTTGGGTTTGCACCTATTAGGCAATAATATTTTGATAAGTTATATTTTCAAATGTAATCTTTTAACTTAATAAAAACTCCTTAATTCAAAAAATAACTTATATTTATATATTTTAAACATCAACTTTTAAATAAACTATCAAAATATTCGTATTATAATTCAAAATATTCACACCAATTTTTTATTTCTGAACTTAATTTCCACTAATACCACCTCCCACCTCCACCTCCCAAATAATAACAGTGGCCCATTAAGTTAGTTTTAATGGCTAACAAAGTCGACATAAATTGATATTGCAACAATCAAAATATTCAAGCAAGATGTCTTGATGTTATGTTGTGAATAATATCCTATGCAACGAATACGCTTTCCCACTTTCAAAAAAGATTTGAATGATAGATTATAAATTAGTTCTAAACTAAAGGGAATGAACCATGTCTCATGGTTATGGAACCTAGAGTAGATCAATGCTTTTTGAAATGGTTGAATTAATCTTATGATAAACGATTTGTTCTGTGTTTTTTTTATATAGATTAATAATGGATGATATTATAAAAGTATTGTTCTATGAAAACATTTAACAGTTTAAAATGATAAATTTAAAGTTTATAAAATTGAAAAACAAACTTACAAAGCAAATCCAAACTAATCTATTTTTAAGTTTATAGGAACATATTTTTATGTATTGATTTAATATATGTAACATTTTACAACACATATAATATTAGTTAAGGATAAGGCCTAATACAAGTGTTATTAATTGATTACAAATTTCACTTGGGTGGTTGAAGTGTTATTGGTAAAGGAGGTAGTTGAGTTGTTCATAAAATTGAGAGAAACATGTTTTGTAAGTGGCATATAGGTATTTGATGTGTTATTAGTAACAAAATAAGTAAAGGGTTCATTAGATAGAGTAAAGGTGTTATGGGCAATAGGTGTTGGCCTATTTCTGTTTCCATTGATGTCACCTATTGATGTATGTACTCATGAGTACCTATGTATCATCTTGGCTTGTTGTACACTTTTTGAGAGCTACCATGTTGATGTAAAATGTTTTCATAAGTCTTAGAAGGTCTGTAGAAGAGATGCAATTAGGTAATAAGGCCTCATCTGAAGCTGAACTACATGTGTGCTAGAGGTCTCGTTGATGATCTGTGTAGAGTCTTTTTGAGTTATGTAGCTAGTTTCCTGATGTCAATTTGGGTTTGGATGGATGGTTGACAAGTCTTATCAACCCCTTGAAGCTCTGTTGCAAGTTTGAGGGCAAGATCTCTTGTTTTAGCTTATGCTTTGCCTCAATCGTATCGATAAAGGCTTGTGGGAGCGACTGAAACTTCTCAATCACTGGCTTGATGTGTTGTGGGAGTGACTAATTGGATCTAATTAGCGTTGTGCAAGGAATTGAAGAAAAATACAGAAAAATCTCTAGATTTTACACGCTCATTTGGAATTAAACTATTTTTGGCAAAACTTATTGTCGGAATCTTCTAGAAAAAGGTCGGGACAAGTTGTGGGGCCTCAAGAAAGTGACCAAAGTTGAAATTATCAAAAGGCTAGTGGAATGAGTGGCTTGATTTGGTCAAAATTTCTAGCTCAATCAAATCTTGAGGATGTGAATAGGATTTGGGCAAGCTCCATCATTTGAAGAATTAATTGATCTCATGAATTACAAATATGTGAAGGTGGGAAGTTCATTTGGTTGGTTCTTTAGCAATGTGAGTAAGTGAGTGTGCATTAGTTATTAGTGCACAACCAATGAGTTTTGTAGTGAGTTCAAAGTTTTAGAATTGTAGTGTGCTTCAAAGATTATTCTTCAGTAGTGTTTTATAGTTGTGTGCAGAGATTGAAGATCAGTTTGAATAGTGTGTATAGAGATATTTGTTCTCTCATTTGGAGTGTCGATTTGTGGCTACATTATTGTGCTTATTAGTTGTTAGACTTGTTTATGCAACAATGTTTTCAATTTTGAACTTCATTATCTTATTACTAAATTGTTTGTACTTGGCATGAGGCTTCAAGCTAAGTGCATGTTGATTGTCTATTGTAGGAGTGAGTGCTCCAAGTTGGTTGTAGACAACATTTCTCATTTCATTCAAGGGATGGGTGCTCCATTGCTAGTGGTGGCTAGGTGATGTAATGTAAATGAAAATACTTTGAATCAATAGATAATAAGAAGAAGCAACAAATAGTTCGATGGGTTTTTTCCCTGGAGGGGGGTTTTTACACTTAAAATCCAAGTGTCTACATGTGATGATTATTTGTGTTTTCCATATGCATGATCTTCTTATATCTTTCTAAAGTAAATTTATGAATAAGTTTTAATTGTAGAAATAATTTTTATAATTCAGTAATACTGATTCACACCCCCCCCCCACCCCAAAGTATTACTTTTGCATAAAAATTAGTATCATAGCCAACTCCTTTGCTACAACTTGACCGCTAAAAGAAGAATTTGAGAAGGGACAATGGTCGTCCATGATGTGAAAGTTCCATTTTTTATGGTGAAAACTACAACTTATGGAAGACGAGCATGGAGGGGCTCCTCATGAATTTAGGTGTGGATGTATTCTCTACTGTGGTATCTAGATATGTTATTATTGATGTTCTCCCTTCAAAAAATGATGATAAGAAGAGGTATCAAAACAATGTCAAAGCCATAATTTCCATCAATGCATCACTTAGTGAGAATGAGTCGATAAAAGTCACATGTTGCAAATCAACTAAAGATGTTTGGGACAAATTTGAGGATAGCTATGAAGGTGATCATAAGATGAAGAAAGTGAAGCTCCAAACCTATAGGATTAGGTTTGAGAGATTGAAAATGAAGGAAGATGAAACTGTTGCAGGATATTTCAAAAGAGTTGAAACAATGACCAATCTGATCAAGAGCATAGATTTAAAATTTAAAGATGAAGTCATTCTTCAGAAAATCTTGATTTCTTTACCAGCAAGATTTAACCCCAAGGTTTCTGCTATTGAGGAAATATCTAATTTGAGCACTCTCACTATGAAGCAATTGCGTGGAATTCTTACAACTTATGAGATGTGTATTGTTGAAGAGAAAATTGAATCTAGTGAAGTTGCATTCAAGGCCTCTAAGAAGGTCAAGGCTGTTACCAAAAATATCAAGAAACTTCCAAAGAAAATCAAGGAAGAAGAAGAATACTCAAGTAGTTAATCTGATGAAGAATTTTCTCAGTTTTCCAATAATTTAAAGAGAGGTACTGATCAGGTGCTCAAACTTAGGCTCAAAAATCAATGTGTCAGAATCTTGATAAAATTAGTTTTAGATCGAATAGCTTGTCATTATGATTCCAACGGTGTGAACGACACTCAAATCTGAGCTCATATGCAAAATTTAGAGCAAGTCAAAGTTTAGGTTTAACTTGGACACATGCCAGGATTGGATGATGTGGAAAGGACCTCCAACGAATGGGGAGGAACCTAGTGGCAAGCCTCCATTGACCCCCACATATCGCAAATCGCATGTCGCATGCGAGTCGGCGTTAAAATCAGCCCCAAAACAACCAAGGTGTGATGCGATAAGGTAGGTGGGAAGTCATTAAAGAATCACCCCTGAGTAGGGAAGGGATGTGATGCGATGGATCACAGATCACAATCGCACTTTGCAGGAAAACAAAAGTCCCACATATATGGACTGTCGATACTCTGCCAAATTGCAATTTGTGAAAGGATCCCGGATGCAATATGTTTATCTGTTGCAGTTAATACTTTCGTCGGGTCTACCACATCGCAATCGTACATCGACTGTCGTGTTCACAAACTATAAATCCCACTGGTTTCCTCTCCAATTGCGATTTGTGATAAATAGTTGACCGACAAATTATGGCCTGCCGCACGGTGAACTTTTCACCCAGTTAGCACATTTTTGGGGCTAATTTGTAGGATCATGCTGCAAATGGGGAAATTTGTGGAGCGAATATTGGGAGAACTAGGAGAAGTCATAAATTCTTCATTTTTCCACCAAATTGGACGAAATAAGAGGCTATATAATGTTGGAAATAATACTGAGAGGGGGGGGTGAATCAGTATTATCAGATCAATCAAACTTTTCAATTTCATACTCAGAAACATATACGCTACTTCAATTAAGTGAACCCGCGTGTACACGCTACTGTGTCTAATGAAACTCGCGTATATCCAAAGATCTTATAATTCAGTTAGCTTAATCTTCAGTAAATGCATCAGATCATTATTAAGCATATTAACAGTAAACAGGTGCAGAATAACAGAACAGAACATCACACAAGAGCCACACACATGAACACAAAGATATAAGGTGGAAACCCAATGTGGGTGAAAACCACCTGCTGCAAGTCATCTCAATCTTCTTCTTAATAAGAAAATCCTTTTACAATATTTGTACTGGTGCAGTCTTATACCAGTACGGGAGCTACAACCCCCTTTGCTCTTGTACTAGCCGATCCATTTACTAGTACGCAGGCTGCTACCTGCTACAATGCTCCAAAGATCTCCTTTAGCTTTTGTACTAGCTTAGATACTAGTACGTAGGTGCTTGCCTACAATCTTCTCACCTCCAGGTACCACGTTTCATCAATTTTCAGACTGGATACACTGAAGCACAACACATAATCTGTAAGGCCACTTTTCATCCAATTTTCATACTTGACCCATAACTATCATTGAAGCTCAAAACAATCATCAAACTCTGAATCACTGAAACCCTGTTAACAACAGTCACCAGAACACAGAGCAGACACAGAACTCTGTAATAACCATCAGATCCATCTGCAACTTCAAATATTAAGGTTTACGATGTATACGCTACTTCGATGAATCAAACCCGCGTGTATACGCGCTTTTATCAAAGCCAACCCGCGTACAGATCTAAAAATAATTTCTCATAACTTGCAGCTGTACCAGACATCAGTAATACTCATAACACTTATAGAACAATACATGCGTCAGTATGTAGATCTAGAATAAGCATCATAAAGATAGTTCATTTCAAACCATTTGATCCCGATCTCTCCTTAGATCTAGTTCTCCATCAACAGGTGAGATCTCTCCTTAGCTCAGATCAAGCAATGCATCATCAACCCATAACCCTGCATACTGGATCTAATGCTTCATCAGATATTCAAGACATTTCAGATGCACTTGCCTAATGATTTCCTTCTCCTTATATAGCCTTAGGCCTTGTTCAATACCAAGAGCCAAAACCATAGTAACACAATACCATCAACTTCAAAACTAGGGATCGACACGCCCGTCGAGACACAATGGTCCGAAACCATAGGCACAACTTCCAAGGACTAACAGCCATGGACCAAAGGTACTTTTCCACATACACGCGCTTTTGATGAAGCCAACCTGCGTGTACACGCGACTTGGGCTTAACGAACCTGCGTGTATGAACTTTCTCTTCTTCTTATAGTCTGATCATCAATTCCTTGCTGCTGACCTTCTGTACTATGATTTGTCATCAGTGAGGTTTGCCATCAAGGACAACACTTATCTCATAATGCCAACAATCTCCCCCTTTGGACTTGATGGCAAAGCTAACTTGTCACACTTAGTATTAGCATCTGATTCCTTTGAGCTGTCCTCCATCAGTCACATCTGATATCTCTTCTGAAGATTCATCATCTGATTCCTTTGAGCTATCCTCCATCAGTCACATCTGATATCTCGTCTGAAGATTCATCCAGTTATACATAAGTGAGATATGAGAGGGTTGCCATCAAGTACAACACATGCATCATAATGCCAACAATCTCCCCCTTTGGACTTGATGGCAACAACACCAAATCACTCTCCCCCTTTGACATCAAGGGCAAAGGGTGGACCAAGATATTCTCTTCCTTTGCTGAATCATTCCACTGTCCATACTCCCCCTGAGTACCTGCTGAAATCTCTGAATAGTCTCCCCCTTTGTATATGCCAAGGTGTACCAATCTGTTCATGCTCCCCCTGAGTACATGCTGAATCTCTGTACCGCTGAAGTGTGTTGTACATGCTCTTCCTGACTGTAGGCAATATCTGCAAAAGATGTTCTTCAAGAAGAACATGACTCTATACATCATAAAGGACCTTCCTATCACTTAGGACTCATACATACATCCATCTCTCAACTAAGTGAGGATATACAAAAATTGACTCATCCACCCAACCAAGTGGGAATACATCAAAATTTTATATATGACAACCAATCACATTGCATCAATCATCCCAGGCATAGTGGGGAAACCAAAATAGGCCGTTACATGACCTTGACACCATGAAAGAGATACCACAAAAGAGATATATGACATCAAGACTTATGAAAGTCACCAGCAGCATCTGATAATCACCATTCAGATCAGCAACCAAGAGATCCTTCTGTTCTCCTTTCGCCTTTGTTCCTCCTGAAATCAACACCAAATGTGAACTAGAACCAAAAGCTTTAAGATAATGCCAACAATGCATCATTGGAAGATTATCTGCTCCCCCTGAACCTGTGCCAGATGATCTCTGTCAGACCTATATCAGACTTTCTGCAACCAACATCTGTCCCTGCTGATTTCCTTCAAATCTCCATATACGCGTCTGTATACACATAAACAAGCGTATATACGCAGATAACCCTTACGTAACACGCGTACACCATATACGTGACTATCCCCTTGTAAAACGGCGTATGCACGCGGATATCCTTTAAACAACACGCGTACACAAATTTCCATATCAGCAACCTGTAAATGTCCTGTAGAGAATAGGTCATCAACCTATAACAAGGTATGTCTGCATCAATTCATCCCTTTGAACAGAATTCAGAGTCATTCACATTGTATCATGTGTGAAACCACCATAGCCATTTCATCAAGCTCTACATGATCCAAGTATCATTACTTGGGAACATCTGCATCAATTAACATATGTAAGGATCAACCTATCATCATATAGATAAGAACTCATCACCATGTCTTCAACAAAGCAATTTTGAGTAGTCATCCATGTATCAGCACTATGTATCTTGAGCTTGACTCTTTTGACAAAGCTTCTTGATATCATCATCAGCAACAATCCTTATCCACATGAGTGCCTGCATCATAACTGTATGATCTTTATGCATATGACAACAGCAGTATATGAGTGACTCATCATCAAGTGAGGAAGATGTGTATTCAAGCTTTGTACTTCTCCTTGTCCTTATGAAGATCACCATGTAAGCACCATATATGCATCATCAAAGAATCAACCATAAATCTGATCTGAACATCTTCTATGTAACTTCAAGAATCATATGAGAGTTTATCATAGACAACTCACAACCACATCATAGCAAGATATATCATTTAGCCATCAAGGATTATAAACCATAATGCCAACAATGAATTACTAAAGGCACATGCTCCCCCTCAACCTGTGCCATCTGTTAGATCTGATCATGCATATATCAGCAGTAAGCATCAAGACATCATCATCATCATCAAGTTAGGATAAAAACACTTCTAGACATCTTACAAGTATCAATACATTTTTCACACATCCTCAACAGACTGTAACAATTAACCAATAGAGCAAATAATGGACTGAATCATGTCAGATCCCTTTTCTGAGCCTGTCCCCACTGCTTTTCCTCAGACTGACATATACGCGACTTTGCAGTGTCTAACTCGCGTATATACGCGACTTCCCTTTAAGGAACTTGCGTATGAGATTCAGGACACTGAAGGCTTACACTTTCAGCTCCCCCTGAGTCTGATATGTCTGTGCTGTATTGTGCTGACTGTACTTCCTTCTTCCTCCATATCTTCAAGTGTGATGAGGTTTTCTCCTTTTGGTGTGATGTCCATCCTTTGTTCCTGCATCCCTTTGCTATATGTCCAGGCTTGTTACATGCATAACATCTTACATGTTTCATATTCCTCTTGTAGCAATCAGCAGCTTTGTGACCAAACATATTGCAAGAAAAACAATATCCATTAAAGTACCTTGATTGAGATGACCTGTTTGCATAATGATCTTGAACTCTTCTTCTTCTACATCTAGCTGCAACATGTCCAAGATTATGACATACATAACATTCAACATTATTCATAGGAGGAGTAAAGGATTTTCTTTGAGGAGTCTCTTTCCTTGATTGTTGATGGGGTTGACCTTTCATCTCCTTGTTGATCATTTTAGATTTCTCTTTAGAGTTCCTTGCCTCACCTTGTGAACTAGATTCACCTTCAACAGATTCATGAAAACCAAGACCAGTCTTGATTGCAGGAGACCTTTGACTACTAAGAATATCATCCAAGGCTTTAGTACTATCTTGAAATCTCAAAAGTTTATCCTTTTCTTCTAATTTACCTTTCAAGATATTTACCTCAACTTGAAGTTGTTCCTCCTTTTCTAGACATTGCTTCTTCATGTCTTCTCCATCTTTTCTTCCTTCTTCCATTTGTTGCCTTAGATTGAGTATCTCCTTTTCTTGCTTTTCATACAGATCCTGCTGAATTTGACGAACTCTGAAGGCACATTCCAACTGTGATTTTAAGCTGATGACTTCGTTGTCTTGTTTTTCAATTGCTTGGTGTAGATCTTCATTCTGCTTCTTGGATTCTTCAAGATCTTCCTTTAGTGAGAGGATCGTAGCTTCAAGATTTTCATAGTAGCTGGATCTATCTTTGAGTTTCTTGATGGTTGTGCTTCTTTCGTTGACTTCTTTTCTTAATGATGTCACTTCATGCTGCAATTTTTGACATTGGTCTTCCTTGTCCTTGAGTAGCTTTCTTACCTTGTTTCCTTCTTCTAGTTGGGCCTTTAGTTTGGTAACTTCTTCTTTGAAAGCACATTCCCTTTTGTTCAATAGATCTTGTTGATCTTTAACTTTGTCTTCAAGCCTTCTAAATACTGCCTCTATTTGATACTTTTCTTGCTCACGCATAAAAGCATGTTCAGTAGTTTCACTATCACTTCCATCACTTTCACAAGGAAATATAGCAGGAACATCAGATGATAACACATTCATACCTGATAATGATTCTGAATCTGATTCTGAATCTGAAGAACTTCTTATACCTAATCCCCAATCGATTCTCCCACTGTCATAGTCCTTCTGAGATGTCTTCTTCTTCTTATGAGCTTTCTTCTTAAGCTTCTTTCCCATTATTCCACGGATCTCCTTCAAGCGATCAAGCTTCTACCAAAGGACCTGCTCTGATACCAATTGTTGGAAATAATACTGAGAGGGGGGGGTGAATCAGTATTATCAGATCAATCAAACTTTTCAATTTCATACTCAGAAACATATACGCTACTTCAATTAAGTGAACCCGCGTGTACACGCTACTGTGTCTAATGAAACTCGCGTATATCCAGAGATCTTATAATTCAGTTAGCTTAATCTTCAGTAAATGCATCAGATCATTATTAAGCATATTAACAGTAAACAGGTGCAGAATAACAGAACAGAACATCACACAAGAGCCACACACATGAACACAAAGATATAAGGTGGAAACCCAATGTGGGTGAAAACCACCTGCTGCAAGTCATCTCAATCTTCTTCTTAATAAGAAAATCCTTTTACAATATTTGTACTGGTGCAGTCTTATACCAGTACGGGAGCTACAACCCCCTTTGCTCTTGTACTAGCCGATCCATTTCCTAGTACGCAGGCTGCTACCTGCTACAATGCTCCAAAGATCTCCTTTAGCTTTTGTACTAGCTTAGATACTAGTACGTAGGTGCTTGCCTACAATCTTCTCACCTCCAGGTACCACGTTTCATCAATTTTCAGACTGGATACACTGAAGCACAACACATAATCTGTAAGGCCACTTTTCATCCAATTTTCATACTGGACCCATAACTATCATTGAAGCTCAAAACAATCATCAAACTCTGAATCACTGAAACCCTGTTAACAACAGTCACCAGAACACAGAGCAGACACAGAACTCTGTAATAACCATCAGATCCATCTGCAACTTCAAATATTAAGGTTTACGATGTATACGCTACTTCGATGAATCAAACCCGCGTGTATACGCGCTTTTATCAAAGCCAACCCGCGTACAGATCTAAAAATAATTTCTCATAACTTGCAGCTGTACCAGACATCAGTCATACTCATAACACTTATAGAACAATACATGCGTCAGTATGTAGATCTAGAATAAGCATCATAAAGATAGTTCATTTCAAACCATTTGATCCCGATCTCTCCTTAGATCTAGTTCTCCATCAACAGGTGAGATCTCTCCTTAGCTCAGATCAAGCAATGCATCATCAACCCATAACCCTGCATACTGGATCTAATGCTTCATCAGATATTCAAGACATTTCAGATGCACTTGCCTAATGATTTCCTTCTCCTTATATAGCCTTAGGCCTTGTTCAATACCAAGAGCCAAAACCATAGTAACACAATACCATCAACTTCAAAACTAGGGATCGACACGCCCGTCGAGACACAATGGTCCGAAACCATAGGCACAACTTCCAAGGACTAACAGCCATGGACCAAAGGTACTTTTCCACATACACGCGCTTTTGATGAAGCCAACCTGCGTGTACACGCGACTTGGGCTTAACGAACCTGCGTGTATGAACTTTCTCTTCTTCTTATAGTCTGATCATCAATTCCTTGCTGCTGACCTTCTGTACTATGATTTGTCATCAGTGAGGTTTGCCATCAAGGACAACACTTATCTCATAATGCCAACATATAACAATTTTTGCCTATTATGGACTAATTGGAGCACGTTTTAGAATAATTTAAGCATTGTAAACACCAATATTTACATTTTTGAGCATAATAGAAAGGCCCAAGCCATTGGAAGCTAGACCAAGGAGACGTACCCCAGGAGGGGTGAACTGCTTTATCATGTGCTTGTTGTAATGTGTTTTTGATGATGTTCTGTACATGTTTATATTTTTGTTAAGTTTCTTATTTATGTTAAATTTCTCATAAAAAAAATATTCATTTCACTTGCAAAAATTCATGAATCCTTAACCACAATGAAAGCATTTTCTTTATAATCTGAGGAGGATCTTAACACTACAATCTAATATTCTAAATCAGATCAATTTGGTATTAGAGCACCAGGTTTTCTTTGTGAAAGAAGGATTTAATTGTTTGCAAGTTTATGTCATGCTTATAAGGTTAAAACTAAAAACAAGTGAAGGAAATCTAGTTGGAAGCCCTGAAGTTGGGTCAAGGGGAAGGAGAGAAAGGTTGCCACAATATCCAACACCAGTTCGGCCTCAAATTTGTAATTGAGACTCTAGAGATCATGTCTCATGAATGAGAACCTACAAACATGACAGAAGATGAGAAGACCTTCAGAAAGGATTTATTTGATATGATAGAGATGGTGAAGGTCCTCTATGGAGAGAGGAATACAAGGTTGCAAGGGGAAAGTTCCAAACCTCCCAAAGGAGAAGGCTCTTCAGGAGAAGGTAATGGAAATGGAGGGAAACCTCCACCCTCTCCACCATATTCTTCATCTTCTTCTTCATAAGAATCTTCACCCTCTTGCACTAACAAAACCCTTACTCATACTCATCGTCATTCTTCAAAAGGAATTCATAAATCACCTTTTCTAAAACTTGATGTTAAATTCAAGTTTCCCATGTATAATGGTGAAATGAATGTAGAGAAGCTTGATAATTGGATTCTTCAGTTGGAAGTCTATGGCATGATTCAAAACCTTCAAGAGGATGACATAATGATTTAGTTAGCTTCCTTGAGAATGTAGGGTACAACACTAGTATGGTGGGAATCAATGACCCAAGAGGAGATTAAAAAACATGGTAAGATCTCAATTTGTTGGATTGATTTCATTATTGCAATCAAAAGATAATTTTATCCTCTAGCTTATATGTAGAAAGCAATCATGAATTGGCCGAACTTTAGACAGCTTAAAGGTCAAAATGTGTAAGATTACATCGAAGAATTCAGAAAAAGGTCTTTGATGTTAGGTATATATTTGCAATCACATGAGACATCGCTGAAGTACATAGGGGGTTTACTCAGTTACCTTAGGAATACTATCTTAATGTTTAATCTCAATAATCTAGATGATGTGTGTGTGCAGGAAACTCATCTTGAGGCAAGAGGGAAAAACACTCCAGAAGAAGGTAGTAAAAATAAATTTAAGGGTAAAGGAAAGGAAAAGGATTTTAAAGGGAAGGAAAATAAAAATGTGTCTATCAAAAAAGAAGGAGAGAAAGTTACATGCAAACATTGTCTAGAGAGGGTCACGATGAAGCTCATTCTTGGAAGCTTCAACCTGAAATGAGACCAAAGAAAAACAACAACAAGGGAAAACAAAAAACAACTGCAACCACTCAATAGGATTAGGGATCCAGTTTGGGCAATGAAACTAAAATCACAACCATGGGGTTAAAATGAAAAGAATCCATTTCCAGCACCAGTTCTTTAGACTCACAAAATGAAAATCCAAATGAAAAGAGGAGTATAGAGCTTTTTCACATAAGGGTGATATCAAAACACAACAAGATTGATACATTGTTCGATAGAGGCTCTCAAGCCAATCTTATCTCTAAAAACATTGTCAAAAGTTTAAATTTGCAAATTGTTCCACATCATAAATGAAGTGGAGCTTGGCGTTGTGTCATTAGATATCTATGGCATAGTTCTGGGAATTTCGTACCTTTATGACAGAAAATCTATCTTCCATAGACATGAAAACAAATATTATTTAATCAAAGGTGGAGTAGAATATATTGTGAGAGCTCACAGCAAGAAAACAAATCTTTCGTTTGTTAATGCAGCACAGATGAAAAGACTAGTGAATTAGAGCAAGAATTTTGTGCTTCTCATGATTAAACCCAGGAATCATGTTGATAATGAAGATTTTAAAGGTTGTGATTTGAATTTGAAATCTAAATTGGTTGACGTAGTTAACCAATATGATGATATGTTTCAGGAACCGAAGGGATTACCTCCCAAGAGAGGAATCCAACATGAGATACAGTTGCAGTGAGATTGTCCTCTTCCTAACATTGGCATGTACAAGATGTCAGTGATGGAAAGTGCATAAATTAAGAAGAAAATTCAAGAGTTGTTGAACAAAGGGATCATCAGACCATCTTCCTTGTTGTGTGGTTCACCTATTGTCTTGGTGCCAAAGAATGACGAAACATGGTGCATGTGCATGGCCTTCCATGCATTGAACATAATTACAGTAAAGAATCATTACCCACTGCCCAGAATAGATGATTTACTTGATCAATTGACAGATGCAAAGTATTTTACTAACTTGGACTTGAGAAGTGACTACCATCAAATTAGAATAGTTGAAGGAGACATTTGGAAGACAACATTCAAAATAAAACAGGGTTTGTTTGAATGCTAGTTATGTCGTTTGGTTTATGTAATACTCCCACTACATTCATGCATGTGATGAATGATGTATTAAGGCCATTTCTTGATGAGTTTTTCATAGTCTACTTATATGACATCTTAATTTTCAGTAAATGTTGTAATGAACATGTCATACATGGAAGAAAAGTACTTGATGTCTTGAAAAAGGAACAATTATATCTTACGATGTCAAAGTGTGAATTTGGAAAAACTTCTTTAGTTTACATGGGTCATATTGTTGGAGGAGGTGAATTGAAAATAGATCCCTCCAAGGTTGACGTCATTGTCAATTGGCCAAGGTCCAAGATAGTTACAGAGCTAAGAACTTTTTTGGGAGTAGCCCAATATTGGAGGAAATTCATTACTAATTTCTCTCTTATAGAAGCTCATTTTCATGCGTTGACAAGCATGAAAAAGGTTTTTCAGTTGGGAGGAAAAAAACAAAAGCTCTTTGATGCATTAAAAGCAAATATTAGTACGACTCTAGTACTTGCACTTCTAGACTTGAGACAGTCGTTTGAGATTCAGATTGATGCTAGTGACTACGCTATGGGTGCAGTCATCCTGCAACGTGATAAGCCTATCTGTTTTCATTCAGAACTTTTAATGGTGCAATGATTAACTATCCTAGATATGACAAGCAATTGTATGCATTGGTGCAAAGTGTGAAAAATTGGAAACACTACTTGATGGGTAAGGAAATATTCATTCACATTGATCATCATCCACTGCAATACCTGCAATCACAATCAAAGTTGTAGCAATCAAGGCACTTCCAATGGATGAGTTTTCTTCAACAATTCCACTTAGTAATTAGGTATAAGAAAGGTATCTACAATAAAGTTTTTGATATTCTTTCTAAGCCTATTGTTAGTGCAACTATTTTACTCAAGAATAATTTTGTTTTACATGAAAGTAATATTGAGCAATATGCATTAGATGATGACTTTCAAGATGTTTATGTAAGCTTGAATCAAGGTAACCAAGTAGAGGAATTGGATTATGACTTGCATGATAACTTGTTGTACCATCTTGGCAAGCTTTGTATTCCACAGCGAGAAAGAGTTAACATCATAAGAGAGGCACATACTTCTCTTATTGCTGGTCATTTTGGTGAACGTAAGATGGTGGCACATCTAGATAGGTATTGTTATTTTCCTTGTATGCTTCAAAGTGTGTCTCATTTTATTAAAGGATGTTCATTATATGCAATCAGTAAGCCTAGTAATAGGAAGTTAGGATTGTAGACACCACTTCTAGTTCCTTCACGACCATGGGAGAGTGTTTCTATGGATTTTGTAGGAGGTCTTCCATTGTTAAAAACATGTCATGATTATTTGTATGTAGTTGTGGATAGGTTTAGCAAAATGTGTATTTTGACGCCATGTAAAAAGCAAGTTATAGCTGAACAAACTGCTCAGTTATTCTTTTATAATGTTTGGGTGCATTTTGGATTGCCAACATCCATTGTTAGTGATTGAGATTCTCACTTTGTCGGGAATTTTTGGTTAAGCTTTTGGGGATTCATGGACACCAAATTGAAAAAGAGTACAACCTTTCATCCACAAATAGATGGTAAAACATAAGTGGTGAATAGAATAGTGATACATCTTCTTCGTGGGTATTGAAGCAACCATCCTAAGTTGTGGGATGAACATTTGCACTATATTCAACATGCTTACAACCGAGCCAAGCACTCTTCCACTCAAACTTCGCCATTTTAGGCATGCATGGGATACTTGCATAAATCTCCTTTGTATTTTATTCTTGGAAAATATGTTTCTATTGAAGTTCATAGCGACATAGACCAAGCAAGAAATTTCATTGAACAAATCCAATTAGTGCACCAAAAGGTTCAAGAACAGCTTCAGAAAACCCAAGGCAAGTACCAAGCAAGGCAAGACAAGCATAATCAAGATCAAAAGTTCCAAGTTGGTGATGAATTTTGGCTTCACATTAACAAAGAGAGGCTCCAAGGAGAAGGTAAAAATCTAAAACCAACTAGATATGGTCCATTCAGAATTTTGGAAAAGATTGGTAACAATGCTTCAGGTTGGATTTTCCTTCATATATGCAAATTTATGTTGTTGTTAATGTTGAGAATTTAAGGTTGTATGAGCCTCCTCTAATTGAATATCAAGGGGAGAATAGTTAAATTCCATCTATTGAAGACTTTTCTCCAGAATTCCTTGATGAGATTCAGCAAGACACTATACTTGACAGAAGAACAAGGACATCAAAAAGGGGAAGTATAAATTATCTTCGAGTGGGGCTCAAGGATAAAAATCCTTTAAAAACCAAATGGGTAGAGGTTGGAAAGGTGAGGGAACTCTACCCTCACCTGCTAGACAATTGAAATTGATCCTTTTGGGGTCCAAAAGGCTTCTAGTGGGAAGGAGTGATCGGGTGCTCAAAATTAGGCTCAAAAATCAAAGTGTCAGAATATTGATAAAATTAGATTTAGTTCGAAGAGCTCATCGTTATGATTCCAACGGTGTGAATGACACTCAAATCTGAGCTCATATGTAGAAGTTAGAGCAAGTCAAATTTCAGGTTTGACTTGGACACATGGTAGGATTGGATGATGTGGCAAGGCTCTTCACTGAATGGGGAGGCACCAAGTGGCAGGCCTCCATTGGTCCCCGTATATCGCAAATCACATGTCGCAGGTGGTTCGACATTAAAAGTTGACCCCAAAACAGACAAGGTGTGACACGATAAGGTAGGCGGGAAGGCATTAAAGAATCAGCCCGAAGAAGGGAAGGGTTGCAATGCGATGGATCATAGATCACAATCACACTTCATAGAAAAATAAAAGTCCCACATATATGGACCATCGATACTCTACTGAATTGTGATTTGCGAAAGGATCCTGGACACGATATGTTTATCAGTTGCAGTTAATACTTGCGTTGGGTTTGCCACATCGCAATCGTACATCGCCCGTTGCGCTCACAGACTATAAAGACCGCTAGTTTCCTCATCGATTGTGATTTACAATAAACAGTCAACCGAAAGATTATGGCCCACCGCGCAGTGAAATTTTCACCTAATTTGCGCGTTTTTGGGGCTAGTTTGTAGGATCATGCCAGAAATGGGGCAATTTGTGGAGCAAATATTGGGAGAAGTAGGAGAAGTCATAACATATTTAGTTTTATACCAATTTGGATGCAAAAGGAAGCTAAATGGACATTTTTGAGTATTCTGGATTGATTGGAGTAGGTTTTAGAAGAATTTGAGCATTGTAAGCATATATTTTTACATTTTTTAGCATAATAGAGAGGACCAAGCCTTTGGAAGCTATACCAAGGAGACTTAGCCCAAGAGGGGTGAACTCCTTTATCATGTGCTTGTTGTAATGTGTTTTTGATGATGTTCTGTACATGTTTATGCTATTTTTCAATTTCTTATTTATGTTAAATTTCTCATAAAACTAACATAAAAAATCTTCATTTCACTTGCAAAAATTCATGAATCCTTGAGCATAATGAAAGCATTTTGTTTATAATTTGAGGAGGATCTTAGCACTACAATCTAATCTTCTAAATCAAATAAGGTACTGGAAAGTATAAAGGAATTCTTACTTTCAAGTGTTTCAAATGTAGAGAAGCTGGATATTTTGCTAAATGTCCACACAAAAGAAGTAAAAAGGAGGAAAAGAGGAAGGGTATGAAGTGCAAGGGAAAAACCCATAAATTTTGAAAAGCTAAAGCTCAAAAGAGAAGGAGTTACTACTTGAAAGAAGATAGTGATATTTTAGATGAAGGGAGTGAGAAATATTCATTATTAGAAGAAGAGAACAAAGAATGTGTTCTTATGACCCTTGAATCCAAAGATGAATGAGATCTTGAGGAAGAAGAAATTGATTACGAAGGTGAGATCACTACTGCACTTAATGAGCTAAGAAAAGCTAGAAATAAAAACAAACTATTGAAGGAGGAAATACACAAACTAAAGGGGAATAAACCCTCTTTGGTTGATAATTATTTCAAGATCCACTTGGATGAGCTTGAGAAATTCAAAGAAAAATTGTTGCAACAAATTTTGGTTCAACAAAATAATCTAGCTGAGTTGGAGAAATAAAATGAATGTTTGAAGAAAAATATTGGAGGAGCTTGCATTGCACGTCCTCATGAAGAAGGCATCATTTTCTTAAGGAGAGAATTGGAAGAAGTGAAAATGAATGAAAATGTGCTCGTCAATCAACTATAAGAATATAAAGAGAATTGTCACAAACTTGAGGAAGATATTGTTGCATTAAGGGCCAATCTATCAAAAGCAGAAACTAAAACATGCCTAAATCAGAAATTTGTCAAGGGATCTGAAACCTTGCAAAATATCCTCAACATGCAAAGGCCACCAAAGGAAAAACAGGTTTGGGGTTTAAGCCTCCTCTTCAAAATGTCAAAGATCATCTAAGTACCAATTATGAATATGCTTTGAAAGGAAAAGAAAATCAAACAAATTTTGCTGCAACTAGAAAAAGTGAGAAAAATAATGAAGTTGAAATTAAATCAGAAAATCAGTAATCGAAGCAAGTGAGATCCTCAAATTTCACTCCTTGATCATGGCAATAAAAAGTTAGGTATCCTACACTATTTTATGGTTATATTTTTGCATGTAATAATTTTGGACACAAAGCAATAAATTGTAGGTTAAAGATGTTTCCTAGAAGAAATTTTGATAGATCAAGAGTTGCTCAAGGACTAAATATTTTGCATTCAAATGGAAACAATTATTTTTCCCCACTAATGAATGAGATTGATTTCTTTATATGCAATATATTTGGTCACAAAGATAGTGAATGTAGATCTAGCCTTCCAAATTTCTTCATGCAACACACTGAAGAGAAATATAATCATCAGAAAGTTGAGAAAATATGGAAGAAAAATGAATAAAATTGTGAGCTTGCTTTCATAGCTCATTATTAGAATGAGTAATGACTGATTGATAATGGCTTCTTCAAACACATGACCGATGACAAGAGTAAATTTCTGCAACTAAAAGAATATGAAAAGGGCAATGTCAGTTTTTGAAATGATGCAACAGTTCCCATCAGAGGCAAAGGAACAATTAGATTGGAAAAGAAGACCAAAGCTAAAAATGTGTTTTATCTTGAAAGTTTGAAGCACAATATCCTTAGTGTGATTTAGATGTGTGATAATGGGCAAGAGGCGACTTTTAGATCTAAACAATGTGAGATCAGAAATGCTAAATCAGGAATGATATTGGCAAAGGCCATTAGAAGTGACAAAAACATGCATATTTTTTATGACACTAGATAGAATTATTTTATGAGAAAAATAGAAGAATCTTGGCTATGGCATAGAAGATTGGGTCATGTTAATTTTGATAATTTAGTCAAAATTACCAAGAATGGAGTAGTTAGAGGATTACGAAGGTTGGCTAAACTGGATAACACTACATGCAAGCCATACCAATTTGGAAAACAAGTAAGAGTGCATTTCAAATCCAAGGAGTTCATTACAAGAAGGCCATTAGAGATAGTGCACACAGATGTATGTGGCCCTACAAGGAAGCAAATTTCAAGAGGTGAAAGATATTTCATATTATTTATTGATATCTTCACTAAGCTACGTGGATCATGCTCATGAAAGAAAAATCATAAGCATTCAACAAGTTTAAGTATTTTAAGGAACTTGTTGAAAATGAGATTGATTTGAAGATGAAGTATCTTAGATTTGATAGAGGAGGTGAGTTAATGTCCAAAGAATTTGATGATTTTTGTGAGGAGCATGTGATCAAGAGGTAATACTCCATTGCTAGAACACCACAACAAAATGGTGTAGTAGAGAGGAAAAACAAGTTAGTCCAAGATATGGCAGAAGCTATGTTAGATGAAGTTGGTGTATCAGAAACTTTTTAGCGAGACAAAACTCAAGCAACAATATATTTGGCCAATAGATTTCTTCTTAGGCCTAATAGTTACAAAGATCCATAAGAGTTGTGGAAAGGAAGACAAACAAAAGTTGACCAATTAAAAATACTTGGGAGAAAATGTTGCATCAAGAGGATGGAAGACAAACTTAGCAAGTTTGAAACAAGAGTTGATGAAGGTATATTCCTTGGATATTCCTTCAAGATCAAGGGACACAAATGCTACAACAAGAGAACCAAAAAGGTAATAGAAGGTATCAATATTGTTTTTGATGAATACTTGTCTAAATCTAATGATTCCAAAGATATTGTTGCTGATCATGATTTCATATAATATTAGGACCAAGAAATTTATGGAGGGAGAAGAAAGAAAAACCTCCACTACAAAGAAGGTTCCACTAGGTCACATCCAAAAGAAGCACCCAGAAAGTCAATGTTGGGTCCCTATAATACTAGTGATTACCCCATTACTATTGTAGTTATACTCCTTATTTATATTGTTGTGCCCCTATTACCCCCATGTTGTTATTTATGTGCCCCATAGAATCCCTCTATTGTTATTTTTGTGGCTTTATATTATTATTGTTAGGTCGGCTGGATTATATTGTGACTCCTTAGACTCCTATATATAAAAAGGAGGTTTTGTCATTTGTATCATCCAAGAATTTTTCATTTATGTAATGTAAAGAAGGTTGCCTCCTCGAAGAGGCTGAATTCTAAGGCGTTGATCTATCTTTTCTATCTTTTCTTGAGCTGGTTTCATAACATTTGGTATCAGAGCTTTGGATTCTAGGGTTTCGCTGCTCCAAACAGGTCATCATGGAATTTTCACTATAACCTTTTTTCTGTGACGTTTCAAAAGTCGCGAAAAAAATCCATTTGAGAAGAAATCGCGCTGAACCGTGGGTCCGAATTTCAGAGCTTTTCGCACGACATTTGCAGAGATATGATCTGAGGAAGTTGGTCTTTTTGCAGACTCCTGAATTACATTCAAAACAGGTGACCTGGGGAAAATCGTCATAACTTTCTCTCTGGGGATTGGATTGAAATTTCGTAAGAAGGTACAGAAAGAGGATAGACTGTAGTTTCTTGTATGTGTGTTTCAGATACAAAGGTTGAAACAGTGACTCATGGCATGTCGTACAAGTTCGCTCTACTGAACTAGTCTAAAAGAAAGTCACTGTGGGAGATTTCACATAACTCTTCCTTGGAGAATCCAATTTGGTCAGACTTGTGGCATTGGAAAGAGGACGCAAAAGGCTACTACAGATCACAATTTCAGAACTGGATGATCCGAAATTACAGAGATACATCAGATTCAATATCAGGCTTCTATAAAGTGAAAAAAGGTGTGTAGTTTTTTTTAAATTTTTGTGTAAGCTTGGTTTAATGGAATTCAAAGGGCATAGTAAAGCATTATTATCGGTAACTGATGCCCTGAGGAAAGAAAATGAAAACACCTAGTAAGGAACCTGAAAGCTCTAGCATGACTCATGAAGAAGAGGAAGAAATGCTACATGATATATCAAAATTACAAGAACAAGTGCAACAAATGTCACACTCACAAAAGCTAACAGAAGCTAAGATAAATGGCGTGGAATCTAAGATAAATGGCATGGAAGCTAAGATGGATGATTCGAAGACATATTTGAAGAGAGACATGGCAGATTTGAAGAAAGACATGGCAGATTTGAAGATAGATTTGACAAATTTTCTACAAGAAATACTTACTAATGGTGAAAAGGTTGTAAAGGAAACTCATGATGTAAACAAAAGAAATGTTAATCATGATTCCATAGACTCTAATGTTGGATCGAAGACCCACCATATTCCAAAAATCGATATGAGGAAGTTTGATGGCAAGGATCCCGCCACATGGATATTACAGATGGAGCAATTCTTCGATCTCAATAATGTGCAAAACACACAAAAGGTACGTATGGCAACTGTATATTTGGAACCAAATCAGTTTGTATGGTATCAATGGCTTTGCTCTCGTAAACAATTTATCACTTGGGCAATTTTTACGGAAGAATTGATAGCACATTATGAAGATACAAAAAGCAACACTTTTTTTAGCCAATTGATAAGTCTCAAACAAAAGGGTTCAGTAATGGAGCACATTGAGGAGTTCCAAAAATTGAACATAAGGGTAAAAGATATTCCAGAGGAGCATAGGATTGATGTGTTCATAGGGTCTTTAAAGGATAATATCCAACATGATGTTTGCCTTTGGGAACCTGATTCATTAGAGAAGGCATTCAGGTTAGCAAGAAAAATGGAAAGCAAAATTATGGCAACCAGGAAGCATACCACTCACAACTATAAAGATGGAAGTGTTGTTGCCCCTAGTCTTCCACAACCTATAAGGTTGACACCACAACAATTGGAAGAAAAAAGAGCAAAAGGGCTTTGTTACAATTGTGATAGCAAATACACTAAAGGTCATAAGTGTGCTGAGAAGAAATTATTCTACATAGATTGTGAAGAGGAAGAAGAAAAGGAGCAAGAAAGGTCAAAAGAAGAAGATATACTCCAGGAACAAAGCCTAGATGAAGAAAAAATAAATCCGACCATATCTTGTAATGCATTGGCGGGAATTACCACTCCTCAAACCATCAAGATAGAAGGACAAATCAAGAAGAAAAAGGTAATAGTGTTGATTGATTCAGGAAGCACCCACAATTTTATTCATTGTAGGGTAGCAAAAGAATTGAATTGCTTCCTATATCCAGCACCAGAGTGTCAAGTGATGATTGCAAATGGAGGAACAATAAATTTCTCTGGAAGTGCCATAATATCAAGCTATCCATGGGAGAATATGTATTGACTAGCCCAATGCTTTCCATTCCAATGGGAGGTGCTGATGTTGTACTAGGAGTCCAATGGCTACAATCCTTGGGTACAATAGCTTTTAATTTTCAAGAACTTTTCATCAAATTTTCTACGGAAGGAAAGGAAGTTGAATTAAGGGGTATTGCAGGGAAACCAGAAAAGATAATCAGCTCTAATGGTATGACAAAGCTTCTAAAAAGGAGCAAAGAGGTGTAATTGCACAATTATGTTCGCTAGATGTTTCCACATCAGAATCATCTATTTCTCCAGATCTCCAAAAAGTCTTGGACAATCATTCCAAGGTATTTGAGACTCCCAAAGGTCTCCCACCTATGTGTGATCATGATCATGCTATTCATCTGATTCCAGGAAGTGTTCCTCCAAACATCAGGCCGTACAGATATCCCTATGTCCAAAAAGGTGAAATTGAACGTATGGTTGCAGAAATGCTAGAGGCTGGTATAATTCAACCAAGTCAAAGTTCTTTCTCTGCTCCAGTAGTATTGGTGCACAAGAAGGATGGATCATGGCGCATGTGTCCGGATTATAGGGAGCTCAACAAGCTCACTATTAAAGATAAGTTCCCCATTCCTGTCATTGATGAATTACTGGATGAATTGCATGGATCAATTTACTTCACCAAGTTGGATCTTCGTTCGGGATATCATCAAATCAGAATGAAGATTGAAGACATTCCGAAAATGGCATTTAGAACTCATGAGGGTCATTATGAATTTTTGGTCATGCCTTTTGGCCTTACCAATGCACCTTCAACATTTCAAGGTTTGATGAATTCAATTTTCAAACCATTCCTTAGAAAATTTGTGTTAGTATTTTTTGATGATATACTAATCTACAGCAAGTCTTGGAAGGATCATGTTGAACATGTTGACAGGGTGCTACAACTATTGGAGGAGAAACAATTATATGCAAAAAGATCCAAATGTTTCTTTGGAGTCCAGGAGGTGGAATATTTGGGTCATATTGTATCTCATGAAGGAGTTAAGGTAGACCCTAGCAAAATTAAAGCCATTAAGGAATGGAAAATCCCCACATCCATAAAGCATCTGCGAGGATTTCTTGGGTTGACAGGGTATTATCGCAAGTTTGTTAAGAATTATGGGAGAATAGCAGCACCTCTAACAACATTATTGAAGAAAGATGCATTTTCATGGACTCCAGAAGCAACAAAGGCCTTTGAACATCTTAAAGAGGCAATGTGCCAAGCACCGGTCTTAGCTACACCGGACTTCACAAAAACCTTTATTGTGGAATGTGATGCTTCAGGAAATGGAATTGGTGTTGTTCTAATGCAAGATGAAAGACCCATTGCTTTTGAAAGTCGTCCAATCAAGGGAAAGTTTTTAAGCAAAGCTATTTATGAGAAGGAAATGTTGGCAATACTCCATGCACTTAAGAAATGGCGACCCTACCTAATGGGAAGACACTTCAAGGTAAAAATGGATCATGATAGCCTTAAATACTTTTTAGAACAAAGATTATCCTCTGAAGAGCAACAAAAGTGGGTCACAAAGATGTTGGGTTATGACTTTGAAATCATCTACAAAAAAGGGAAGCAAAATGTGGTGGCAGATGCACTCTCAAGAAAGGATGAGGATGTGGAAGCATTGTTGTGCGCCATTTCTATTATCCAACCAGATTGGATAAACGAAGCAAGGGAGGAATGGAAGAATGACGAAGAAGTGTGGGCACTTATTCGAAAGCTACAACAAGATTCCAGTACGTCTGATACATTTAGCTGGCAAAATGATTCGTTATGGTACAAAGATCGCTTATACCTCTGTAAGAATTCCCAGCTAAAACAAAAGATTCTTATGGAATTGCACACTTCTCCCTTAGGAGGGCACTCAGGATTTTTAAAAACTTACCACAGGGTTAAGAAGGAATTTTTTTGGGATGGCCTTAAATCAGATATTCAAAAGTTTGTGGCGGAATGTTTGGTTTGCCAACAAAATAAAGTTGAAACAATTAAGACACCGGGTCTATTACAACCTTTATCCATTCCAAGCCAACGTTGGGAGGAGGTTTCAATGGATTTTATCACAGGTTTACCCAAGTCTGAGGGAAAGAGTGTCATCATGGTGGTAGTTGACAGACTTACCAAGTATGCACACTTTTGTGCATTATCACATCCATTTAAAGCCAGTACAGTTTCTACTGCATTTATGGAAACAATTCAAAAGCTACATGGAAACCCAAAGATTATTGTAAGTGACAGAGATCCCATTTTCACTGGAAATTTTTGGACAGAATTATTTTCTTGTCTTGGTACTCAGTTAGCTCATAGCTCATCTTATCATCCTCAATCTGATGGGCAAACTGAGATAGTAAACAAATGTTTGGAAGGATATCTTCGTTGCTTTGTATCTGATAAACAGACACAATGGGTCAAATGGTTGCCTCTGGCTGAATGGTGGTATAACACTTCCTTCCATACAGCAACAAAAATGACCCCATTTATGGCACTTTATGGGTATCAACCACCATCCATCACATCATATTTAAGAGAAAATTCTAAGGTTCAGGCAGTGGAACATCACATCGAACATCAACAACAAGTCCTCCAACTCTTAAAGGATAACCTCGTGTTGGCACAAAATAGAATGAAACAACAGGCAGATCAACATCGCAGTGAAAGAAGTTTTGATGTAGGTGATTGGGTATTCCTACGGCTACAACCATATAAGCAAATGTCCCTAAGCAAGCTAAGAAGGATAATAAATTATCACCAAAGTATTATGGTCCGTACAAGGTGTTGCAAAAGATTGGTACTATGGCATACAAATTGGAGCTTCCTGCAGCTTCTCGATTGCACCCAGTTTTCCATGTTTCATGTTTAAAGAAGGTTATAGGTGACAAGCTCCCAGTTCAAAAAATATTGCCAGAACTTGACGAGGAAGGAAAAATTATATTGGAACCGGAAGCAGTCACAGAAACAAGAACTCGACAGCTATGAAATCGATCAATTTCAGAGTATCTTATCAAGTGGAAGAACTTATCCGCTGAAGATTCCACATGGGAGGATGAGAATTTTATGCAAAAGTATCCAGAACTACTCAAGCGTTGAGGACAACACTTTTTTGAAGGAGAGGGGCATGTTGGGTCCCTATAATACTAGTGATTACCCCATTACTATTGTAGTTATACCCCTTATTTATATTGTTGTGCCCCTATTACCCCTATGTTGTTATTTCTGTGCCCCATAGAATCCCTCTATTGTTATTTTTGTGGCTTTATATTATTATTGTTAGGTCGGCTGTATTATATTGTGACTCCTTAGACTCCTATATATAGAAAGGAGGTTTTTTCATTTGTATCATCCAAGAATTGTTCATTTATGTAATGTAAAGGAGGTTGCCCCCTCGAAGAGGCTGAATTCTAAGGCATTGATCTATCTTTTCTATCTTTTCTTTAGCTGGTTTCATAACAGTCAAATTCGTGGAAACAAAGAACTTGGAGTGCAAACAAGGAGGAAGTTATTGGATAGCTTCAATCAAGAACATTTTTTACTATTGTCCCAAATAGAGCCCAAAAGATTCAATGAGGCCAAAGAATATCAACATTGGGTCAAACCAATGAATGAAGAATTAGATCATATTGAGAAGAAAATTACATGGAAGCTTGTGCCAAGGCCAAAGGAAAAAAACCTCATTGGAACCAAGTGGGTATTTAAGAACAAGCTAGATGAAGAAGGCCATAGTGGTAGGGAACAAAGAAAGACTTGTGTGCAAAGGGTATAATCAGGTAAAAGGTATTGATTTCAATGAAAATTTTGTACCTGTAGCTAGATTAGATGCTATAAGAATGTTCTTGGCCTTTTCATGCTATAATAAAATTAAATGTTATCAAATTGTCGTAAAATGAAATTTCTTGAATGGTGATCTAGAGGAGGAAGCTTATATAGAGTAGACTAAATGTTTCTTATTGGGTTATGATGAGAATCTATTGTGCAAATTTGAAAAGGGTCTTTATGGATTGAAACAAGCTCCAAGAGGAGCAGAGGATTAGGAAGAACCATAGAAGGATTCTACGAAAGAAACAAAAAAGGATCAACCTAGCTCAAGTGATAGAACTAATCACAGTCCCTATTCAAGATGGAAGTGAAGGTTGACATTAAGCCATATCAAGGTGAGAGTGATGCTTTGAAGTTAAATCATTGGTTGTAGCAGTTAGAAGTTTACTTTAGCATTCACTGTATAGAGGAAAAAAAAAATTACATTTGCTCATTTGAAACTAGAGGGACATAGATTGACCTAGTAATAAATCCACATGATAACCTTGAGGCTAGGGAGAGATCCTCTACTGACTAAGTATGAGTATTTCAAATTTCTCATAAATTCATAGTTTTATTATCTTAGATATCTAGGGAACTAGTGGATACAATGTAATTTCTTCATCAAAAGATAAGGGCATATTGTACATAACTATGTCATCAAACTTGGGAAGATAGAAACATTGTTGGTTATCTCCCACATTTACCCAAACATACCCCTCAAGTTTTTGGTGGGTGTACATAGTTATTTATTGAAGTAAGTGATGTCATCCAAACCCAAAATGGTGGATGCGGGTTGTGTAGTATGGGAACACTACCTTGAGAACGTACGAGAGCACCGAGAAGCTTTCACAAAGTGAAAGAATAAGTGGGAATGGAGAAGAGACAAAAAGACAAAAACCATAGCACATTAGTGCAAAGATTCTAGAAACCATTACAACACCTGTAACATTGATGGTCATTCAAAGGAGAAGTGTTGGAGGTTACATCTAGAGCTCATCCCAAAGAACTAAAAGAATGATGCTAAGAAGAAAAGTCTCATGAACAAATATTCAAGTAATAAGGTGGAAATAAGCTTAGATGTAAATGAGAATATTTTATATACATCAGTGTGGAATAGGGTGAATCTAAGTATCCTTTAACAAAAAGAAGAGAAGGAAATGACTATAATCTTCCATATAAATATACAAGCCATGAAGACAATGAATGATTCTTTGTTCGAATCAAGATTATATGAAAATCTCATAACAATAGATCTACTTAATAAATTTGGATTGGAGGCTCATGACCATCATAACCCATGTATATTAGGGTGGGTCATCAAGGAGGAAGAGATAAAGGTAAGAAAAAAATATAAAATCAATTTTTTATCAGTGTTAATTTTATTGATGAAGTTGATTTGGATGCAATCCACTTGATGTATGTGGAGTTGTATTTGGGAGCTCCTATTTGTACATGTAGGATGTAATCTTCATGAGGATATTAAACCATTACTACCTCTTCAAGGATGGAAAATACTTCATCATGAATTTGCACAAGGACAAGTTAATGATTTCACTAGTAAGAGCCAACTAGGCCAAAATGTTGATCAATTCCATAAATATATATGTTTTGTTATTTTTAAGAAGAAATTAATTTGTATAAGATACCATGAGAGATAAATCATCCCTATAGGGGTGAACTAAGGAGAAGACAAAATAATTGGAAGAGTTGATATAGATGTATAGGGTTATGTTTTAGGAGCCTAAATGGATACCACACAAGAGGGAAGTGGAGCATGAAATAGAACTATTTTCAGACTCTCCATTGATAAAAAATGGTTTGTACAGGTAGACCATTATATAGGATAATGAGGTGAAAAAGTAGATTCGAAACTTGTTGAAATAGGGTGTCATTCCATTGAGTACCTAACCATGTGGGTCACCCATCATCATTGTGCCAAATAAGGATTAGAATTGGTGGATGTGTTTTAATTATAAGTAATTAAAAAAAAATATGCTCAAGAATAGGTACCCCTTACCCAAGATAGATGATTTGTTAGATAAATTGTAGCAAGCCAAATGCATCAAGTTGAACATAAATTTATGGTATCACCAACCTATTCGAGTCATAGAAGAGGATACCTAGAATATATCTGTCAAAACCAGACAAGGTTTATATGAGTGGTTAGTTATGTTGTTTGGAATATGCAACACACTAGCTATGTTCATGAGCTTAATTAATGATATATTGTGCCATTTTATAGATTCATTTTTTATTGTTTATTTGGTTGAGATACTAATTTACAATACTACTTAGGAGAAGAACATCTCACATTTGATGTAGGTTCTAAAGGAATTAACATATCACCAACTATTGGAAAATATAAAAAATTGTGAGTTTTCACAATAGGCCTTGGTGTATATAAGATATGTGATATGTAGGGGAGAGCTAAATATATATCCTACGAAGATGGATGCCATCATGAAGTGGCAAATTCCTATTAATGTTTTTGAGGTCAAGAGTTTCATTAGGGTAACACGTTACTTCAGGAAATTCATAGCCTTGTTTTTAGAAGTACAATCACCATTCCACAACATAATAACAAGTAGGAAAGGGTTAACAGGGGACTTTTGAGGAATTAAAGAAAAATATAAATCAAGAACTAGTTCTACCATTACTATACTTTCAACAAACCTTCAAAGTGAAGACAAATCTGAGTGGGTATGTCATGGAGTGATCTTGATGTAGGGAAGAAGGCATTTATTTTACCATTTTAAAGTATTTTGTGGGGTTCTTATCAACTACTTAATTATTATAAGGAGCTCTATGTTGTGACGCAAGATGTGAAGAAGTCAAAACTCTGTATGATGGGAAAGGAGATAGTAATCCACAAATATCACTGACCACTATAGTACTTGCACATCTAGAGTAAGCTATAATAGACCAATCTCCACAAGTGGATGGGGGTTTCATAACAATTACATTTAGTGATCAAGTACGAGAAGGGAATCACAAACAAGTTGGTTCACATGAATTCAAGAATACCCACATCAATGATCACAACTTTTGTAGCTTTGATGCACATGGAGCATTTCATTCATGATGCATATAGAGAGGAATACATAGAGGATGATGACTTTAAGGAGGTGTTTCAACAATAGCATATCCATAGTCATGTGCATGATGGTGACAACACAATTGACTACTATCTCCAAAATGGGTTACTCTACAAGTTAGATAAGTTATGTTTACCTAAGGGTGAGAAATTACAATTTATCTGGGAGGCTCACACTTGTAAGGTTATGGGGCATTTTGGTGTAGGGAATATAGTATCCAACTTACAGAAGTATGTGTATTGGCCTAGGATTCAAGAAGAGGTAGTTATTTTCATAAGAGGATGCATGCATGCATTATTGTACCAACAAGCCTACTAACAGAAAATAGGGTCTATATCATACCTTTCTTGTACCCACTCATCCATGGGAAAGAATTTCCATGGAGTTTGTGGGAGGTTTACCAATAACCCATAAGGGACATGACTACCTATTCATGGTAGTTGATAGGTTTATTAGGATGTGTGTTCTAATTCCTTGATAAAATACCATAATTAGGAAATAAGAAACAAAATTGTTCTTTGGATAGGTTTTGGTCACACTTTGGGATACTAGGGAGCATCGTTTCGAATAAGGACGTGATATTAATCAGTTTTTTTTTTACATTGTGGGAGAAGATGGACATGAAGTTGAAGATGTTTACAACATTCCATCTACAGACAGATGGGAAAATAGAAGTATTCAACAAGGCTTTGTTGTATCTTTTGAGGGGATAGAATTGAAATCTTTCAAATACTTGGGATGAAATTTGGTATATATACAACACCACTATAACATAGAATTCTAGACTTCTATTGGTTAATCCCTGTTTGAAACATGTTTTAAATATTTTCCATCTTCACCTTTGCATATCGCATATGTGTAAAAGGAGGGATGAGGGAGGGTCTCACTAGGGATTCCTTAAGAGTAGAAATTTTTGTTGAGGAGATCAAGAAGATCCATATATAGGAATATGAATTTCTAAAAAAGTTAGAGGGAAAATACAAGGTCAAGCATGATCAACATAGAACAGAAAATTCATTAAAGGTGGGAGAAAGAGTATGGTTATAGTTGAAAAAGGAGAGGCTACAGGGTCCTTGTAATAAAAACAAGGATCACACATATGGTCCATTTGTTATACTAGAGAAAGTGGGAGATAACAGTTATAGATTCATTATACCCTCATACATGCACATTTACCTAGTGGTGAATGTAGAAAATATGAAACTCTATGAGCAATCCATGTTGGATTAGGAAGAGGACTAGGTCTTACCTTCTATAAAGGATTTGGTACTAGATGCTTAGGAAGAGTTGCAAGAGGATTATTTTTTTAGAAAAACTATAGAATGAAAAGATAAAGTCAACATGACCTTTGTTAAGTTGGGTTGAAATGATAACTTCCGTGCAAGGCTAAATGGTATTTCCAAGAGAAGGTATAGGAAATGTTTCCTCACCTCATTTAGTAAACATTTTGTGGACCAAAATCCACATGAAATGGGGAGGTGTTATACAAATTGGATCAATATATTATTTTTCATCCATATTGATGCTTTTGGAGTGGAAAGCTTGCAGGAATCATCTTGTAAGATCATTTTCATCAGCAAACCTAATTTGGAGAAGTTCAGGTGAAAAATGTAAGAGCCATTTTGAGGCATGAAATCCAATTTTTGTGGTCCTGACCTTATTATGGAACTATATTCCATAATATACACATTGATTCTTTTACAAGGGCCCAAACGTTGCCTCAATTAAAGCTTGTATGACAAATGTATACCCCCTAGAAGTTGACATATTAAAATTGACTAACATAATTTGAGAGGATGCCACGTGTGGCCCCATTACTCATTGAAAAGTGACTAACCATGTGGAGACCATGAAGAAGACTATAGAAGGGTTAAGTTGTAACTTACATTGAGGGTTTAATGGGTCAAATTTAACACCTACTTTTCTATCAGGTTATAATCAATGCATTATAAGGAAAATGGATTCCATTCTATTCTAGCTCATTTTGCTGCATAATTGAGGAAAGTAGCTAAGAGTGGATAAAGAGAAATAAAATAGAGAGTGTTTATGTTTCTATTAACCCATAGTCCATAAGTCTCACTCCTTTTTACTTTCATTCATTTCCATTCATAGAAAGAGAGAGCATATCAGTCTCACCTTCCAGTTGATTTTTCTCCTTAAAGGGTTTCCTAAGTTCTATATTTCATTATTGTGGTTTTGTGAATGATTATTACATTTTTTTCTCTATTTTGTATATATTTGTATTTTTCATGCATAAACCTTAAATATTAACATAATAATTCCAGATATATAAGGAAACATTATCCTCCATAGTATAGATTTCAATGTTTAGTAAATATTCTTTATTGGATCTATTATGACAAATTTTTTAGTGGTGTATCCATGATAGTTTAAAAATTAGTTGGTGTAGGACAAGACATGAGCTAAAATTGATCACATTGCATTGAAGGAGGCTAACCGTTTTAGATATTTCATCTTCAACAACATAGTGGTGTAGGACTCATTTTTCCAATTTTCAAGGGCTAGGATGTGCTTTCTAACTTCAATGTATAATTTTTATTGTGTCTTTTTGATCTTAATGTTATTTGATAGAGATCCCTTTCTACCATTTTTCCCAAAAATAATATGAAGTAGTCATCTTAAACTGAGTCCCCACTATTTCTTTTTCACATCTCTAATTGCATTTCTTCAACCTAAAAACATCCCAAAACACATAACACCAGTGGAAGCAATGGTCCATCGTGAAATTTTGACAATTCCTTGTATAATTATAATTAATATGATATTCAAATATTGTTTGTTTCTAAAACATAACTAGCCACACTGACCATCTGACAATATCCTTAAGATATTCCTAAATCTAGATAATATGAGTGGATGGCTAATAATTCCCATTAATACTTATACATAATTTCATTACATTAAATAAATAAGGTAAAGGAATTCATTAACTTTGTGAACATATGGTGGTGATCAAACATTGAAGGAGTTACTTCTATGTACAATCTAGGAAGTTTTCCCATCGGGAAAGAATGAAAGAATTGCAACAAGTAAAACAAATGCAGTGGAGGTTTTACAAAAGTCCCTTGTCCCTTATATTTGCTAAAGAAGGAGGTGGGAAGAGGATTTTCATAAGTAGCTACAAAATGTTTCATAATAATAAATCAATCATATAAGTGCATTGGTGCATCGAAATAAATGGATGTCGTGTAACAATTACTTTGGTACTTCTTAAACATATGCTAGTATTTTGTGTTCAATATAAATATATATAATGGGGCATTCAAAAACACGACAAAGGTAAAATAAAAAGTTGAGACAATTATTTCACATTTTTATAATCGTTTTGTGTTTTCCTCCTCTGGAATAATATCATATGGCTCTTTACTCTAAACACACAACCTAAATTATGATTCTTATAAATTCTTGAATTGCATTCCATTCTCCATAAACCAATTCTTGGTATGATTTAAAACAACCCTTACAACATTTTTCACATTTCCATAGCCATTTCTCATCAATCATGCAGTCAAAAGAAATTAATTTTTTTATTTTTTGTAATGCCCCATTTTACATTTGTATGGTGATATTTAATAATGTAAAATTTGTTTTAAAAACAACATACCACAATTAAAGAATATGTTAAGGATTAATTCTTTTCCATGGGCTAGTTTTCCATGTGTTTTTTTTCCCAAATAAGATTCACCATATTCCACTTTTCAAACAATTGTTCACTCAAATTTTATAGGATAAAAGTCTTTTACACTAAAATTGCCTAAGATTTTCTAGAAACCTCAAAAATTAAAATATTTTTCAAAAATATTGCCAAAACTTTTATAGTAGGCATTTTAAAAATTAATATCATTTACCAAGGATTCTACACTTTAAGAATTATGAATCCATAAAATTTTCCCCAGCCACAATGGTGCATTCATGTATCAAACATGTGGCTTCCCATAATACAACAAGGATGGTGAATTCATTAAATTTGAATGCACCATTAAGGTAGTGTAGATTTGTGAGCTATTATTAGTCTAATATAAAAAACATTGATAATGTTGCATCCATTTAGTCTTAGTAAATTGATTTGACAAGCCAAGTGGTTTATATAGTTCATAGTGATTTACATGCATTATACCCATTGAAATAATAGCTATGACAAAACACCTAATGTATAATAACATGTTAAACAACATGGAAGATAAGAGGCTTCCTAAAATCACTTTAAAATAAGCCAAAATGTTTATCTACCAAAGTGGGGATGGCATTATGATACCCACACTTCGCCAAATCATTGGTGAATAAAGGAAAATAAAAGTTTATAAAATAAAGACAATATTAAAATTATTAACACATCAAAAATTTAAGGAGAAAATGTTGTGCAATAAAAAGTTAGAGGGAAAAAGGAAATTAGGATATTATAAGGAGGTTATCAATTCTACCCTAGAATATCAAAAGTATCTCCTATTTTGATTAGTGTAAAGAAGGATATAAATTAGTTAAAATAAGAAAAAATTCTCATGATATACATGGTGAAACTAGGCATTAGTCAATTCCAAAAAAACCTTAGGATAAAAGACTCTAGGAACTTTATGGAATTGAGAAGGTTGAAGATGAAAACCAATTTATCTTAGGATCCCTTTCATATATTGAGATTTATATCTTATTTTTGAAATTTTTGCCACATGACCAACCTTCAGAACCTTTAAACTAAACAAAATTATGGTGAGATTGGAACACTTCTCTTAATGATTTTCAAGCATAGAAATAAAATTATAAAAAACTGTGTGTAATCCTTTATCTTCATAAGGTCCAATAGACCAATTTGATCTTATTGGATGTTAACCATCATCATCTTCATCATCAATGTGTTGTTATATCTGGTAAGAAGTGGTTTCTTCAATTCATCATAAAACACCTTAAAAATGGGGCTTATATTCATAAGTATTGAATGCCAAGCACTACATTTATAGTTATGATAGCAAATTATGGAAGTATCAAGTGATATTTGGTGGCCTTTCCTAGTATTTATAAACACTCTTTTCATCCAATTATAGAGTCAGCCAAACATGTAAATTATTCTAGAACCTAAATTGACATAAACCTTTAAATTCACATCAGATAACTTAAATAATAAGAAATAATTAATGAAACACCATGAAGATTCACACAATACATGAAGATTTTATCTTGGAAATCCTTAACTAAGAAGACCATCAAACTTATAAGCTTCACTTCTCTTATATTCCCTACCAAATATTTAAGCAGATTAAAATGAATTTTGACCTTGATCCACACCGAAGATAAATTCACTCATTCATCACCCTATCTTTACCAATTGTTAGTTATTAACTACTCTCCATCAATATTACATCATTTTCTATTTAAAATAATAGCAAACCCTAATTCATAGCTCCCAAATCTATTACATGTCACAAAATTCTAATAGCCAAGATCCTAGGAACCTTGGGATTCCTAACTATTTATGACATAATTTTGACTATTGTTGATCCTTTGACTACCAGTTAACCACTAATATTAGTCATTTACACACATGACTAATTGTGATCTCTTCAACTACTCAAGTGGGTTAGTAGTTTCTAACGGTTGCAACACTATCTCTCAACTTCAATTGAAGTAACTGGCATTGAATTGACCCCACAATTAATTTTATTATTTCCAGTATTAATTTATAATATTCCTTAGGAGGTCCATTTTAGACCTACAAAATTCTCTAATGTATTACTTATTGAGAAAACGTAATAGCTGAACTTAAATGCCACAACTAGAGTAATTCCTTACTTGCATGAATGGTTTCCATGTATTAATATTCCATCGTTGTTGATATATAGAATTCCATGGATTTTTTACTATATAGTTCGTGACTCACATCAAATCTATTAAAACAAACCAAAATATATACTATGAAGGGTCAATTGATTTAGATTCCAAATATTTTATTATTGATTTTTTTGTTTAAGCATGCAATAGATAAAATGTTGAAAATAGATGAAAATGAAATATAAACATGTTCCAATCACAACGAACACCAAGATATGCTCCAGGAAACCTTTTTAGGATAAAACCTAGCTCAAAAGTGAGTTTTCTCTACTTTCTTTTGTATATAATGGAAATAACACAAATACAAAGGAGAAGGCACTCTCTGTGGAGTTACCTAAGATCTGTGGCTCATGGGTTTCTACAAAATATAAATCCCCCATGTTTCTCTCTCTCTCTATAAACTCTCAGCTACTCTACTCTATTCTACTATGGAACAAAATGCACCTAAATAGAATGGAATCCCTTTTCCTCCTAGTGGCCCAGTTATAATACTCGATAGCCAACTAGGGATTAAATTTGGCTCCTTCAACACTCAACTAGAGTTAAAAAAATTAACCCTTATAGACTCTTATTCATAGTATCCATATATCTATCCACTTTTCTGTGAGTAAGAGGGAGGACATGGCATCCTCTCAAATTGTGGTGGGAAATATAAGTAGGTCAACCTTTGGATGAAATAATTTTTTCATACAAACTCTATTTGATGTCTTTCTTACACTATTTGAGAGGTATTTAAGTGTAGAAAAATACCATGGGGTCTAGCACAAGTGAGAGTTTTGGACCCCAAAAAACTTCATTTAATTCCTCAAATTTCCTCTAGAAGGTTTCAGATCATAATTCTCCAAATTGGGACCTACAAATAAAGATGGCCCTGTAACTTGATTCCTCAAAATGTTCTAATATGAAAACATCAAGATGGGTGGAAAATAATATTATGATTCAATAAGGATCATACCTCAACCATTTTGGAAGAACTTGGTCCAAAAAATATTTTTTTTATGAGGTGAGGAAATGTTTCCTCTACTTTCTCCCTTGAGCAACATTTAGCCTTACTTAGAAGTTGTTATTTCAACCCAACTATCCAGAGTCATGTTACCCTTATGTTTTAGTAAAGGACCCCTTCTACAAAAATATATCCTCTTGAAACTTCTCTTGAGCATATGGATCTAATTCCTATATGAAAGGTAGAACCTACTCCTCTTGCTAATCCAACATGGAAGGATCATAGAGTTTAAAACTTTCCACATTCACCACTAAGTAAATGTGCATGTACGGGGATAGAATAAGTTTGTAGGCATTATCTCCAACCTTTTCTAGTATATCAAAAAGACCATATTTCGAAACCTTGATTTTCTTACTAGGACCCTATAGCCTCTCTTTGTTTAACCATAACCATACTTTGTCTTATTCTCTAAATTACCTTTTCATCTAGTGTTGAGCATACCTTGCCTTATATTTTCTTTTACACTTATCTAGTGTCTCCTATACATGTAAATCAATATACCTAATTTTCTCAACATTTTTTTTTCTCTTAAAACATCCCATATGAGATCCTCCTTCACTCCTCCTTGATTTCCATATACTGCATCTAAAAGTGAAGGTGAAAAATGTCCAAAACTTCTCTTAGACAATGACTTACCTGTTGAAGTGTGGACTTCTTTATTGTAGGAGTCTTGTATATAGACCTTATTTTCTTCCAATGCCTTTAGATTCTTAGGATTATAAACCATCAAAATATGTATAAAAGTCCTTTTGACTACTTCTAGTTTCTAATTTTTATATCGACGGAATGTCGTATATCTCTTCAATTTTGTGTCCATTTTCTTTCATAATATATTCCAAAATGCATTGAGAAATATAGTGTCTATGTTTGAAATGATGCTCCTTGGTATCCCAAAGTGTACCCAGAGCTATTCAGAAAACAAGATTGATGGTTCTTTCCTCCTAATGGTGTTTTTATAGGGCATGAGAATGCACATGTTGTTGAACCTATTATTTACCACATATAAGTAGTCATGTTCCTTCCTAGTTGTTAGAAAAACCTCCTACAAAGTCCATAGAAATTATTTTCCAAGGATGAGTGGATACAACTATTGGATGATATAGACCCCTTTTCTGGTTATTGGGCTTATTGGTACAAACAATTATACATCCTCTAATGAACCTAGCTACATCTTCTTGCATCTTAGGCTAATGAATATGCTAATGTAAATTAGCAGTAGCTTCCCAACACCAAAATGTCTTAGATCGTTAGAGGTTTTATCCTCTTTTATCAGCTATAGTTTCTCACCTTTAGGAACACATAACTTATATGTCCTAAAGAGTAACCCATTTTGGAGATGGTATTCAACTATGCTATCACTATCATCCACATAAATTTTTCCATGTAGCTATTGATACACTTCCCTAAAATCCTCATCCTCTATATATTCATCATTCATTATATCATGGGAATTTCTCCATGTGCATCAAAGTTCCCAAATATCTATTTTTTATGTGAGCGGCCTTGAAAGAATGTATATTAAAAATTACTGAGAGAAGTTAACTAAGAAAATTAAATTTTATAGAAACAAAAAAATCACATAAACGCAATGTTTATCGTAGAAACAAATGTCAATTTGGAAAAAAAAGGCTATATAGAAGAATATTCTATTATTCCCTTGGCCAAAAATTAACTAGGCTAGAAAAATGAGCCTTCACTTGTCACATCTCTGACACATTACAATGAAGTATTACTAAGTATTTTTAAAGGCTTCATTACATGTAATCCACATTCACAAAACTAGCACTATTGACCTAGTAAATTTGACTCTTTCACCAAGTCAAGTTTAAATAACAACCCCCCCATAAAACTTGACTTGGGTGTCCCTTGAATAAATTAGCCGAAGCAACAAAGTGAAACAACATTGTTCACTTACAAGCCCTAACCCCCTCAAAGTCTATATCTAGGGTATTTGGTAATTTGGAATTCCCCCCTATCACTGAGGTCTAACTCTAGAAATTATAGGTAATTTCCCAAGGGTATTCATGTCTTACTAGGTCCTACAAAAATATGCCCATTTACATGTAAAAAATTTCAACTCTGTCATAATATTTCTTTTTTTGTAATTGATTATTGTTGTTGCTTACAATACACAACTAACATCTTTATTTTCAGTAGGACACCCATTTCACCATTGAAAATATATAATCTAAAGCAAGCAAACCATGATGAATCATCTCATTTAATAATTCCATCAAACTCTTTGTGTGCACCTTCACATAAATATAGACTTAGTAGTAGGCTTGGCATGGGCTTTTTTGTATGCCTCCTTGCACATATCCATGGCTCTTGTCATTCTCAGATCTGTTGATAAAAACCCACGAAGATTATCTCTCATCTTTGACCTCATCCCATGGATCTGATACCATGTTAAAAATTATTGAGAGAAATTTAATAATAAACTTAAATTTATGGGAAAAAAGAAAGGGAACACATAAACAAAATGATCACCCTAGAAAAAACCCCAATTCAGAAAAACTAGCTAACAAAAATATTTGATTAGTTCCATGGAAAAAAACCCAACCATGTTGATCAAGTGAGCTTTCACCACTCACATCCTTGGAACATTAAAATTAAGTCTTCCCAATCCCTTTAAGGGATTCATTACATGCAATCCATTGGCAAAAAATGAGGGGAAATAAAATCCATGTGCCCAAAAATGCCATTGTTGACCATGATACTTTGATTGTTTCACCAAGTCAGTTTTACCTAAAAATGTCATCCAGCTTTTTTGTGCTTCCCTTCTTTCACTTGATCGCTAAATGAAACTTATATAAAAACCATTTCCACTTGTAATTCCTAGCTTTTTGTAACTCACTTTGTGCCTATAGGTACTATAGAGGTCGAAATTCTATGTGAATGACTATCTTTTTTCCCACAAAATAGTGTTTTCACGTTTTGATAGCTTCTATCAAGGCATAGATATTCTTGTTGTAGTAGGTTAGTTGAGAACCTCTCCATGAAACAATTTTGAATGGTAGCATATAGGATATCCTCCCTATATCAAGGTTCCTCCCATAGCATAACCACTTGCATCTGTATCCACTTTGAAGGGCTACTAAAAGTTTGGTAATGTAAGAACTAGTGCTTGACTAGTTTTCTTCTTAAATTCTTCAAAATCCTTTTTATAGTCCTTCCCCCATTCAAAACTCTTATAAATCACTATGATGTTGTGGAGTGGTGTAACTACTGGTTAAAATAAGGCTATGAATTTCCCTAGGTAACGTGTTTCCCCAATGAAGCTCCTAACCTTAGAAATATTTGTAGGTATAGTCCAATTCATGATAGCCTCCATCTAGGAAAGATCTATAATGAGCTCTCCACCAATCATATAGCTTAAATACACAAAAGAATGTTATTCAAGGTCACACTTCTTGATATTTTATAATAACTAGTGCTTCATCAAATTCATTAGCACCTGCATCAAGTATGATATGTGCTCCTCCCAGGTATCCCTGTAAACTAGTACATTAACCAAATAATAATAACAAATGAATATAGATAAGGGAATAGCTCATGATTCATTATTCTCATGAATGTAGTTGGTGCATTGGATAGAACAAATGGCATGATTAAGCACTCGTATAAAACCTGTCTAGTTTTGAAGGTAGTGTTCTAGGTATCTTCTTCTTTGGACCAACCATAGAGACATTGATCTTAAAGCCATCTTGGTGAAGTATTTATCTTACTACAATTATTCTAACACATCACTAATTATGGGTAGGGGGTACCTATTCTTGATTGTTTTTTTTTTAAATTCGCTGTAATCAATGCGCATTCACCAAGTCCCATCCTTATTTGACACAATTATGATGGGTGACCCACATGGTGAGTTACATGGTTGAATAACACCCTACTCTAGTAGTTGTTGCAATTGCTTATTCACCTCATTTTCTTCTAGAATAGATCTCCTATACATCTGGATGTTTGGGAATGGGGATTCCAACAATAGCTAAATCTAATGTTTCGCTTTCCTCTTAGGTGGTAGCACTTTGGGCTCCTATAACACTCCCATGTGTGCCTATAGTAACTCTTCCAACTACTATCTCTATTCCTTAGCACACCCATCCAAGGGTTCCTTCACTATCATTGAATCTTCTATAGGCCAATTTTCTATGAATAATAATAAAACATACTTCTTGTGAGATATGATCAATTTCTTTGCTTGGTTGGTGCTTATACCTTCATTGAACTTAATTGTTTTACTTTGTTATTATAGCTAATGCACTTATTTCTTCATCTTTATGTTGAGGTCAACTAGTTGTTGTACAAGTTATTGTATGGCTTGTAGTTGCTCCTCCCTTAATTTAGAAGCATGAATTTGCAACTTTTGTGATTCGTTTTTCATCTATAATGCATGTTATTTATCTTTTTGGGTTTCATACTAGTCTGCTAATTCCATTGATCTCTTCCATCTATTAGATGCCTCTTGTGAAATACCATAAAAAATTAAATATTTGACTATTATATACCTGGATTAAGTTAACCAATGTTATAGGGATTAAAATTGATTCCATTTTTTAGTGAATTTATTCAACATTTTGACTTTCTTGATTTGTGGCTTAGTATTATATTTTCTTTTAGATAACTCTAATTCCTGTTGCTCCTTCGCTTTTGTGAGTTACTATTTCAAATAAAGAGTGATCTACGATTGTGGAGGCTTAATTGTTTTCTTATCTTTTTGTTGTGGTATAGTCTATTATGTGTTTCCATCTTATTTTTACAGTATAGTTGGTTATGGTTGTATCGTACTATGTTATTGTTGTACCAACTATGTTTCATGCTACTCTAGCCAAATGTCAACATTTTATTCTTGATTAATATTATTCAAAAATCCAATTGAGTATGTTCTAAGGATACTTGATCTCGATTCTATTTTTTAATTCGTCATGTTATTGTTCAAAAGTTATTATTTTCTGAGGGGGTGGAAAACCCTATGTTAAGTTGATTTATGTAGGTTTTGATTATTTTATCATTGGTTTCTCTATTATTTATGGTTTGCTTGTGTTGATCACTATAGTAGTTATGCCAGTGATTTCCTCCTATTGGGCATGATGATATTTCTTTTCTTACTCTACCAGCATTTTCTATTTTAGTTTGTCGACGAATATGCTCTTTTCATGCCCCAATGAATCCAAAATATGGGGTTCTACCAATGATCCCATCATCATTTATTTTTCTTTGGTTTGTTGCTTTGATGACATCCCCTTTGGGTTATTTCCTTTAGCACCTATTGTGTAATTTTTTATAATTTTTTCTTCTACTTGGGGTCATCCAAATATATGACCCTAAAATCTTTGCCAAATTAATTTTGAAATATTTTTGTTGATCTTTCATTGGGACCTTCTCAACTGACTTCTTTTGAGTTAGATTATTTTCAAGTTGAGAGTTTGTGAAGTCAAATCAACCTTGAATGGTAAATTGTACATGTTTTCCTCCTTTTCAAATTCTAGTTGTTCATATATTGGAGGTAATATTAATTTTTCATTAGGTTGCAATACTACTTCAGGAATATGTATTGTTATGTTTGATTGATGACTTAACTCATAAAAAATATTGGGTGTAGTCAACTAGTATACCAAATCTTTGGTCTGTAATTGATCTAAATTAGATCATGGTATTTTTTGACATCTATATCAATTCTTTCAAAGTGTAAGAAGTGGAAAAATCATTCCACAGGACCATTTTTATCTATGAGGCCCAGTTTGGAAAATTGGGGTTTGAAACCTTTCGGGAGCATTTTGAGGCATCAAACAACATTTGTTTTGGGGAGGGCTTTGTTTCTTTAAAACCACAGCTCCTTTATCTATTCTACATGTATATACCTTTCCAACAAGGTAAGAATCACCTCAATATGAGTCCATATGCAAAATTTATGCCACTTAGAAGTTGGCGTTCCTCTTTTGTCCACCATAATTCGAGAGGATGCCACGTCGACCCCCATAACTCAAGAAAAAGTGGCTAGTCATATGATTATGATGAAGAATTCTCTAGAAGATTCCATATTGTAGCTGTAGCTAACAGTTGAGGTAGTCAAACCTAACTATCAATATGCTATCAGTTTGTGTTATAATTGGGCCACTGGGAGGAAAAAGTGTTCCATTCTTTTCAATTGTATTTGTTCCATAGACAAGCAAAGTATTTGAGAGGAATAAGGAGAGAGACCACATAATGTTTTTATGCACTATAGCAATTCATGGGCCATAACCCTTACTTCTTTGTACTCACATCCATTTTTTATTCAAAGAAAGAGAGAAAAGCAACCTCACGTTCCATCTAGGTTTTCTCCTGAAATGGTTTCCCACGTTATACCTTGTGTCAATTCATGGTTTGTGAATTTTTATTTCACTCTTCTCTATTTTCTGCATAAAACCCTCATAGTGTAGATTTTAGATTTCTTAGGTATAATTTATTAGATTTTTTGTGATGAATTTTCCAGTGGAATATGCATGGTAGTTTACAGATCATATTGTTATAAAGGTCAAGTTTATTTAGGTATATTATAGACATTTCTTAGGAATCTAGATCGACTAAGAAAAATTCATAAAACCCTAGTCATGGTCGAGAACTCTATGAACAACCGTTGTGATCCTGTAAAGAAGAGGTTTTCAAGGTTGGAAGCACAAGTTGTGTATATAAGTTGTAATGTGAATCTCCTCATGTTGGCCCTAAGCAATAATATTACTCTATTTAGGGAATATGGGGGTTCTAATGTAGAGGACTAATCAGAGGGGAGATTAGGTGACCACATGCTCAAAATTAGGCTCAAAAATCAAAGTGTGAGAATCTTGATAAAATTAGCTTCAGATCTAAGAGCTCATCATTATGATTCCAACGGTGCAAATGACACTCAAATCTGAGCTCATATGCAGAAGTTAGAGCAAGTCAAAGTTCAGGTTTGACTTGGACACATGGCAGGATTGGATGATGTGGCAAGGCCCTTTAGTGAATGGGCAGGCACCAAGAGGTAGGTTGCCAGTGGCCCCTGCATATCACAAATTGCATGTTGCAAGTGGGTCGATGTTAAAATTTGGCCCTAGAATAGCCAAGTTGTCATGCGATAAGGTAGGCAAGAAGGCACTAAAGAATTAGCCTCGAGCAGGGAAGGGTTGTGATGCGATGGATCGCAAATTGCAATTGTACTTTGTAGTAAAGCAGAAATCCTACATATATGGACCGCCGATACTCTGCTAAATTGCAATTTGCAAAAGGATCCCGGATGTGATATGTTTATTGGTTGTGGTTAATACTTCCGTCGGGTCTGCCACATCACAATCATACATCGCCCATCACATTCACAGACTATAAAGCCTACTGGTTTCGTCACCAATTGTGATTTGCAATAAAAATTTGACTGACAGATTATGGCTTGCTGCACGGTGAAATTTTCACCCAATTAGCGCATTTTTGGGACTAATTTGTAGGATCATGCCGGAATTGGGGCAATTTGTGGAGTGAATATTGAGAGAACTAGGAGAAGTCATAAATTCTTCAGTTTCCACCAAATTGGATGTAAAAAGAGGCTGTATATCCATTTTGAGTATTCTGGACAAATTGGAGCTGGTTTCAGAAGCATTTGAGCATTGTAAACATAGATTTTTACAGTTTTTAACATAATAGATAGGACCAAGCCATTCGAAGTTGGAGCAAGGAGACATAGCCCAAGATGGGTGAACTCCTTTATCATGTGCTTGCTGTAATGTGTTTTTGATGATGTTATTTACATGTTTATGTTATTGTTCAGTTTCTTATTTATGTTAGATTTCTCATAAAATTAACATAAAAAATCTTCATCTCACTTGCAAAAATTCATGAATCCTTAGGCACAATGAAAGCATTTTGTTTATAGTATGAGGAGGATCTTAGCACTGCAATCTAATATTCTAAATCAGATCAATTTGGCATGAGCACTAGGTTTTCTTTGTGAAAGAAGGAGTTAATTGTTTGCAATTTTATGTCATGATTACAAGGTTAGAAATCAAAATAGGTGAAGGAAAGTTGGTTGGAATGCCTAAAGTTGGGTAAAGGGGAAGGAGAGCAAGGTTGGCACAACTCCAACACCAGTTCAGCCTCAAGTTGCAATTGAGACTCCAAAGATTATGTCTCCTGAAGGGGAACCTACAAACATGACAGAGGATGAGAAGACCTTTAGAAAGGCTTTCTTTGATATGATAGAGATGGTGAAGGTCCTCTTTGAAGAGAGGAAAAACAGGTTGCAAGGGGAAAGTTCCAAACCTCCAAAAGGAGAAGGCTCTTCAAGAGGAGGTAATGGAAAAGGAGTTAATGGAAATGGAGACAAACCTCCACCCTCTCCTCCATCTTCTTCATATTCTTCTTCACAAGAAGCTTCACCCTCTTCAACTAACACAACCCTTACTCATACTCATCATAATTCTTCAAAAGGAACTGGTAAATCACCTTTTTAAAACTTGATGTTAAATTTGAGTTGCCCATGTATAATGGTTAAGTGAATGCAGAGAAGCTTGATAATTGGATTCATCAGTTGGAGGTCTATTGTAGGATTCAAAACCTTCAATAGGATGACATAAAGATTCAGTTAGCTTCCTTGAGAATGGAGGGTGCAAAACTAGTATGGTGGGAATCAAAGACCCAAGAGGAGATTAAAAAACACGATAAGATCTCAATTTCTTGGATTGATTTCATTGCTACAATCAAAATACAATTCTACCCTCTAGCTTATATGTAGAAAGCCATCATGAATTGGCATAACTTTTGACAGCTTAAAGGTCAAAATGTGCAAGATTACACCCAAGAATTCAAAAAAAAGCCTTTGATGTTAGGTGTAGATTTACAATCACATGATACGTTGTTGGAGTACATAGGGGGTTTCATAGTTACCTTAGGCATACTATCTTAATGTTTAATCCCAATAATCTAGATGATGTGTGTGTGCAAGCCACTCACCTAGAGGCAAGAGGGAAAAACACTCCAGAAGAAGGTAGTAAAAAGCCACTTAAGAGTAAAGGAAAGGAAAATGATTTCAAAGAGAATGAAAATAAAAATGTGTCTATCATAAAAGAAGGAGAGAAAGATACATGCAGGCATTGTTCCAGAGAGGATCATGATGAAGCTCATTTTTGGAAGGTTCATCCTGAAATGAGACCAAAGGAAAACAATAACAAGGGAAAACAAAAAACAACTGCAACCACTCAATAGGATTGAGGATTCGATCTAGGTGATGAAAATAAAATCATAGCCATGGGGTTAAAAGTAAAAGAATCCATGCCAGCACTAGTTCTTCAGATTTGCAAATTGAAAATCCAAACGAAAAGAGGAGAATAGAATTTTTTCACATAAGGGTGATATAAAAACACAACAATATTGATAGGTTGTTCGATAGAAGCTCTTAAGCCAATCTTATATCTAAAAACATTATCAAAAGTTTAAATTTGGAAATTTTTCTACATCGTAAACCATATCCACTTGGATGGGTGTGTGACAATGCGCAATTCCATGTAAAGAGAAAGTGTAAACTAGGTTTTTCCATTACTGCAAATATCATAGATGAAGTGGAGCTTGATGTTGTGCCATTAGATATCTGTGGCATAGTTCTGGGAATCCCGTACATTTATGTCAGAAAAGATATCTTCCATAGACATGAAAAAAATATCATTTAATCAAAGGTGGAGTAGAATATATTGTGAGAGCTCACAACAAGAAAACAATTCTTTCATCTTCTAATGTAGGGCAGATGAAAAGACTAGTGAATTCGAGCAAGAATTTTTTGCTTCTCATGATCAGACCCAAGAATGATGTTGATAATGAAGCTGTTAAAGGTTGTGATTCGAATTTGAAATCTGAATTGGTTGACGTAGTTAACCAATTTGATGATATGTTTCAGGAACTAAAGGCATTACCTCCCAAGAGAGGAATCCAACATGAGATACAGTTGCAACAAGATTGTCCTCTTCCTAACATTGGAATGTACAAGATGTCAGTGATGGAAAGCACATAAATTAAGAAGAAAATTAAAGAGTTTTTGAACAAAGGGATCATCGAACCATCTTCCTCACCGTGTAGTTCACCTATTGTCTTGGAGCCAAAGAATGAAAAAACATGGTGCATGTGTGTGGCCTTTTGTGTATTGAACAAAATTATGGTAAAGAACCATTACCCACTACCCATAATTAATGATTTACTTGATCAATTGAAAGATGAAAAGTATTTTACTAAGTTGGACTTAAGAAGTGACTACCATCAAATTAGAATAGTTGAAGGAGTCATTTGGAAGACAACATTCAAAACAAAAAAGGGTTTGTTTGAATGGCTAGTTATGTCATTTGGTTTATGTAATTCTTTCGCTACATTCATGCGTGTGATGAATGATGTATTGAGTCCATATCTTAATGATTTTGTCATAGTCTACTTATATGAAATCTTCATTTTCCATAAATCTCGTAATGAACATGTCATACATGTAAAAAAATTACTTGATGTCTTGAAAAAAGAGAAGTTGTATTTTAAGATGTGAAAGTGCAATTTTGGAAAAAATTCTTAGTTTACTTAGGTCATATTGTTGGAGGAGGTGAGTTGAAAATATATCCCTCCAAGGTTGATGTCATTGTGAATTGGCCAAGGCCCAAGACAGTTATAGAGGTAAGAATTTTTTTGGGAGCAGCCCAATATTGGAGGAAATTCATTTCTAATTTCTCTCTTATAGCAACTCCTTTGCATGCATTGAAAAGCATGAAATTTTTTTTCAGTGGGGAGGAAAACAACAAAAGTCCTTTGATGCATTGAAGGAGAATATCAGTACAACTCTAGTACTTTCACTTCCATACTTGAGATAGTTTGAGATTCAGACTAATGCTAGTGACTACACTATGGGTGCAATACTCATGCAACATTGTAAGCCTATATGTTTTCATTTGGAAACTTTTAATGGTGCAAGGATTAACTATCCTACATATGACAAGGAATTGTATGCGTTGGCGCAAAGTGTGAAAAAATGGAAACACTACTTGATGGGTAAGGAAACAATCATTCACACTGATAATCAAGCATTACAATACCTACAATCACAATCAAAGTTGCAGAAATCAAGGCACTTCCGATGGATGGGTTTTCTTCAAAAATTCCACTTGGTAATAAGGTATAATAAAGGTATCTACAAAAAGTTTATGATATGATTTCTAGGCCTATTGTTAGTGCAACTACTTTACTCAAGCATAATTTTTTTACATGAAAGTTATATTGAGAAATATGCATTAGATAATGACTTTCAAAATGTTTATGCAAGCTTGAATCAAGGTAACCCAGTAGAGGAATTAGATTATCATTTGCATGATAACTTGCTGTACCATCTTGGCAAGCTTTGTATTGCATGGAGCGAAAGAGTTAACATCATAAGAGGGGCACATACTTCTCTTATTGATGGTCATTTCGATGTAAGTAAGACGGTGGCACATCTATAGAGGTATTGTTATTGGCCTCATATGCTTGAAAGTGTGTCTCGTTTTATTAAAGGATGTTCATTATGTGCAATTAGTAAGCCTAGTAATAGGAAGTTAGGATTGTACACACCACTTTCGGTTCCTTCGTGAGCATGGGAGAGTGTTTCTATGGATTTTGTAGGAGGTCTTCCATTGTCAAAAAGACTTCATGATCATTTTTATGTAGTCATGGATAGGTTCAGAAAATTGTGTATTTTGATGCCATGTAAAAACCAAGTTACAGATGAACAAACTTCTCAGTTATTTTTTCAGAATGTTTGGGTGCATTTTGGATTTCCTGTCGCACGGAATGAGTCGATCTTGCGGACAAGATAGACCTTCCTAGAATCTAAAGAAGACCTAACGACAAGCAAACCAACCAGACACTATCTTTCTCTAAATATGCTTCAATAAACAATAGCAAACAAGTGTTTTTAGGGCCTACCTTTGGTCCAACGCAAGCTTGTTGATGCCCTCGCTCTTTTGATCTAAATGAGCTCCTTTTCGCGAATCTGCAAACACAAACAAGGAAAACAAATTAAATAGCACCTGAAAAACCAATTGCATAAAACATATTTGACATGAAAGTCAAGGAGTCCATGAAACAAATAAGATAAGATACTTGTTGAGAAAAATGAGTTTTATTGTATTAATTCAAAAGAAGAAGAACTTTACAACCTTTGCCTTGACGCTGTACAAGCTCCTCCCAGGGTCTAACAAGATGTCTCCTCTACTTTGACAATTTTCACTCACTCTCCAATGGAACCAAGAGGTATGTGATCTCTCCTCTCAAGCTCAACCAAAGAGTCTTAATTTCACCAGCATTTACCCTCAAAATGTTCAGCTTCTAACCTCCCTAGTCCTCACCCCAATGCCTGTATTTATAGTGCAATGGAGGGAAGTTACTAGGTCCTCCTTCAAAGGGATAAAGCCCTCCTTCAAAGGGATAGCTCCTTTAGTCAAGGGATTAGCTCCTTCTCTTTTGGGATGCATGAACCACCTCAGAGTGAACAATCCACATCAAAATTCCTTCTAGAAAACTCTAGAATTAATCCAAAGTGAGTTTTTTAAGATAAAACTTGCGCCTTTTGACTTTCACAGGGGTCCGCACCTACACCGTTAGGGACAGAGTGGGTAGGTACGCAGTTTTTGTACACAGAAGGTGCGGGACCGCAGGTGACCATGAGAGAAAGTGCGGAACCAGAGTTACATTGATTTTTAATGTCTTTCTCCCACTTCCAAAGCTTGATTTGAAGAGCTGAGGTTTTAGACTTGCTTAGGAGGACAATACAAGTGATGATAGACCCATACTGACTGCAAATAATCATGGTGACTATATTTTAGTGTAACAGATTGCCCCCTAAAGTGTGAAGTCTGTAGTAGATGAGGATTTCATTTATCATATAGGAAGAGTGAAGTACTTTATCATTTCAAGGATCATCTTGTGGAGAGCCTGGTCAGAACCTGTAAAAGCATTCAATGCAAGATATATATATGAGATCATATCATCGCTGAGGTAGGCATTCCCATACTCAGATCAAAACTAACTAGAAAACTATCTACTGCTCTGATATAGGAATGATCTTGTAAAACATCACAAGTATGGACTCATGTGAACACAGTATGGATGCAGCCATCTGTTTATAAATAGTCCAGAATACAATGAATATAAAATTCCTCGCAGCCTAGATGGTAGAAACTAGATCCAGGGTCTTCATTTCTACTTCCCGAAAAAGTACGATTCTATCCATGCGAATAAATGTGTTGATGTCGAACATGGTAGAAACCACTTGATTACCAGTCAATGATGTAAACTGTTAACAAGTGTGAGAGAAACCACCAGTGATGTCAATGGCTCTTAAAGTACCCAGTACAATCCATGAGATGTGAGTAAATGTGTTGATGTCGAACATATCACGGAATCCTTCGATCGAAAGTCAATGATGTAAACTATCGTCAAAGGCAAGAAACCTGCCATTGAGGCATGCAGATCTCAAGGTACTGACGATTTCTAGATCATCTTTCTAGATAATGAGCTGATGTTGATAGAAAGCGATCTGTCGTAGGCAAGCCCACAGCACGAAATCATAGATCAAGTTGAAGAAATTTAGTTGCAAGGACTGACTCAAGGATGGTCAAGATGGATGACAGATATTTTTACATATGAATGGCTTATTGGCAGTGACCTCTTAAACACATAACGACATGACAGATGGCTTGGTGACAACTGACCCAAAGTTAATACCCAGAAACCGGCTGAAGACTTTCAATGTGGTTTGATCAACTGTTAGGCAAAGGATTTCCCAACCCAGGTGAATAAAAGTGTCGTGTTCAAGAGTGGTTACAAAGTATGACAAACAGGCTCATTTTCCTCTCTTTTCCCCCACCATTTCTGGCAAGTACCTCTTTATTTTTGACAATCTTGAGGAGGATAAAATTTTCTTGATTATAAGCTCATCCTTCGGATGAGTCCAACTTAGTTTAAATTGGAACCCTAAGAAGGAGTGGTCCGTTCCTGTTTGTAATTGAACAGGTCCTTTACTGTGAAATTTTAACGAGTCCAGTATAGGAGAAACTCGGCGTTTTTCAATTTTAGAGAGTTTGAAAAAACTTAAGAAGACTCCAGGGTTGACCTTTTTTGTAAATTTGTGTCTCCCAAGCCCGAAAAAGTATAAAATAATACTTGAGAGAACCGCTTGATCTTTTACGACCAAGGAGTACTTTTCGTTATTAGTGTTACTAATCCGAAAAAGTAAAAAAGCGATCAACGACACGTCGTTTTATAACCAATATTGAATTTGAAACGACAAAAATCCGGCAATCTTTTCATGTTTTTACGGTCAGAAAAGAGCTGTAAGTGGACCGTCTTTTAATTCCGTTTTAACGAGTGTAAAAGAAATGCTTGGCAATCTTTTCATGTTTTAGGAGTCAGAAAAGGGCTTAAAGATGACTCTACTTGTTTTTTTTTTTGAAAATGATAGATTTCACCTGAATAATCCTTTATTTTGCACAAAAACACAAACATTACTCATACTTGTTTGAAATGGATAAAAGCGTTGCAAAATACCTTTTCAAAGTGAAACATAAACAAATTTGTGATTTATTTACTCAAAAAACTTATAAAAAGGGCCTTTGTCAATTCATTTTTACCGTTCGAGTTTGGGTGAGAAAATAGTGCTTTTGCTTAGAAAACTTCCCGTGAAGATTGTGGAAAATCCAACCGTCGGAATCGAGCGCCGTCTTCTCCAGGTAATCCACATCATCCTACTCTTCATTTTCAACCGTTTAGTTTTTTGATTTAGTCCCTCATTTCATTTTTTGGGAGGGTTTTTAGGCGCAAAACCCGCGCACGGGGGTCCGCAGGTTTACCATTGCGGACCCGCGGACCTCGACTTTTTCTCCATTGGGAAAAAGCTCGGGGTCCGCACCTTCCGTGTAGACAAAGTGCGGACCCACGTACTGTGTCTAACGCGGAGGGTGCGTACCCCGCCGCAAGGGTTTTGAACCCGAAATTTCTCAAAAATGGACCAATCAAAATGTTTTCTAGCAATTTAATTAATCTTTATACTTGATGCAGAGAGTATATCATGCTAGATTGGCGTGAACGAGAGCATGAGGATGTGGATACTGCCGCATGGAATCATCAGCCTTCACTTGATGCTTTGAGGGCATGCGGACTGTACAAATTCTGGACCATTCCTGGCATGAGGGCTCAAGTAGATTTCTTACAGTGGCTGGTTGACAGATGGAGCATACAGGACCAGTGTTTTTTCATTGGCGGGCACCGGCTCGAAATCGAGCTGGAGGACATTTATTTCTTGACTGGTTTGCCTAAGAGAGGTGAAGACTTGACTCTGTACGGGACTAGGCCAGGTGGCCAGTCTGTCGATAGCCTCTATCTAGAGTACTGCAACAGCCATGCTAAAGACAAAGGGATAGACATAAAGACCATATCTTGTCCTGAGCTCATGGTGATTGCGTTTACTGTCACCAGACTTTGCGGAGCTGCCACATTACATATTGCCACCCGATCCCAGATGCGTATGGCAGTTGATTGCTTTCGAGGCACCATCTTCAACTGGTGCAATGCTGTGCTGGCCAATGTGAAAGGCCAACTGACCAGGGCCAAGAGCAGACAACTAAAGACCTTTGGTTATGGGGCTTTGGTCGTGAGTTTTGGCCTGGAGAGGGTTCCTATGCTGATCCCACAGCACCTTGCTGTTGGAGCTGGGCTTCCTCGAGAGCCCAAACTGATGCGATGGGTCGCAGTCATGGCCCGTCACCTGGACGAGAGGACAGAAGTTGCTCGATTCAAACCTGAGTATTTCCAATGGTTGGAAAGTCAAGTTTTTTCCATTCAGGACTTCCCTTATGCTGGGATGGATTTCCGTGGTGACCCAGACATGGCTCTTCCACCAGGAGAGCAGTGGGACGAGTCAGGTAAAATCCTTTTCAACTTTTCCTATTTAAATTTTTTTATTTTTCCATCGTCTCAAAACTGATAGTAAAAATTTCAAATGCAGATGTGGGTCCACAACGACCAGCCGCTCTCCGGCCTTTCGAGAGGAGGCAACCAGTTGCACCCGCGCCAGCCCCACAGGACGAATCAGTAGAGGTTTTGGCCGAGTTGGAGAGTCATCTTGAGCGCTTGACAGGGGATATTCCTGAGACTACTATAGACAACATTCCTCGTCGACTTCAGCGCTATGTGATTGGAGTCCCGGGACCTTTTAGGAGGTTCCTTTGCAAGGTGGCCCGGGCAGTGGTTTCTTATAGAGATCATCACGAGTGATAGGATGATCGCCTTTTGTGGGCACATGTGACATTTTTGTTTTTTGTACTTATCATTTTTGCCGATGATAAGGTGTTTTTCAACCTATGATCGAAGATGATGTATTTTTTGACACACTCCTATATATATATCACTATTACCGGCTTATCTTGTAAATCATATTATGGAATGGTTTTAAATTTACATGTATGATTATTGCAAATGTCTATTTAACATTCGAGAAGCAATTGCATTTGCTAATGTATTTAAAGACCTTGGAATATGCTGATATTCAATATAATCAAACTCACGTTCCAAGAGACGCACTCTCAAAAATAATCTTAATAACACTGGATTTCTAATGGCATACACTCTATTAAGCTGTAACACAACGAGTTCAGAATCTAACCTCACTATCAAACTCCGAATCCCAAATGAAATAGATTCAGACAATAACTCAATCACTGCACTGTACTCTGCAATGTTGTTTGTTGTTTGACCAAGGCTTACCCCATGCATAGAAACTAACTCTTCAGAGGGCGAATAGATAACCCAAGCTGCGGAAGAGATGTTCCGTGTATTACGACAAGCACCATCAGCAAATCCAATGTATGTTTGGAGAGGCATCGACATCTGCAATATCAAGAGTAAAACGAAGATGAGCAAGAAAAATGACGGAAAAACACTCTCTAAGCTAAGCACACTTTTGTTTTTAAACTAAAACACACCAGCTAGAAAGAAAAACCATCCTAACTAAAAATCTCCATACCCCATTCTTTTAAGCATAGTACCTCTTCAAGTAAAGGCCATTTCTGGGTTTACCCAAAGAGTCCCCATCAAAGTCTACCAATTCATAGGCCCCTTTTGCTAGCTTTCGCTTAACAATATAGGGACCATGCCACATAGGAACGAATTTCCCAGCGCCTAATTTATCATTAGCTTGATCATACAATAACACTAGGTCTCCTTCCGAAAAATTTTGAGGGGTCACATTCCGATCATACTGAGCTTTCATATGTTTTGCGTGAGTCTCGATCGCCAATGCAACATCACGTCGATTCTCATCTAATTGAGCTAAGTATAACAAACACTTTTCCTCTTCGGAAGTAGCTGGAAGTAACTCGATGGCTATTTGCAGTGACGGGATTTCGCACTCAATGGGTAACACAGCTTCCAAACCATAGACTAGTTGGAAAGGAGTGAACCCTGTTGATGTTTTTACTGAAGTTCGGTACGCCCAAAGCGCTGAAAATAGCATGTTGTGCCAATTTGACCGATGAATCCCAATGATTCATCGGATCATGATAACTAAAACTTTGTTGATGGATTCAACCAGACCATTTGCTTGTGGATAATAAGGAGTTGAACTATCGTGACGTAAACCAAGCTGGCCTGTAAGTTCGGTCATCATAACGTTTCGAAAATGACGCCCATGATCAGTGATTATCGCTTGTGGGACACCAAACCTAGCAATTATATGATTGAACACGAAAATTGCAGCTGTCTTGCCGTCTGCCTCGAATGTAGGCATCGTCTCGGCCCACTTAGTGAAATAATCTACCGCAAGGATGATATACGCATGCCCCCCGGCCGAGTGAGGGTTACATGTAATAAAATCGATACCCCATTTGGCAAAAGGACCAATGGCATTTATAGGGTGGAGAGGAGCAGGTGGAGCGCACATCTTACGATCAAAAATCTGGCAGTTGTGGCATTTTCGGACCGCCGTAATACAATCTTTAAACAAAGACGACCAGAAATAGCCAGCGCGCAATATCTTTTGGGCTGTGGCATACCCAGACATATGACCGCCACATGCTCCAGAGTGACAGTCATTTAGAACCCTTTCAGCCTCTTTGTGAGTTAAGCAACGTCAAAAAATAGAGTCCGCCCCATGGCGATAAAGAGTATCTCCAATAATTTTGAATTGTTGGGACTGGAATCGAATTTTCCGACGTTCCGACCTTGAAATTTCTGGCTGAAAGGATTGGGTTTGGAGATAGATGATGATATCCCCATACCATAGATCTAAAGTGCTGATTAGAAACAAAGATTCGTCCGCAATGGGCTCCTCTGCCACAGTTTCTGTTTCAGCACGCGGGGAGTCGCACATTAATTCTGCAAAAACTAAAGATTTCTTAGACTTAGATTTCTCAAACTCCAAGTCGAACTCCTGCAAGATAACAATCCATTTAGATTACTTTCCCCCTAGCAATTGTTTGGTCAAAATGTAGATGATAGGGTTGCAATCCGAAATTACCGTAGTTTTACGTAGTAAAATGTAGTGACGAAAACGTTGGACAGCTTGAACGACCGCCAATGCCAATTTCTCCACATGTGAGTATTTTAGCTCAGTTGGATTTAACGTTCGACTAAGGTAATATATCACATGTTCCATTTCGAATTCATCTTCCTGAACTAAGACCATTCCAATGGTGGAATGGGAGGCGGTGAGATACAAGAAGTAATCCTGGTTATAGTTGGGAGGATGCAACAATGGTGCATGGGTAAACACGTGTATGAGTGCATCAAAAGATTTTTGAGCTATCTCATCCCAAGAAAATTGAGTATTTTGTTTCAACAACCATGTAAAACCCTTTGTAACCTCGACGTAGTTAGGAATGAATCATCGTAAAAAGTTTGCTTTCCCTTGCAAACTTTGGAGTTGGCGAAGACTCGAAGGAGGAGGCAAATTGATAATAGCTTCGACCTTCGAGGGATCAATGCGAATGCCGGCTTTCGAAACTACAAATCCTAGCAATCGACCTGTTTCTATACAGAAGACACATTTGTGTGGGTTCAACCGAATACAATAATGCCTACACCTCATAAAGATTGCTCGTAAATGGACGAGGTGATCAGCTCGATGTAATGAATGAGCCGGAAAGTCATCGAGGTAGGGTTGCCCAATGTGCTTGATGGCATGAAACGCATAAGACATCGCCCTCTAAAAAGTTGCTCCGGCATTCTTAAGCCCAAAAGGTAATTTGCAATAAGTAAATATCCCCCGTGGACAAATGAAAGCCATTTTTGGTTGATCGGCAGGTAGAATATTGATTTGATTGTATCCGGAAAAACCATCCATAAAGGAAAATATTTTGCTGTCGGCACAATCATCAATGATTTGATCGATATAGGGAGTTGTGTAGTTGTCCTTTGGACAGGCTCGATTAATATCCCTATAGTCGATGCATATTCTTATTGTCCCCTGTCTTTTGTTAACCGGAACAATATTCGATACCCAATCTATTAACGGGATCGGATAAATGAAACCTGCTTTCAACAGTTTCTCAACTTCTGCTTTAATTGCAGCAGCTTTTCGTGGGTGAATCTGACGCAAACGTTGTCGGACGGGTTTAGCGTCCGGGTAAGTCTTGATCTCATGAACAAAAATTGCGGGATCAATTCCTGGCATTTCCTCATAGGACCAGGCAAACACGTCACGGAATTCTTGAAATAGGGCCTTATATAATTGAATTTCGTCATCTGTACACGAGGCGCCTATATGAATGTTCTCAACAATTCCGAGTTTAACCGAAATGTTAATGGGGATAGTTCGAGAGATGTTTCCCAAATTTAACTCCGAATCGGGATGTTTCATTGGATTATGAGGTTCCTTGACATATTCAGTCATAAAGATTGATGAGAAATCATTTTCAAAATGATCATCCTCAGGTATCCAGATTTCACGAATTTGCTCATCAGAGTGAACAGGTTCAGAAAACGTAGTTAAATCCGAGGTTGATGTGAAAAATGATTCCTCACGGACCACATTCATTAAGTCATTTTTGGTTGAACACGGGTCGGCAAAAGACTGCACGGCTTCATAGGCAATTTCATATGGACTCAAAGGCATAGAATTACCGAATGAGTCTATTTCAGATTCAGAAGGAACGATCCAAGGATCGTCATAAGAAATGGTGTCTGATGTAATCATATGAATGGTTGCAAATGAAGATGATGCGTTGATTGGAGGAAAAGGAAAAGTTCCTAGTAAACCGACATCTTTAACTAATCCTACTCCAACATCCTTATATGGGATAGTCGATTTACCGACATGCTGAATACTCTCCGAAGAGGCTGGGTCGGATGAAAAGTAAGCCAGCTGGTCTATTGTTACAATCTTTCCATTATGTGGAAACTTTATTACTCTAAAGACCGATGAAACGACCGCTGTCATAGCATAAGACCAACTTCGACCCAAGAGAAGGTTCTAGTCTAGAGGGGCATCAACCACCTCCACATCTAGACTAACGGTTTTTCCTTCAACCCCTATAGGCAAATCCTGTAGAATGCCAAAAGAATGAAACCCACGGCCATCAAAGGCCTTAAGAATTGTCGGGGATTGATTTAGTGAAGGAGAACCAAGCGATCTCAAACACTGTATCGACATAATACACGTTGAAGCTCCTTCATCAATTACAGTCCGATGAATAGGCCTGTTTTTACTATCACTGGGATCTGGAAAGCCATTTGATGAGGCAAACGCGGTGTACTATTTTCTAGATCAAATATTATTAGGTTAGGGTCCTGAACATCAACAGCTCCTATAGCCAACAAAATTAAGTTACGATGTGCTGGGCATGATTGCAACACTTCCAAAGCCGACATTGCTGAGGGTGAAACAGCTAAATCCTCAACAATGTTATAATTATGAGCCGCTTTAGCATGTGGATTGAAAGCTGACTTTCGAAGTATACCCTTGGCGGGCGGTTTGATTACTAAGTCTGGATTAGGTTTCTCGATCTGTAGTGGATTGGAACCGGGAGCTGAGGTTGATGGATTAGAATGAGAAGATTCTGCTTCTTTACCATCAACAGGACTTTTACTACCATAATCTTGCGATCGAGTCACAATCCTTACATGGGACATCATCAATATGGGTTCTTCATTGGCACTCGAGGAAGAACCTATCATCTTGCTATCTTAACTTGGAAATGGATCCTTCAAAACAACAGGAGTTTGGGAACCTTTGATGATCTTTGCAACCTCTGATCGATGAGGGCAGTCTCTTGTAAAATGTTCTTCGTCACAAATGAGACATGGATAACGAGGTTTGCGCTTTTCATCATTGGTTTCCGCCTTTTCAGATTTCTCTTTTGAACTTTTGTCCATTTTATTCTTCTTCTTTCCTTTCTTCTTCCCACCGGATTTTGATTTAGCTGTAGATGACTCTACAACGTGAATATCGACGGAAACCTCTGCAGAAGAATCGCCTGTCAGGGAATCAGGCAAGGTTATGATAGGAGAAGAATTCTTGGAAGACTTCTTCTTACTTTTAGTGTTAACCGTACCAATCATACTGTCAGTGGCATGAGATCCCGAAGGAGCTGCAGTGATTTGATTTGACTTGGGAAGATCAGGGATCTTTTCGTGTAATGTACCTAACTGAGTATAGACCAATTCAAGGTACTGTGCTTGAGCAATCACTTGCTCCTCAGTAACAACTCCGGCTTTAGCAACATCTTCAGTGATCCTTGGCAACAAAGATTTTACAAACCACTCAGCCAAGATTTGATTCGGAATAAATACCTTCACTAAACGTCGTCGACGTCTCCACTCATGAATATGATCTGAAATGTACGTGGATGTTGATTGTTTTAGCGAAGTTAACAATTCCGTGCCATTGTCATATCTGATTGGCAACTGAAAATGAGTTAAAAACGAGGTAGCTAACTGACTAAAATTATAAAAAGTGCCTCGCGGTAATTCAATGTACCACTTGGCCGCGAGACCAATTAGAGTGCACTGGAAATGTCTAAGATGGATCGAATCATCTGTGATGGAGTTAGACGCACACCAGAGGTGGTAAGTCATCACATGGTTCTACGGGTCCTCTCCAGATTTACCTTCGAACTTGGGAATGTCACCGGGCAACTTATTCGGCATTGGCGGCGAAAACGGAAGATAATTAATCAGATCATTCGTTAGGCACGACAAATCAGGTAAGTCCAAAGTTGCGATAAACGGTAACTGCCGATTAGGATCCCTAAAACTCTGGGTCATGAGACCAGCCCCAGGAGGAGGATATCCGAGATAACTAGGAATAGGAATCGCGTTCGAGAT